>JAJOZX010003035.1:495000-574395 GCA_023014485.1 Bathynomus jamesi
ATCGCTATGCTGCGTTGCCATAGATTACTTTAACAACCATTTGGAGGTGCCCTGTACACTGTTTCTCTTTTGGAATTATACCATGCTCTTGAAGAATGTTTACGGCATGTAACTCAGTTTGTAAGGTGGTAAAAACTTTTTGCAAATTCATATTAAACTGAAATACATAAAAATAGAGTGAAACACAAAACAAAACAAAACAGAAAAACTAAACACTTCTCCAACATGAAAATTGATTTGCTAAGTTTTGCAAAAATCTGTAGCAGTCCGCCAAACCGAAAAGACCCGTAAATTTGTTCCCTCTATATGAAACTATCTGGCTACTAATAATGCATTCACTTTTGAAAGTGCTTTTGCGCAACAGATGTGTAATATATTAATGCAGATAATTTATACATAAAGTGGATATTGCTTCATTCTTCACGAATACACCATTAACATTTACCTAACTTACATGTTGTTCGAGTTTCAATGGTCTGTATTTTGGTTTTAATGTCATGCAGGCAGTTTTAAAGATTACTCAAAAGAGCCACTATTGTCATTTTTTATTTTGAATTATATTCGTAGGTTTTTCTTTCAACACGATTATCAAACATATTTTCCCATCATTTTGAAACTTTATGGATCATTATTTACCCCAATGAGTTTAAACCAATTTTTTATATAGGTCTGCCGATGATACAACGAGATTATTAAGAATGAAAATAGTGCCAATAAGAAGGTTTGGGATTACCTTAATGCGTAATGTAACAACATAAAATATGCGTTTGAAGGTGTAAAGAACGGCAAAGTGCTATTTCTGGATGTATTAACTTCTTGAAATGGCGAGCATTTGCCAGTTCTGTTTGCAGAAATATCTCTCTTTTAGATTTAGTTGAAAGCTAATATCACTGCATTATTACTGCAATTAAACTTTAGTTTACAGACCATTTTATATTAAGTTTTAATTACCATAATTTTCATCAAGGAACTTAATTTCTAAATAGAAATAGTGGATC
This sequence comes from Bathynomus jamesi, assembly GCA_023014485.1. Lineage (NCBI taxonomy): Eukaryota > Metazoa > Arthropoda > Malacostraca > Isopoda > Cirolanidae > Bathynomus > Bathynomus jamesi. Next base: position 495,999 of record JAJOZX010003035.1, read on the forward strand.
ACCTGAAGATCGGGGCCCTCAGCCTTTGTTAGTTAGCCTTATAAGGCTAACTAACGAAAATATCGCGACTTAACCTAACCAATTGTTAGGTCAACTGTACACACTTGACAATTGGTAATCCAATGAATTCAACATCGTTTCAATTTTGTATTAAATTATTTCGCTTTACTTAACTTACTTACTTAACTCTAGGGGGTACCTCACAGATTAACAAGTTATTCAACTTCTTTTTCAAAGCCCTAATCAAATTTTCAGGTGATCCTAAATAGTAAATGTTAGTGAAGCAGTGATCCACTTTAAATACGTAATGAAGTAAAGCGATTTTAAATAGTTTATATCTAAATAAAAATAATCTTTGTAATTTATAAGAAAGTTGTTCAAATAAATTTCCAGTTTTATTTATTTTTTGTTTTTTTTTGTTTTTTGTAACTCCGAAATTTAGGATGTCTCAAATATGAAGATAAAGATATCAAATCAGGTTAGGTCATACTTAATTATTATAAATTGTAAGTAGAAATTACGGATCTTTTCCAAATGGACGACCCCACGGGATTTAGCTGAAAATTTGTATACTAATAAATTTTTATATTCTAATAACAAAAATCACATTATTTTCCTGGAGAAATATGCGCAACATACGAAAAAAATTGCATTTATATGCGCACTAGTTTGCATGGCGCATGACCGTTATCTAAATTATGTAGTGTTATGTAGTGGGTTTTACAAAATAAAACGCAGATAATATCCTTCATTTATTAAAATTTGTAATATTTAATAATATTTTAATAAATAAATCTTCATTTAATACCTTTTTCTCCATACGAACTCGCATAAACAGTAATTTTGTTGTTATTATTAATGTTTATTTGTTGCCTGCTTAGACCTAGTTTAGTCTGAATATTATTGTTGTAGTGTGAGCATATGATAATGCAGTACTGTGATCTATCTACTTGCGAGTTGCCCCCGGTCAGTTGAATGACCGGTTAGGTCAATTGAATGCCAGGTTAGGTGAACTGTACGCTCTTGACGATTGGTTAGGTTAAGTCATGATATTTTCGTTAGTTTTAATGAAAATATCACTTTAACCTAAGCAATCATCAAGGACGTACAGTTGACCTAACCGGCCATTCATTTGACCTAACCGGGCATTTAATTAAACGGGGGCCACACAGCAACCTCATATCCGGGCGTCATGAGCGGTGTAAACTAGATAACGGTCATGCGCCATGCAAACTAGTGCGCATATAAATGCAATTTTTTTTCGTATGTTGCGCATATTTCTCCATGAAAATAATATGATTTTCGTTATTAGAATATAAAAATTTATTAGTATACAAATTTTCAGCTAAATCCCGTGGGGTCGTCCATTTGGAAAAGATCTTAAATTACAAGTATAATTATTGTAAATTATAAGTATAAAATATAAGTATAATGGTTTTAGAGATGCCTGAACACTCTGCGTTTGAAAGATTGAAGGTCACAGATAGGGGGAAAGATGGATCGAAGAAGATTGTTCCCGAGTTGACCGGGTGAGTAGATGATATATATATATAGAGAGAGAGAGGGAGAGAGAGATATCATTCACTTTAATTAAGTTTCCTTTGCTCGTCCATTCGATTTGTTTCTAACAAAGCTATTTGAATTATCAAACTATTAAAAAGAATATTCAAAATGTAAATATTTGACAGTGAACTCCTCTCTTCGTATAGCCGCGTATTAAGATACAAGAAGTAATATTTCATGTTAAACGTCTTATCCCTACACAGTGTCTAATTTATGGTAAGATAGAATGTATAATGGAGTACACGCAAAAGTACTTCAAACTTCGAAAATGTTCATAAAAATGCTGTTACTACAAAGAAATCGATAATTTTTATTGCTTAAATAAGGTATACTTATATATATTTACAAGTTCATATGGGAATAACGTGAGTCATACTTTTAGCTTATCCTTATATTTAAGTCTGCAGTTAGGAATAAGGGAAGCTCTTCACGTAATGTCAAATCGAATTTATTACATCCCTTTCTATATTATGGAAGTTGAAAGGAATTGGAAAAAGAGTGTACACTGGTGCTCATAAATATTCGTAAAGAGAAATATTTTTTTAATAATAATAATAATAATGATCTTTATTCAGAAAGAACATATTACATAAGATATACATTATATCCATACTGTTTTACACGAAGTTGGGATTAACGTTAAATTTTTGTAGTTTAATTAATAATAATAATTATAGTATTCTTATCTGAATATGCCGTTGGGAAGCATGACAGCTTTTCAGGCAAAAGTCTTTGAGATTCATTTCTATTTTTAGTTTTTACGCAGGAAAATGTCAAATATAAATGGAATTTGTGGAAAATAAAATAATGTTGCATTTAGTTAACTCTGTCATTACAAATGGAAATTGACATAATCTTTGAAATAATAGAAAATGATAATAGAAATAATAATAGAAATAATAGAAAATAATAATAGAAATAATAGAAAAAAAAAAGGTGAACAATACAAATGATGATACAATCTTAAAGTTAAAAAGATACAGATAAGTGAGACATATTAAAATAATATTATAACTATGGCGTAATATATTGGAAACTTTTAACATCTAATTTATATGGTTTATGATTGTACCCATTTAAGATTGTGAATTTTGCATATATAATAGGTGATTTTCATTGTTTAGTAATATTTACAAGTTGCAATATATATGCACACACAATACAATATATATATATATATATATATATAACACGGTGAACCAAAAGTAGGTGGACAGTAGGTTGAATACGGTTGTGTTATATTATATTATAACTATGGTGTTCATTATAACTATGGTGTTTGTGTTTATTATATTAAATATTATAACTAAATTTATTTAAATTTTATTTTGTATTATTATACAAAAAAATTAAATATGTATTCTCAAAAAAACGTTATCATTTACTGTCCACCTACATTTGGTTCACCCTATATATATATATATATATATATACACTCATACATTAGAAGGAGTTTATAAAGTGTTTCTTTAGTGAGTTGCGGAACGAGAGTAGTGATGGTGCTTCTCTGATGTTTATGGATATAACGTTTCAGATATCTGCCCCTTTGTAGGAGAGAGCATTTCATACAATTTGCATGGAATAATTTGGCTTATATATGAAATCATTGGCTTTGTATTATGATTATGGTTGATCTGATGGTGGGTAATCGCCCTGTGAATGGGCGAAGTATAGTTTTTCTTATTAGCAACTTTGTACATACTGATAAGTTTTTGAACATTGGAGAAGTATGAGATCGTCTGTTATCAATGTCTGAGAGAGTTCGTAAACATTTTTTATGGTTTACTTCTAGCGGATATAGTATATAATTCTTTGTACTACCCCATGCTGTGATTCCATATTACAAGTGTGGATGGATAAATGAGTACTACAGTATGAGGAGAGCATTTAGGGGAATTGTATTGTCTACATTATGTAGACAAATCTAGATATTTTTTATTTGATACGTTGTGTGTGGCTTTTGAAATTTAATTTTTCATCTAACTTGATGCCAAGAACTTTAACTTCATTTACTTTTGCAAGAGGAGTGTTCCCAATTATTAATGGTGTGTGCACGATTGCGGTTTTAATTCTATGAAAAGTTCCGTGAGTGAATAATTATGAAAAGTTCACCGTTCGTTTGGAAAAGTTTAACAAATAAAAAAAATTAGTTCAGCTCCAACATGTAATATAAAACATGATAGAATTTGAAGAAAATGAAAAAGTTCAAATGGAAAAGTTCAAATGGAAAAGTTTTCGTACATTTACTTACATTTAATATTTTGTGTGTCCATCTTTTGCTTCAATGACTTCAATGATTCGTTTTGAGTATTTTTCTACACGGTTTCGACATCTCTTAATAGAATTTTTAGGGTCTGGGTAGTAGTTGGATGGGGGACAGTCCTCCGTGTCTAGATTATGTAGCGACCCATGGTTCGGATCCCACGTAAAGCTGTAGGTCCCCTCCGTCATATGACCTTGGATGTTGCGAAGGTGGTTAAACAACCCCAATCATTATTATTATTAATAGAAATTTTAGCCCGTTCTTTGAAAGAAAATTGTTGCAATTCATTCAGATTCAAAGGGTTTCTCTTGCGGACAGCTTTATTCAAGTCAAACCATAAATTCTCGATTAAATTGAGATCTGGGTTTTGACTGGGCAACTCGAGAAGTTTGAAATTCTTTTGTTAAAGCCAATTCAAGGTGCTCTTACTTTTGTTTTGGATCATTATCTTGTGGCAGTACCCAACTGCGAATCATTCGCAGCGTCCGAACTAAAGGCAATACATTTTCTAAAATTTCCAAATATTTCTTCAAATTCAAGATTCCATTGATGATGACAAGCTTTCCTGGAAGCCTTATACAGTATATGGTTATAACATTGTTGGAAAGGAAAGCGGTAATAAAGTGGGAAACTAGGAGCTATTGGGACCTCGAACCCACGTCGTGTGGTTTCAGAGTCAGATCTCAAACCTATCACACCATCCAGAACCCCGAAAAGGTTCGTTTTCTGAGGCCTACGCTGTTTGACCATGCTCCACTGAACTCCCTCCCTTTTGTAAAGGATGTAAATACATTTTAAACGCAATAACCATATTAAATAAGATGAAAAAAATGCAATTTAAGTTATAGAATAACATTATACTTTCCGTCCTATATATTTCGAAGCTGTAGAATGAATCTCATTACTTCTCCATCCCGAAACTTAGTCCTACAAAGAAGGCAACGTTTGAATATAAGGTTGTTAAAAAGTTAGAATCTTGCAATACGAGAAATGACGTTGACACCAAACGTTTTTAAATTTGAAACAGCATTTTCCAGCTAAATTGTTTTAAAAGACGACAAAAGTCCTTATCACACGACCGTTTGTTGCCGTTTTGGTTGTGTGTTGTGACAAAGCCGATTAGAGCCGCTGAAATGCGACTAAGATATCACATAAGGACTTCACGTTTTGTCGTCGTAATGCCGCTGAATTTGTGGCGGGAAATTCGATAAAGTAACCTTTACCAGTATTTAGTTTGCGCAGGTAATATTATCCCTAAGCACCTGTCCTGACCTAACCTAACCAAAACTATATTATACAGGGTATTCATAAAATCACCAGGTGAATATGGTGAAGTGTACATGCATATTCACTTGCGTGATTTTCTGAACACCCTGTATAAGGACCGAAAAAAATATAATGAAAATAGAAAAAATAATTCATAATATTTTGAACTATTCACCACAAGACAATTACTTTAAATTTTTAGTGTGTTAAAAACAAATATATTTTAAGTCATGCAAGAATCTGTAATATATAGTTTAAGATATAATTATTATGTTGTTAATTTACACAAAAAACAAACAAAACAAACAAGAATCTTTATTCAGGAAAAGAATAAAAGTTACTTAAAGTTTTACAATATGTATTTGCAATATTATTCTGTAGAGTTTAGATATCTGATATGGCATTAATATAGATTCACAGTATTCTAATCTGAAAATGACGTTGGAAGCATGGAAGCTTTTTAGACAAAATTAATGGGATTCAGTTTATTTATTACAAAAGAGAAGTGAAAATGGCAAGTAATAGTAAAAACTAATAATAATAGTAATAATAATAATAATAATAATAATAATGATAATAAGCAAAAAGCAAAAATTTACAAAAGTACTGTTTGATTATTTTACGCAATTTTAAACAAAACTATAAATTGTTTACTGCGTAGAAAATAAATGATGTTTAATGAAAGTAAATTATCATAAATTATGAAATTGAAAATGCTCATTAAAAGTAGTATATATTAGATTGTTAATTATAAAATGGGATCATAATTACTAGGATAATAATGGCAGTAATGAACTTACACATCAGTAGAAGCTAATTTAGTGATTTGCGAAATACGCTTAGTGATGAAGCCTGTCTGATATTTATGGGAATTGCATTCCATACATCTGCTCCTTTGAAAGAGAGAGCATTTCCTGGACTTTCCATTGTATAGTTTGGTTTGTGTACAAAATCTCCGGGCAGTCTAGTGTTATACTGTAATTATGATGAATCCTATATGGTGTGATTGCTCTTTGAATGGGTAATGTATGTTAAATTTTATTTTTAATTCTGAACATATTGACAGCAACTTTAAATTTGTATAAGTCATTTAATTTTAAAAAACGTAACTCTTAAAACATCGGGGAAGTGTGACTTTATCTCTTATCATTATTTGAAAGGGTTCGCGGACATTTTTTATAAATAATTTCCAAAGGATATTTTATATATTTCTTTAAGCTACCGCATATAGCTCAAAGATGTAATGTAATGCAATAATTGTGGGTGGATGAAGGGAAATAATACAGGGTAAAGAGTACGTTTTGAGGAAGAGCCTTTTTAAGTTTAAATAATATGAAGATAGATCTTGATATTTTGGATTTGATATGTTGTACAGGACTTTTGAAACTTAGTTTTTTGTCTAAATTAATTCCAAGCATTTTACCTTCATTCACCTTTGCAAGAGTGATATTCCCAATTTTTATCTGACAGTTGGTATTTATGTGTTTTGTATTAATAATCATATGACTTTGTCAGGTTCAATAAAAGTTTATTAGCACACATCAATTTATACACCTGCTCTAATTGCCTGTTCGTTTTATTTAGCTGAAGATGTGCGTTATAATGGGAAGAAATAAGTGTAGTATCATCTGGGTATTGCACACAATTTAATGTAGTAGAAAGCTATTTTGCTGTTTAGGTTCTGATGTACATTTTCTAATAGCATATTTATGGCCTCTACCGATGCATGCCTAACTCCAAAGCCAAACTGCGTTTTAGTTAAAATATCGCATTGGCAATACGGAAATAGAGCGATAATTGGATGGAGTGTTTGGGTTTCCTGACTTAAATACAGAGCATGCTCTATCTTCCTTTAGACTGTCAAGGAATATACCAAGTGTTACCGATTCATTCGTTAGTTTACTGAGTGGGGATTGTAATTAGTATTATCCGATACTAATTTGTATATTTTTACTAGGATCGTATTAATTCAGCGGGGACAATCGGCAACAAACGGGAATGTAATGTGGACTCAAGAAAAGATTTTTCCAGTACAAATCTCCGATATTTGTTCAAACTATTTCTCACTTTATGTTCAAAAGACTTTTCAAGCTCTGAAGAACATAATGCTTAACTACTGTCGACGATGCATTTAACAGCACCATAAATAAATTATATATATTAAAGAGTGCTTTAAAACGAACGGAGAAAGGGCTAAAAAAATCATGGGTGGTTACTTCTGGTGAAAGAAGTCTTGTCAGTTTTATAGTAAAGAGATGTCGTGTGGAAGTCATTCATTTAAAGAGACAAGAAAATTTGCCTCTTTCGCCAATTTATTGCACTAAATTCAGATAAATTTGCCAGTAAAATGGAATGGAAATCCAACTCCATATTTTAAATGTTTTCCTTTAAGTATTTCCGAGCGAAATAAAATATTTTATTTATTTTAATTTAGGTTTAATACTGATTATTTATTTATAGTTACAATTATTTATACTTATATTTATTTATATTTATTTGTTTATTTGTTAATGCATTATCCTCTGTATTTTCGAAATTCCCATTTTCGAAATTCCCACTTTCGAAATTCCCATTTACGAAATTCCTATTTTCGAAATTCCTATTTTCGAAATTTCTATTTTCGAAATTCCCATTTTCGATTAACTTGTTCAAAAATGGAATTTTGATCGGGATGAAATATTTTGTCGATTGTAAATCGAAACGAAATCATAAATATTCGACTATGATGGTGGTGCGATAGTGGAGGCTGTTTACCTTCCTTCTTAACAACAAAGGTCATGTCATAATGGGAAGAAGTATGACGTAATATTGGATCAGCTTGTTGGTTTTCGTCGTCGTCGTTGGGCCTAGGCAAGCTACGGCTTGGGACCGTAGCGCATCTATCCGGTATAGGTTAACCTGGATGATGTAGCCATAAGCACTGCCGCTAGTTAAGTGCCAACCAGTGATTATCTCACTAGCCGTATTGAGTCCGTTAGGCGAAACTGCGACAGTACCAAAGGTGGAAAATATAACCCTTGGTTTTCTATTATTTATTTGTAAAATGGACATGGTATTAGATTAAAATAAATATTTGAATATAAATAATTAACTGACAATTGTGATATATAATTAATTATGTTTACATACAATAAAATAATATAGTATACATAAAATTAGTATTAATGTGGTTCACAATTGAATTATAATGGGGTAACTAATTTAAAATGAATTTATACTATTCCGAAATTCAAGACGGTAAAATTAACATTTATCTTGAAACTAAAATAAGAGTATTCACTACACACTCCCCCACCAGAGAGGAAGTTCAAAGAGTTCCGAACGACACAGATTTCCTCTGGACCTTTTGGTAGCTACATGTACCTCACTTAAGGTTGATTCCAAAAACGCAGGCTTAAGACGATCGATAGAAACCTTGTCGACCTTGGAACCGCGCTGGATGAGAAATGATTTGCGCGTACGTCGGAGAACTTCATAGGCCCGTCATATGGACATTGGAGAGGCCGTTTTGGGAGAGGTACACGAACGAAAACGTGGGTGCAAGACTGAGGGCTGGGGAAATAAAGATGTTCTGTTGGCTAGTCAATCGAGGGGGAACAGGCTGAAGGGACTGCATGTGAGGAAAGTGTTTGAGCGAATTCCGTAGGATCACATGACTTATCCCCTGCAGTGAAGTAGCCACCTGGTAGCCGCAGTGTTGTTCCATAGACTAGTTCAGCCGCTGTAGTCTTCAGATCACTCTTAAATGCAGAGCGAATACCAAGCAAAACGAGTGGAAGCTTATCCATCCAATGGGAGTCTTCGTGACACATAAGGGATGACTTCAGCTGGCGATGGAAGCGTTCGACGAGGCCGTTAGCTTGCGGATGATACGCACAGGTATGCGCATGTACTGTACCCAACAAGCTGGTAAACTTCTTCCAAAGCGAAGACTCAAATTGGCGACCTTGGTCAGTGATGACTTTTGTCGGCAATCCAAATCTTGATACCCATCCATGAAGAAAGGCTCTTGCAACAGTGTCCGCTTGGATATCAGGAAGTGGGATGGCTTCAGGCCATCTGGAAAAGCGGTCGAGACAGGTGAGCAGATAACGTTGGCCTTGAATCACTGGAAGAGGGCCAACAATGTCTACATGAATTACCTCAAATCGCTGGGAGGGGGCGGAAATGCGTCAAAGGGGGACCTGGTGTGCCTTTGGACTTTGGCACGCTGGCAGGCAAGGCACGTTTTGGTCCAATGTTTGACATCCTTCCGCATCGAGGGCCAAACAAAGCGAGAGGTAACCAGGTGTTGCGAAGCACGGATACCAGGATGGGAGGGGTTATGAAGATCCGTGAAGACTGCTTGTCTGTGACATGGAGGGACATAAGGGCGAATAGCAGCTGTTGATACGTCGCAATAGAGGGGCACAGACAATCCTGGCATACTCATTTTCTTGAGGGAAAGTGAGTGAGTGGAGTCTTCTCTGAGCAGGTCTTGTAGTTCCATATCCTTATCTTGATCCTGTGCAATAGCATTCCACAGTGTAGAGCTGAGGGTAACAGAAGTAATCTCTATTCTTGAAAGTGCATCCGCTGGAGTGTTCAAGACACCTTTGATGTGGCGGATATCTGTGGTAATTGCGAGATATAATCGAGTTGCCTGATGACTCTGGGAGAGTGGTTACAGCTGTTTTTATTGAAGACAGTGACCAAAGGTTTGTGGTCGGTAAAAACACAAAACTCTCGGCCTTCAAGGAAATGTTGAAAATGCTTCACGTTTAAGTAAATAGCAAGAAGTTCACGTCCGAAAGCACTATAACGCGTTTGGGCTGGCTGCAGCTTTTTTGAGTAAAACGCGATGGGTGCTTGTTGACCGTTAATGGTTTGTTCCAACACTCCACCGATCGCAACATCTGAGGCATCGACCGTCAGAGTTAGGGGGGCATCACTGATAGGAAATGACAGAGACAATGCACTATTGATAGCATTTTTGGCATTGTCGAACGCCTGTAAACTATCGCTACACCATACCAATTTCGTTACCTTGCGTTTGTGTGTGATCATAGCGTGTAGAGGAGCAAGAACACTGGCACAGTTTTTAATGAACTTGTGGTAATAATTTACCAAACCTAGAAACCGACGTAACTCACGCTGATTACTTGGCATAGGGTAATTTTTTATCACTTCACACTTGTCCTGAAGGGGGGTAATTCCGTGCTGCGAAATCGTGTGACCAAGAAATTCCAAGGTTGGCTGTGCAAACACACACTTAGATGCATTAATAGTAACACCGTATTGTTCTAAGCGTTGAAAGAGGAGTGAAAGATGTTCCTTATGTTCCTCTTCCGTTGAGCTGGCCACAAGCAAATCATCGATGTAGGCATAAACAAAGTCTAAGCTCTGGTGACCTCATCTATAAACCTCTGAAAGTTTGCGCAGCATTCCGTAGCCCGAACGGCATCTTCACAAATTCAAATAACCCAAATGGTGTACAAACTGCAGTCTTGGGAATATCCGAAGGCTCTACGGGAATGTGGTGGAAAGCCTTAACGAGATCTATTTTACTGAAGATAGATTTGCCGTGGAGAAGAGAAGTAAAGTCTTGGACATTTGGTACCGGATATCGGTCCGGGATGGTTGTCGAATTCAAAAACCGGTAATCCCCACATGGTCTCCAGTCTCCTGACTTCTTCTGGACCAGGTGTAGGGGAGAGGAAACTGCTTTTGGAAGGTCTTATTATACCAAGATCTATCATAAGCTGGAATTCCGATTTGGCAGCTTTCAGTTTGTCCGGGGCAAGACGTCTGGGTTTGCAAACACAGGGGGACCTTTTGTTGTAATGTGATGGGTAATGGTGTGCTTAATGGTATCACCCATCTGCATCGGTTGAAGAATTCCTGGATATCGCTGGAAAAGGCACTGGTACATGGAATTAGGGGAACGAGGGAAAGTGCAGAGTTCGAGGCGTCCGGAAGGGCAACCTATTTGGCAAGAACAGAAAGCAGTGTGGCCTGGTCGCATAAGCGTCGCTTGTCAAGATCCACCAGGAGTTTGAAATGCTGGAGGAAGTCAGCGCCGATTATGGGATGCTGCACTTGAGCACAGATGAAAATCCACTTGAAGGATCGGTGAAGGCCCAAGTTTAGTTCACGCGACTGAGTACCGTACGTGGGTATGCGTGAACCGTTAGCAGCGTATAGAGGCGGAGATTCCGAGTGCGTATGACCAGATTTTGAGGGAATACACTGACTGACGCTCCGGTATCAACCAAGAAATTGACACCAGAGTTCCTGTTTATGAATAACAGGTTGGCAGTGCGAGTACTAGACGCCATTAGGACTCGCTGCTGGGGTTTTCCGACGAAAAATTGCAAGGGGAGATGCACTTCCTAGCCTTCTTTCCAAATTTCGAGTGGTAGAAGCAGATCTTCCCGGAACTCGAACGATGCCTCTTCGTAAATCTTGACCGAGAATGGCTTCTTTGCCGTTGATTTTGTAGCAGAGAACAAACGTGGTTGAGTTGTTGACTTAACTCTTTCACTTTCAACTCCAGTTCCGATTGTGTTTCACGTTGTTGACCGGAGCTGTGTCAATCTCCACTACTTTGTCGGCAGTTTCTGCTAGTTTATCAACTGGAGTAGCAGGATCCATAGTGGCCAAGACACGCTGAGCTGATGGAGGAAGTTTCTGCAAGAACAACTGTCTAAAGATGTCCTTATCGAAGGTTTGTGCGCGTTCGCCTAGAGCGCACTGCATAGCCCTCAGCATTTGAGTGGGCTTACGGTCTCCAAGTTCTTCTTTTGAGATTAACTGATGTAGTTTCTCACGCTCGGAGACAGTGGTGCGGCACAGGATGGCAGACTTCAGATCGTTGTATGGGTCCTCACTCGTGGAAGTAGACACGATGACGTCACGGACTTCAGAGATGATGCTCGCTGGTAGAGAGGACAAAACATGATCGTATTTCGTCCTGCTAGCGGTGATCCTTCCCAAGTTGAATTGTGATTCCACTTGGTGGAACCAAATAAATGGATCACCCGGCCAGAAGACGGGGAGCTTTACGCTCAAGTGGAGATGGCACCAGCGTCGTCAGGCATCTTCTCCTATGCTTGCTGACGTACAAGCAAGACGACAAGTTACCAACGAAGGAGTGGAGGTTGAGACGAGCGCAGGCATAGAGCGCACGGGCAGGGGTGAGGGGCAGAGGGCACGAGCGACATTACAGTCTGATCCTAGTCGCTCGGGTGAAGGGGGTGGTGGGCACGAACGACGTTACAGTCTAGTCCTAGTCGTTCGGGTGAAGGGGGTGATGGGCACGAACGACATTACAGTCTAGTCCTAGTCATTCGGGTAAAAGGGGTAATCCAGCTCCGGGGTCACCAATTGTTGGTTTTCGTCGTCGTCGTTGGGCCTAGGCAAGCTACGGCTTGGGACCGTAGCGCATCTATCCGGTATAGGTTAACCTGGATGATGTAGCCATAAGCACTGCCGCTAGTTAAGTGCCAACCAGTGATTATCTCACTAGCCGTATTGAGTCCGTTAGGCGAAACTGCGACAGTACCAAAGGTGGAAAATATAACCTTGGTTTTCTATTATTTATTTGTAAAATGGACATGGTATTAGATTAAAATAAATATTTGAATATAAATAATTAACTGACAATTGTGATATATAATTAATTATGTTTACATACAATAAAATAATATAGTATACATAAAATTAGTATTAATGTGGTTCACAATTGAATTATAATGGGGTAACTAATTTAAAATGAATTTATACTATTCCGAAATTCAAGACGGTAAAATTAACATTTATCTTGAAACTAAAATAAGAGTATTCACTACAAGCTGAAGATCAGGGCCCCCATGTATTCTTGTTTCTTGCTTTACAGTACCAAATATAATAATAAATTAAATTGAATGCCCGGTTAGGTCAACTGTACGCCCTTGACGATTGGTTAGGTTAAGTCGTGATATTTTCGTTAGTTTTAACGAAGATATCATTTGGTAATTGAGGCTGGGGGCCCTGATCTTCAGGTGATCCGTAATATTTTGTATATATTGTAAGATTCCAACATTTTGTTTTACAAATTATAATTTAAATTGGTACTTGTGGGTTATTTGTCGCCACTTTTTAATATTTTTTTATTTATTTATTTTTATATATTAAGAGAAGAGGATTCTCTATACTGTACGGCATTGACGATTGGTTAGGTTAAGTCGTGCTAGTTTGGTTAAATAAAAACTTTTAATATTTTTTTTATTTAGTTATTTTATATATTAAGAGAAGAGGATTCTTTATACTGTACGGCATTGACGATTGGTTAGGTTAAGTCGTGCTAGTTTGGTTAAATAAAACGGTATTTAACCAAACTAGCACGACTTAACCTAACCAATCGTCAATGCCGTACAGTATAAAGAATCCTCTTCTCTTAATATATAAAAATAAATAAATAAAAAAATATTAAAAAGTGGCGACAGATAACCCACAAGTACCTTTAAATTTATAATTTAAATGTTTCTCTTGAATTACTGATTTATTAGTTAACCCTTTCCAGACGACTGGTACAAATTGGTAGCGTTTCAAATACAAGCATTCATAACTTAAACCTACAAAAATTTCTGGCCTTAAAGGGTTAAATAGTGCAAATATTAAAAAGTATAGGTTAGAATTTATAGGTTTTAAGATTTATAGGTTTTCTGAGGGCCCAGATTTTATAACAGTAGGTTAATTTTTTTGAGGTGAACGTTGAATTTGAACTTGAACCTAGTTTTACGATTTGGTTTGTTATAAGGTTGCCTCTTAAAGAGGTACAGAAAGTCTATTTTCATAACTATATTTATGTACAGTAAATTACTTTTTAATGTAAGTTACATAGGAAATTGTATGGCAATTTTCATAATTTACATACTCATTTTCATAAGTATTTTCATAATTTACATACTCATTTTCATAAGTATTTTCATAATTTACATACTCATTTTCATAAGTATTTTCATAATTTACATACTCATTTTCATAAGTATTTTCATAATTCACATACTCATTTTCATAAGTATTTTCATAATTCACATACTCATTTTCATAAGTATTTTCATAATTTACCTACTCATTTTAATAAGTATTTTCATAATTTACATACTCATGTTACGTGAATGTTATTTATTATAGCTAATATTGCGGTTAGTGTTAGTGTCATAGGAGCAATCCAAGAATAAGCACCCCAAATCAATTTGTTATAATGTTATAATGTTTCAGACCAACAAAGACCCTAAGATCCACTCATGGCTGGTCTACCTAACTGTGGTTGTAGTTGTGTATTGCGCATGTCCTCCGTGGTGGCAGAGGGGACCTACAATTTTATGTGGGTTCTGAACCACAAAAACCTTAATTTTACTACCTTAAACTATACCCAATCTATCAACATATGCGCCTAATCGATTTTTAAACATTTTTATAGACGTGCTTCTAATTACTTCTACCGGCAAACTATTCCAGCTATTTACTATTTATTCTATGCGTAAAAAAGTTTTTGGCAACTGCCGTCTCGAACCTTCTACTTGTCACCTTACACCCATTATTTCTAGTCCTATTATATTGTAATATTTCGAAAAAGCTATCCCTATTTACGTTATCGAACCCATTCATAATTTTAAAATCCTGGATTAGATCACACATTAGCCTCCTAGTCTCGAGTGTAGTCAATTTTAACTCAGAATTTAGGGTGCTTTTTCTTGGATTGGGGTGGAACGAGAGTGTGCTTATTCTTGGATTGCTCTAAAATGGAGTTAAAATGGAGTTAATTGCTCTAAAATGGTTAACTGAATGCCCGGTTAGGTTAATTGTGCGCCCTTGACAATTGGTTAGGTTAAGTCGTGATATTTTCGTTAGTTTTAACCTAACAACCTAACCAATCGTCAAGGGCTTACAATTAGCCTAACCGGGCATTCAATTAACCATTTTAGAGCAATTAACTCCATTTTAACTCCATCTTATTAAAATCTTAATAAAAAGGGATGCTCTGTGCTAAATGCGATCAAGCAATAACCTGGACAAAGTTTTCGAGGAATGTTGCTGTTAAAATCCTTTAATTTGGATTGGGGTCTAACTGGGGGTGCTTTTTCTTGGATTGGGGACTTTGGGGTGCTTATTCTTGGATTGCTCCGTGTTATATATTGCTTTAAATAGGATTAATTCATTCATACATGTTATGGTTTGAATAACTTTTATAAATTATGGGTACGGTTATCTTTCATTGAGGATTATTTATTGGCACGTACTGTGTGAAAAGGTGCAAATGTTAGTTTCTTTGTTTTTCTGAGACTTAAAACATTTAATCTGTGCCAGGCTTGCCTTTCCCTAGTTTTGGTAAGGTTCATTTTAGGATAGGATTGGTGACAGGTGGTAACGATGTGATAAAGGGGACCTACAACTTAGGTTGGAATCCTAACCATCGATCGATACATCATCTGAGCACAAAGGGCGGTTACCCATTGAACTACTACAACCGAGATTCGACGTGAGTTAACTTCGCTGATATATGTGTGTGTGTGAGCGCGCACGCTCTTGCGTGTATGCGTACGTATATATTCATGACTATCCATCCAACAATAAGAAGTTAAGGTATGAATAAAACAATTCCAGAGACTTTTTCGGAAAAAAAAAAAAAGGCTACACAACAATTTATGAAAGTTATCAGGACTTACTCTCGAGTTGAAGGAATAATCCTTGAGAAAAGAACGCTCAAACTTTTTTTAACTCAATTCAACTTGTATTATTAATTTTACCTCGCTTTATATAAGGAGAGTTTGTTATCCTAAAACTTAATAATACTTTTAGCCAGTGAATACTTAAGGTCAGACATACTCGAGTCTTATCGTATTTATTTATATACACGATTGAATTCCTTCTCATATAGTAGTATACGATCCCATAAAAGGAATCCCGCAGTAGCTTTCACGTGGTAACACATTCTTTTTATCGACAAACATTAGCATATTAATACAATTTGGAATGACAAATTAAATAAAATAATTAACTAAAAAAATATATAATTTAAATAAAAAATAGATTTTAAAATTAAAACCTAAACGAGTTATTGAACAAACAACACGCAGAATGAAGTAGTATGGTCATTTAAGGAGAGAAAGGTGGGGATAATGGGGATGGGGGAGTGCCAAAGGGGAGGGGTGAATGACACTGAAAAATAAAAAATAAACATATATATATACTGTATATATATATATGACGTCATACTATGAACTTTGGCGACCACCATTTTGAAGGATGAAAGTAAAATAAATTGAAAGTATATAAGGTTCAGAGACCATCTCATGTAATGCAAAACGCTGACCCAATGCTACAATGAATATAGAATATAGATACGTACCCTAACCTTACCTATACACATAGGGGCAATAGAAATTCAACAACTAAGGCGCGTTCAAGACAGCGATGTCTACGGAAGAGTGACAAAAATATGCGGTTTCTTCATGATAAGCAATTGTGTTTATATATATATATATATATATATACACACACATATACTGATATTATATATATATATATATATATATATCTATATATATATATAAAGTGAAGCCAATAAGATTTATGACTGACGGTTTTAATGACCTTTTATGGTATGTATTAATTATTCTTTACAATTTTATTCAAATGTGGAAATCCAGCAAATATATTATTAAAAAAAATAAAATTTTATTTAACTTCCTTCCCTTAATAGGAAGTTAATCCTCTTTTTTAAACTGAATGCTGCCTGTCACCTTACTCATAGACCTCTGAAACCATCCCACAAGCCAACCTGGCTGCCCAAATTCCAACCAAAAGATGCTCCTGTCTAAAAGCTTGAAACCTTTGTAACAGCTCGTGCCACCCACGCCATACGTGCCAAAACGCATCAAAATAGGTTACGTACTTGCCTGTATATTTTCTTTTAAGTATATTTTGCTTTAAATATAGTTTGAAACTGGCATTTTTTGTGTATTTTGCTTTAAATATAGTTTGCAACTGATGGATCTTTTCTAAATGGACGACCCCACTGGATTTAGCTGAAAATTTGTATACTAATAATGTTTTATATTCTAATAACGAAAATGACATTATTTTCCTGGAGAAATATGCGCAACATACGAAAAAAATTGCATTTATATGCGCACTAGTTTCCATGGCGCACGACCGTTAGCTAGTTTGTACCGCTCATGACGCCGGATATGAGGTTGCTGTGTGGCTCCCCTGGTTAACTGAATGCCCGGTTAGGTCAACTGTACGTCCTTGACGATTGGTTAGGTTAAGTAGTGATATTTTCATTAAAACTAACGAAAATATCATGATTTAGCCTAACCAATCGTCAAGGGCGTACAGTTGACCTAACCTGGCATTCAATTGACCTAACCTGGCATTCAATTGACCTAACCGGTCATTCAATTGACGGGGGGCAACTCTCAAGTAGGTAGATCACAACACTCCATGATCAGATGCTCACACTACAACAATAATATTCAGACTAAACTAGGTCTAAGCAGGCAACAAATAAACATTAATAATAACAACAAAAATTACTGTTTATGCGAGTTCGTATGGAGAAAAAGGTACGCAAATGAAGATTTACTTATTAAAATATTATTAAATATTGCAAATTTTAATAAATAAAGGATATTATCTGCGTTTTATTTTGTAAAAACACTACATAACACTACATAATTTAGATAACGGTCATGCGCCATGCAAACTAGTGCGCATATAAAAGCAATTTTTTTCGTATGTTGTGCATATTTCTCCAGGAAAATAATGTCATTTTCATTATTAGAATATAAAAATTTATTAGTGTACAAATTTTCAGCTAAATCCCGTGGGGTCGTCTATTTGCAAAAGATCCCAACTGACAGTTGAACTTTCAGTTTTTCTCGCCCTATTTCATGAAATTGGCAGAGCGAAATTGCATATATCATGAAATAAGCAATAAATTTGCTATTTTATGAATTTTGCAAATGGAATGCCAATTTCATGAAATAAGCAATATTTGGCTTATGTCATGAAATACACAGTTTCACTGATTACACGTAACATATTCACAACACGTTCTAAGTGAGCGTTTATACTCTTTTCACCAGTTTTTCAATTGGAAACTGCTCAGAATTCATAGCGATGTGTGAGGAAATCTTCTAAATCGTAACGATAGTTACAGGAAAGAAAGAGTTCCTGTTGATGAACGATGAAGGCGATGGATGGTTTTGTAACGCTCTAGACCAGGCGTCGGGAACCTTTTCAATAGCATGAGCCACATCAAAATAATAATACATTTAAACAAGCCACAAACCCTCAATCTTAAGAAAATGTATAAAGAATTTTTAAATTTTTTATTATGATGGCTGTGCGCCATCATAATAAAAAATAAAAACCGAAGCTTTGGGTTAGGTCACCCAATCCAAAGCTTCAATCAGCCGCATGCGGCTCGCGAGCAGCAGGTTCCCGACCTATGCTCTAGACCAGTGGTTCCCAAACTTTTATGGTGGCGACCCTGAATACAATATTGTCCTGGCCTGGCGACCCTAAACGCTGGTACATGCCGTGTTAATGACCAATCATTTTGATACGTTGTGTTTGTATTCATATAGTTTGATTGAATCAGTCGTTGAAAATTTCCGTCCCGCGACCCTCAGGAACACCTTCCCGACCCTCACTTGGGTCGCGACCATGGGTTCGGGAACCACTGCTCTAGACCATGGTTCGCAATGTAGGGGGAATTTAACGATTTCTAAGGCGGGAACGGAAGCTTCAAAGTATTATTTAATAATAAAATTAAAATATGATAGTCTCTCTCAGCTGTACTGAGCCTCGTATTAACGATTTAGTCTAAAGGAAACAAGCTCAGCCTTCTCACTGATATGTTTATTAACATTTTACTATCCATTTTTGTTATTTATAGCGTAAAATAAACCACCAATTCTGAAATGTGTATTTTTTTAGTCTATTTTCTTTTGGAAGAGGGGTGGGGAATTATTAGATGAAATGTGCTAGGAGGTAACCGTGTAAAAATGGTTGGGAATCTATGCTCCAGACCAGGTACTTTCTGCACGTACTATTTGTCTTATGGAAATTAAAACATTCATTATTGAAAGACATCCGTCTAAAGTTATTGCAGTCTCATCTTCTACAACACGGCTTACGCATCTAGGGCTTTTATACTGAGCGCATACCGTATGACACTCTTCACAAAGCTTTAGCAAAACATTCGTAAACTCAAGGCACCCCTACACAAATCGTGATGATGGCCATTCTTACGGCTTTGGTAACAGTTAGCATAAAGCGTTATCATATTACAAATGGGAATGTAGGTTAGGTAACTATATTCTACATTCACAGTAGTATTGGGCCAGCGTGCTGCATTACATCAAATGGTCTCTAAACCTTATATACTTTAAAATTTCTTTACTTTTTATCTTTTAAAATGGTGGTCTCTAAAGTTCATAGTATGACGTCATATATATATATATATATATACACACATATATATATATATCATTTGTATTTTTTTATTTATTTCTTTTACAGGTTAGGATAGGTTAGGTTAGGTACCTATACTCTATATTCAACTGGCACTCCCTCTACCCCTTGGCACTACCATATCCCCATTACCTCACTCTCCCCATTTCTCCTCATTACCCCTTACTTCCCTCTCCTCAAATGCACCCATGCTACTGAAGATTAACAAAACAATTAATTAAACGATTAACTAAACGATGAAAATTAAAAAAGAAATCGGTCCTATGCAAGTGAATTTAACCAGACACGCGGCCATTGAACAAATAATCTACTTGTAATGCATTTCTCCCTCCCTGGCATCATCTTTTAGTGCCCGCAATCAACTGAGCATGATTATTTCATTAACATAAGTTCTACATTCAAAATATTTATGCTCTTAATTTAATCTTAATTGTCGTTTGCAAATGAATCCATTTGTGTTTAATTGCACGAAATGGTTTGACTTATTCTGCCTTCTAATATGAATTATTTAAACAGGTATTTGCATTTAATTTTAAACCAACTTTGCTGTATAAATAATTGAGACTTTTTTTTTACCTTGGGTTTATTTTGCTATTTCGCTTGCTCATTTTTCTTGGTTTTTTTTTTTTATCAAACACGAAATATATATATATATATATATATATTATATATATATATATATATATATAATATATATATATGTGTGTGTGTGTGTGTGTATAATATATTATATATATACAGGGTGGGCCGTAAGTTTCCATACATAGGAAAAATTAAACGTTTGTTTTATGTTTCAGATACCCTAAGAATATGCGTTTGACGAAAGAGCAACGAATTGAATTGGTCCTGTGGAGTGGCCTCCCAGATCCCCAGATCTCACCCCCCTTGATTTCTATCTTTGGGGGCACTTGAAGGCCATGGTGTATCAGGAAAAGATACGAGACATAAATCATCTAAAGGAACGTATCACCAACGCCATTACAAGCATAACGTCAACTGTGCTAATGCGTGTTCATCAACAGTGGGGAACACGTATTGAAATGTGTTTTCAAAACAATGGCAACCATGTAGAGCATATTATATAAATAAAAATGGTTGTCCATAAAAAAATGTTTATTTTTCCTATGTATGGAAACTTACGGCCCACCCTGTATATATATATATATATATATATATATATTATATATATATATATATATCAGTGGCGTGTGGTGGGTGTGTTCACAGGGTAAGCGGTAACTGCAAATATATATATATATAGTTCCTCGGTTTACGATGCCATCGATTAACGATATTTAGATTAACGATCCGCCTCATAGGGGGTCCCATTGTTTCTATTAACGATAAATTTTCGATTAACGATATGTTTACGATATCACGCTGCCACCAATTTCGCCAATCGGAACATTCCTAAGTGTTAGTGGAGAGGAGGAAGACAGCACAACAGACAACTCTTGATAGTTTCTTCAGAAAAAGAATAAGATTGAGGCCATCAACCCCTTAAGGGCGCTGCCATCCATCTCCTTAGTCTAAGGTAAGAATTTTTATTTTATGCTCTACTCGTGCACCTTTTTATGCTCTATTTATTAATTATTTATCCATGTTTCTATTAATATTAATGCTTTAATGTGTTCTTATAATGTTTATTTATTAAAATTGCCTGTTTAAATATTATGAACTATGTTTTTAGGGTGAATAAGGTCAACTTCCGATCGTCTAGGAACGAATTAAGCCTTTAACTCGATAAGCCTTTAATTCAATTTACGTTAATTTCGATTAACGATGGTTTTCATGAAACCCATTAATATCGTTAACCGAGGGACCACTGTATGTACATATATATACATTATACAAGCATCATAACTTTATATAGTTTTCCATTACTGTAGTAATATACTGACTTTTTATAATTTGACTTTCGACTGGGTAGGCGGCGCATGCCCTGCTTATCCTGACTGCACGCCACTGATATATATATATATGTATATTTACATTTTTATTTCTTCACTCTTTTCTTGTATTCTTATTTAACATTTAACTTGTGTTTTAGTTAATTTTTAATGATAAAAAAGTCCTTGATAATTACTTTAGTGCATCAAAATATAATAATAATAATAATAATAATGATAATAACAATAATACAATAGCGAGGATTATTGTGTACACTTTATATGGTGCTGGTTAAGTATGCGGTCTACCATCTGAGTTCTGGTTAAGTTTGCAGTCTACATCATCTTAAATTACACTTTTATAAATGTATTTAAGGAAAGGAATTAAAATATAAGAAATTTAGTTCAAGAAATATATTTAATTACAAAATTTTATTTATTAAAAGAAACCAAAAAAAGTTTGTAAAAATTTTTTTTAAAAAAATGTTTTGCAAACTCTTATATTAAGCATTACTGTGTGTATACAGTGTGGATATTTTCGTTAAAACTAACGAAAATATCACGACTTAACCTAACCAATTATCAAGGGCGTACAGTTGATCTATTAGTAAGTAGTAAATACTATTCCAGAAACAAACAATGTTATAATTAATAATAGATCAACTGTACGCCCTTGATAATTGGTTAGGTTAAGTCGTGATATTTTCGTTAGTTTATATTCTGTCAAAAACTCAGATGGTAGACCGCATACTTAACCAGCACCAAATAAACTAAGATATATTAAAGTTTATCGTAGCCTTCACGGTTGCCTTTTTGGTAGGTTGGTTGGTCGCAGCTTAATTGTGGTAGACTGCTCGAAGCTAGGTAGACCGCACACTTAACCAGCACCCTTTATATATATATATATATATATATATATATATATATATATATGGTCAATGATGCAGGTCGCAACACATATAAGAAATGGATATTACATTTTCTTTTAATGTCAAAGACTGTTTCAAAGGCTCGACAATAAATAATTATTAAGAAAAATATATATGGATATGTGAAAAAAAATTACGTTTTATAAACGTATATATTATATATATATATATACAGGGTGTAACAAAAGTCTGTTCTCATAGGGAAATAAGCTATAACAGAACTGATCGTAATGAGTTTGTATGTATTAGGTGGAACTGCATGGAATGTAATTTCAGCATGTACTGGATTAATTGGTAAGTTGGTTGTTGTAATATATAGTTAAAACTAGTTTATAATGTAAAACTATTTTCTCGTTCAATTCTGTTATATCTTATTTCCCTATGAGAACGGATTTTTGTTACACCCTGTATATATATATACAGTATATATATCACCCTACTTCATACAGTTCTCCATCTCTTTTCCTCTTTCTAACGTATTTTTTTCTTAAAAAAAACTTTTACTTCTTTTCCTTTGAAAGAAATTTTGTGTCTCAGTTTACTCGAAATACTGACATACTTCCTTCTTTCAAAATACATTAATTATTAACTGAAGCTCTCTCATACACTGCGCTCATTCTTTTGAAATTACACTCGGATCAAAATGTACTTCATGCAAAGATATAGAAATGCATATCGATCATGTGAGGATAAATTGAATGTAGCCACACACGCATAAATGACTCGTTCGTATTTCAATCTAGCATAATTTTACATAATGACAAAGCTATTAATTAATTTTCTCGAATAATTTCGCTTCGTAGAACCAATTGTCATCGTGAAAAATTGAAAGGGAGAAGCTGAAACGCGTGATAAACCCTTACTCGTAGCGTTAGCATTGTTGCAGCTATTAATACTAATGCGTATATAATATACAACGTTGGAACTGTATTCGATATTTGAATAAAACTGATGAATGAAATAGAGAAAAATTGTAGCCTTTCATTTCAAACATCTTTAAAGAGATGAATATTTTATTTTAGTCCTTTTAACCTCTTTTTTTTTTTTTAACGAATTGAACATCCATTAAAAACGGTAAGAGCCAAATTCAAGTGAATTTATGCCATCGATAAGAGTCGATCACAAAATTGAAGTGGAAATTACTTTTCGATGTTTGTCGAAAAGGAAGAAAGGAAAAATAATCATTCAGTCGTAAAGGCTTTAAAGCACTTGAAACGAGAACAGAATTTATCAATTTTGTTTTGTTTGTAAACAAAGCTGTTCGTATCACGTTGGAAAAGAGAGTAACGTATAAATTTTAACTATTTAACTATTTTAACTATTTTAACTATCTAACTATTATTTCAAAACACTTTCCAACAAGAAGTGAAACTTCTCAGAACCGAAGATCGGTCCCGCGTTTGACCTTTGTAATTGTTTCTTATGATAATGAAATTATTAATAACGTTTCAATTGTCTTATTAAAAAATACAATTAAATTTGTTTTTTTTAGCATCAATTAATAAGCTTTATTTTCTCTTTCTGTAATATATATATATATATATATATACAGTACATACAGTACATATCTATCAGCTAAAAAGCAAAATACGAAACGCATCATTTCGTTTATCTTTGGAAATAAACTTAAATTTTGTTGTGCGCAACCCCTTCATTTATGTCGTGCGCACCTTTTTTCGATTGCACTTACAGTATTTCGTACGCGCGTGTTCGTTTATTTCAGGATGACTCTGCCTATCCACTCGGATGGCCTTTCAATTTTATACGCGTAGTTTCCCTCTGCTTACTTGGAGCCCACTTTGAATTTTCAAACTTTCAATGTTAATTTACCCTCAGCTTACAAGAGAGGCCTATTGCAAGATAGCATATAAACGACACACTCCCTCTTATAAAGTTTATTTAATTTCACTCCAATTAAGACATAAATTGAACGAAATATACGGATGCGCGATTACAAATTTTGTTTAAAAAATCAAATTCTTAATTTAAAGAAAATGTTTGCAGGTATTTAAGTCTCAAAAAAACATGTATACGGAGGTTTTTTTTTTTTTTTTTTGCGTTCAACTTTAAAAATAACACTAAATTCAAATTTCGTAATCTAAGGAGGAGTTTAAAAATTGGTTTACTTACAAAAATTTGGGAAATTTACTTTCAACAGTTCTGGGCGAGTTCCACAGATTTTCCAGAAAAAAAGTCCGTCAAATAAATTAGATTTCTTCTCACAATAACTGAATGGTCATGCACTAACTTCCCGGGTTTCCACAGGACCAACTTCAACACAAGATATTGACTCTTCCCTGAGGAAACCTAATATGTCGCAAACTTAAAGTTTAACATTTAATGAGAGCAAAATTAACTTAAAAGAATTTCCACAAAGTTATTTTTTTCCGGTCACTAACAATAAAGCTCTTACACATAAATTCACAAAAACAAAGGAAATTCAGATTTTGGAACAACGTGAGACAATTTCAAATCAACTTAGAAATTTTCAATCACGCCACAGAGCCTAAAGATTCATTCTTTACAAGCCACTTTATCTTTACAGGACCGAACTACAACTGCCTTATAACTCTAAGTTACACCTCAGGATTACAAGAACTCCTCCCTTTAGTGTCTAAAGGGCCTATCAAAACCATTTTCATTACATGACATCATTCGTACAAAAATTACTGATCTTCTATTGGCTCTAATCTCAACTTCGTTAAATTCTACGCTTGAGATGGATGTGTGGAGTGACGAGGAGGGATAGGGTCAGAAATGAGCATATAAGAGGAACAGTGAAGGTGGCGGAAGCATCTAAGAAGGTGCAGGAGACCAGGCTGAGGTGGTATGGACACGTCAGGAGAAGAGAGGAGGAGTATGTGGGGCGCAGAGTGCTGGAGATGGAGTTGCCGGGACGGAGAAGAAGAGGAAGACCGAAGACGAGATGGAGGGACTGTGTGGTGGCGGACATCAGGGAGAAGGACTTGGAGGAGGACGTGGTATACGACAGAGGAGAGTGGAGAAGACGAACCAAAAACAGCGACCCCATGTAAAGATGGGATAATAAGCTGCGGAAGAAGAAGTTAAATTCTACGCTCCGCCTTTCTTAAAGAAATTTTCAAATTAAAATTTGAAAATTTAAATTTAAAAATTTAAATTTAAAACAAAAATTTTAAATTTTCGCTCGAGGGTTTTCCTCAGACGAAACCAAGAATAAACAAACCGAAACTTTACAAGGTTCAAAATGAAACGGACCCTTGTTAAGCTATATTTTCCCTTTGAACTCGACCATAAATCTACCCTGAGACTGTCAAACAATAAGTTCTCTTCTCTGATTACGCACTCAGCCTTCGGCTAGACTCAGGGTACCGGCACTCTTTACATTTGTCGGTGTTCATTTTAAAAGATTTAAATTTTCACGCGAAATTAAATCAATTTCAAAATCACTTCACTCTTTCTCTCTACCTTTTTTAATTACATTTTGATATGAGATTTCGGCACACAAATTTGCCGTCACGACAATTTTTATATTTTGTTTGTCAACAGAATTTCCTAAAATAAAATAGTTATCATGAAAACAACAATAAAGATATTTTCTTAATTTTCCTTGATACTTTTACCTTTCCCACTCAATTATTTATTATTTAATGTAAAATTATATAATTTCTCTTTTTTAAATGATGATTAAGTGTAACTGAGAGAACTTGATGTTGAAACTTTCCTCAAAATTAATGGAGAAACTGAAAGTCAAGTAAATACCAAATAATAAAAAAAACAACAAAAATTTTTAAATTTGTTTATCAACTGCAATTAGTATCCGGAAATTTGCTACGTTTTAAAACGAATGCCATTTTCTTTCACTAAATTTTTAAAGAAATATCAGAATTGAGTGTTATGTTTAATTTCATGTTAATTTCTTAATGTCTGAATTTTATGTAAAGTTAAGAACGCCTTTATTTGAAATGGTAAAATATTTTATCCAGTCATTCGTAAGAGGTTAAAAAAACAGTGATAGACTTTGACCAGATTTCCAATTAAAAATTTACTTCATTATTTTCAATTAATCTCTTATTTTTTCCTCCCAAGTTAAATTTCGTTTTATAATTTTTATAATATTTTTTTTAACTATATTTATTTGGTTCGAAGTTAAACCTCCTTTTTCAGCAACACTATTGTATATATACAGAGTGGCCACAAAGTCCCTTTGCAGTAAAATTATAGCATAATCTGTATGTTGCCATTGTTTATCATGCAAAGGGACTTTGTGGCTACCCTGTAGGATAGATATCTCACACACGAAAAACTAAATTTAGGTAACACGTTAATCTCTGAGCTCTGAACTTTCAACTTTGTTGTCAGGGTTCGATTATTCTCCTTTTCCCCCTTCTTTGAGGCGAATTATAACGAGTTCATTATTCCATTTTTCGATCCAAGTGGATGCATCTAAACACAACTGAAACACTCACCCTTTCTACCCTGCACCTTCGCAGCTTTCACCACAAAAATAAAAAAATTCACCACTAAAAGTGAAGTGATGAGCCTGATGATGACTCATTGTAGTAAGTCTTCTGAAATGATATGACTGAATTTTTAGTGATGCTTTCGAGAGTGTTTTTCAAATATGACGTCTTAAATTTCCTTGCATGAACGCGGACGAATAAATAATATGATTTACGATGCCTCTGCATGCGCTATACGAGTTAGTTTGTTGTACGTTCGTATACGATGTTGTTAAGCTTAAATTTTAGAAAGGTGTCGTATGCAATTTTAATTACTTGCAAAGCTTTATCATTTTAAGCATGATTTTCTTTGTCAGGAAAGTATAATTATTAATTAATAATGCCTCACTCCCATAAATTCAATAAGTAAAAAGGTTCGCTGTGTGTATATATATATATATATATATATATATATATATATATATTGTAAAGAACTAAAATAACAGTTGATTAATTATCATAATACGGAAATTGAAGTAAAAATGTGTAGCAAATAACCGTAGACTGTTTTTAATAGAGTGAACGAAATCTCCTTTCTCTTTGCTGAAATATTTTATTTTATTTACTACAGTTAATCTGTGATTCTTACTGTATATTTATCTGTAATATAAATTACTGAAAGATTACTTTGTGAATTTTTTCAATGGCTGTAACTTAACATATTAACACCTTCATAAACCTCAGCCATACGTTCACTATCGATTTCATTAGTTATTTACACATACTACACTATTCCTAATGGTTTGGTGTTCCTCGTATGGTCTTCTGTTCAGTGTTATATTGCGGCAAAAAAGTGTAATACGAAATAATGAAAAGGGTCGTTACACTGCTGGTCTGTAATGCGGACTTCCTGCAGCTTTTAGGAAACGGCCTTCTGCCACGTAACCCATGAGCACAAGCAATTAAAAATTGAAAGTTTCGAAACTTAATGTTATGTGTACGAGGTTCGAATGAGGGTGATATCGAAAGGAGGTAATTGAAGGGGTGAATGGGTGAAAGGAAAAAATGAGAAGGTTAATGATTTTTAACTATAGGACAAATACGGTTATTTTTAAAAAATCAGGACAATATCCGGTCTGAAGAGAATACAAATAGAAGACAACAAGCGGTTTACGGATGATACCACTACACGACTTATACATTTTGTTTGGTATGGAATCTATGTCGCAGCTTTTGCGTTTAAGACTGTTGCTGTTTTTACGTCAATTGAGGTTACTGGGGGGAACGAGAAACTTTGTGGGGAGTTTTCCCACCCATCCCTCCCCCAATCCCCCATGAAATCTCCGAAAGGAACTGGGGATTGAGAGATATTTTCCCCACTAGCCTTCCTACCTCTGGAAAATGTTTATCGAGTTCGATGTATGTGGTCACTAAATCAGTACCATAATTATCATTTATAAGAAACTTTTGTGGGGAATCTTTCTCTTTTTGGCGTTTGTTTTAATGGTTTCTTAATTAACTCCATGTCAGTTTTGGATCACTATTTGACTCACGAACTTTATCTGAGCACAGTAGTTGTTTCGCCTTTTTTGATCGGTTCGTCAAGTTGGTTTTTATGTCAGCGTAAAGAGCCACTGGTAAACTATGGATTATGTAGTCTTTTGTTTGATATACCTTCGTTAGTATTGAATGCATTTCCTTACAAGCATTTGCTAATATACTGTTGTGACAAGCTGAACTGCACAAACTTTCTATTTAACTCCAGATCATCTGTAATCTGTAATAAAGTAAAAATTGTGAGTGTTTGAATTATCTAAAAATGATTTTACACAGGAATCCAAGCTCACCCTGTTCTGTAAAAAGTAAAGGAAAATGTTGTTGATATTTAGGTGGCATCTCATCTGTCACCAAATTACGATGCAGTTATTGCTTTGATAACATGAGAAAATATTACGCTCCTGATGGCGTAAATTAAATCTATTTTTTAATTTCAAAGGGAACTTACACATCAGTCAGTTTCCTCTTTGCTTAAAAATTTAATTTAATTTGTCCATTAAAAGTAATATTTTCGTAGGATGTTGAAAAAATAACTACACCGTAATCTGGTGTCAGGAAATATATAAGACCCATATATATATATATATATATATATATATATCATGCATGAACACGCACGATTTTGCATTATGTAGAATCGTGCGTATTCATGCATGATATTCCGTTTATAGGACCCCCAGCGTTACACTAGATAGTGTAATCTGATTGAAATGCTGGTCAATACTTTACACTGCGAGAGGGTTAAGTAAAATGCCTCTGGACGTGAAAGCGTTATGCGTTTCCTCGGTTGTTTGAATGTATGAGAGGTTAGTAGTATACCCGCAAGAAGTCGGACAGAGAATGGATCAATTTGAAAATTACCCCCCTCACCGTCCTTCACGGCGGTCCTCCACCGTCCTTCATGGAGGTCCTCCACCGTCCTTCATGGCGGTCCCTCCTTTATGAGGTGTCCTTCATGGTCCTTCAAAAAAAAAAAAAAAAAAAAAAAAGGGGAAAAAAAGGGGAAAAAAATAAAAAATAAATTTAAAAATAAATTTAAAAAAATAAATTTAAAAAATTAAATTTTAAAAATGATTCGTCTTCACCTTCCTTCAAAAAAAAAAATTTAAGAAAGGGTTGATCCTGGCCTTCCTCCTTCAAAAAAGTTCTTTCATGAGGCAAACAAGAACAAACATGAAAAAACATACATACATTCGAGTACTTTCTGTTCAGGCAAGTTAGAAGACAGTAGAAATGAAAACGAATATCTGTATTATGAAAAATAAAATTAATATTTATCATTTTAATTTAAATAAATTAATTTCTCTCTTTTTTAAGGGAAACTGGCTTATTTTCAAACGAGATGACCTTCAAATACAGTATATATTCATATCACACGCATATACGTTTATTTACTTTTAAGTATGTAGTTTTCTGTTATTTACATCGATATATTCCATCACATTCACTTTCACATGTCATCTTCTGGTATGTGAATTAATAATTTTACTATACAGCAAATTTCGTTATAAATTTGCATGTGTTAAAAAGAACCAAGTTGCCTAACGCGGCTTTGAAACTGAAGCAGCAATTCTGTTATCCTCCTCTAAACATCAACTTAAATATTATTACTAATATTGATTTATTGTTATTATTACATATATATGTACACGTGTTAAGAGTATTTAAATTAAATATATTGATTTCAATTCCCTTCGTAATAAAAGCATCTGACAACTCTACCCCAATCTTGCTATATTTTTCGCACAGTAACTGTTTTGAGAGGTGTAGGTAAGTTTAACTTTCTTTTAACGACTATTAGTTGCAACTAATCTTGTTATTATTATTATTATTATTATCATATATATATATATATATATATATATATATATATATATATATATATATAACATCCAAATAAGTAGGTTCGGGTAAAAAAAATTCTTATCAGATGCAATTAAAGAAAACGGGATATCGAATTTGTGTGGGTTGTCATTTTTAAATAGATGCAGCGGGAAATAGGTACTGAAAGTTGAGAGATTTTTCATTAAGAACCTTTCTACTTGTAGTTATAGTTAGGACTATTCACATTACTTTAATTATCATTTCTCTAATTTAACGGCTGTTCACAATTCCTCATAATTCTGATAATAAACGTATTTGTTTTCACACCAGTCAGGCCACTGTTTACATCAATCACACAGAATGTTCATGCTTATTGTTTTTGTCATTAGCTGTACCAATCATGTCTTTACAGAACTGAAGCCTACCGTTATACAACGTTTAAAATCTTATAATTTAATACTTTATGATATCAGATCTCGTATAAAAACATCATTATCTGTACAAATGGCCACAAAAATACTTTCAATCATAATAATGTACTCATAGAACGCACCATACGCTTTTCACTTGTATTAAAAACGTAAAACTGAAAGTTGTATCATCACGCGATATTCGATTCTGCAATGGCGTAAGCGAGCCCTAATATTTAATTTAAAATTATTTAACAGATCATTCGAGGGAACTGTACATCGATCTCATTATAACTTCTGACTCATAATAACCCGCTATGCATATTTACAAGAGTCGAATTTAAATAAATAAATATATATATATATATATATATATATAAGGAGTTTGTATGTGGCATTCCAGCAGAAGGCAGGAAGTGCCTGAACCCTGTTTCTCCCATCACTGTCCTCTTCATCTGGCCTTTTTACATGTCACGTCTACCCTGTAAGCAGTCCAGCATACTCTTAAACACGCGTTTCTCACTATATCCCTTACTACACACGCATG
This sequence comes from Bathynomus jamesi, assembly GCA_023014485.1. Lineage (NCBI taxonomy): Eukaryota > Metazoa > Arthropoda > Malacostraca > Isopoda > Cirolanidae > Bathynomus > Bathynomus jamesi. Next base: position 527,176 of record JAJOZX010003035.1, read on the forward strand.
CATCTTACACACTACACAGTCTTTTCAAAAAAGGTGTAATTTCAATAGTTTTGGAGATTCGCGATTGGCCCCTCCTTCCTGCCTGCATCGTATATAGTACCAAGCAAGTCTCTCCACAGTTTACAGGTTTCCTCATTGTCTAAAATTTATAAAGTTCTCTCTTATTGTTTTCCTTATTGTAACGGACATCACAACCGAATTTAAATAGTATTTAAGTATTATGTCGAGCAACATAGCTAGATAACCCCGCCACAGCCTAGTTTCTTTGCATAATCATGAAACATGAAACAAGATTATATATATATATATATATATATATATATATATATATATATATATACACACGGCAAAAGTAGTTTGAAGATTTATTCCACCACACGACTGATTATAATTATACACTTTAGAGGAGTTTGCAAATTGCATATACTTAGACAAAAAGTATTAGATCTTATGATGATTTCATGTCATTATCAGCATGCTTCACTGTCCTTTCAGTCATTGTGACCGTAGAACGTACCAGAACTATGGTCTTGACAAACCACAATGTGTTAAATTTAAATATTGACTTATTGTTATTATTACATATATATGTACACGTGTTAAGAGTATTTAAATTAAATATATTGATTTAAATACATTTCGTAATAAGAGCATCTGGTAACTCTACCCCAATTTTGCTATATGAAAATGAAAATGAAAAGGTTTATTGGCAGACTGTAGTCCATATGGCAAATATTATTAATACAATGACAGTTCATACACTAAGGGTAGAAATATATACAATTGATTAGAAATAATACTGCACTGTCGAAGTTAAGTGGAGCAACAGACAGACAGACGTTTTCGTACCAAGAAGTCCATAGCTTAGGCCTTAGAAGATAAATGGCAGGACTCATGGATAGCTTGGATGATCGGGTTGGTTGATTTTTTAATTCTTTGCATTAGAATGTGTTGAGCACGTCTTGTTACCTCCGGGAAGCTCGGGACATTGCGGGTAGCAAACATTTGCGGAGCTGAGCATCTCGGGGATAATTTATGTAAGAGTCAAAAAGAACTGTTGTACAGCAAATTTAGGGTACTGCCAGAACCTTTTTTATAATTCACCCAGAATTGCAGACCGTATATATTACTGCAGAAAGTACGAAAGAGTGTGTCTTTAGCTTCACTTGTACAGAAACGAAAGCTCCTTATGGTCATATTCGCTTTAGCATACAGGCTTCGAGACTGTTTTCTTATATCCGAGTCATCACTCAAGGAGCTGGTAATAGTTTGACCCAATTACTTAAACTCTTGTACTTCCTCAATTACTTCACCATTCATTTTAAACCTTATGTGAAAAATGCTCTGCATCAATTGGTCCACAATTAACCCACCCCTTATATCCACAGTCTAACTATAGAGTAGATTAAGTCTAGCCTTGTAGGGGTCAGCCTAGAGATTCCGGAAATGGTCCAGAGCGGGCAGATAAATTGAGGTCCACAGTAGGATTCCTCACCAAATTAGGTTAGGGCAATCTACCTTCACCTTTGTTACGCTATGAGTTGATGCTAGGTCTTAGGCCACAATGTAGGCCTAATTTGTCTGACCCAGCTTAATTTACTGCGTTTACTTCTAACTGGGTTAAAAACACAATTAGTCACTTACTACTAGTTATTAGAGACCCTTTTCCCCTTTTGTTTAATTGTTGAGAGGGTACTTGCTGGTGGGGATCTTTTTTCCGTTGTTTGTTCTTCCCCCTTCCCTCGTTCCGTCTTGTAGCCCCGTTCCTCGTTTTCGTTCCCCCTTGTCCACCTTTTCGCTGGGCTTTTTCCACCAGCGACCTCTTGGTTTTTTTGGTTGGTTGATCGGTAATGTATATCTATTACCGAGCACGCTCTTGTCACACAGTATATAAATACTAGTGTGGAGAATAACTCTGGTGAGCAACCAATTGGTTTCATCCACCCAGTTATTGACATAAAAGGAATTTAATAATTGTTCGATTAACTACCTACCTACTCAGTGAACCATTTTCGTTACATCCCAACTACCCACACATCAGTTTTCCATATACTGGGGGCCCCGGGAGATAAAAATTTTGGTGTCAATGTCACCAATTTTTATGTCTGAGTATAGACTAGCTAACTATTTGACTGTAAATGCCTGTTAATCTGATTAACAGTGACTATCCTCACCATCTCATGGAGAAGATGTAGCATTTAATTAGAAGAGAAAATATACATCCATAAGATGAAACTGTCTATGGTCTTTACCATAAGAAAAGGAAAAGTGAAAGTTAGAAGATAAAATTACAATTCCCCAGCATCTATTTTTTGTTGTAAAACTAGTCGCGCCTTTAATGCTGTTTGTCGCTGAGGTCATGTGTCTGTCAATGTTGTAGTAGGATGCGTTACCACTCCTACTGTCAAAGGAATAGTTACTGGAAGTTCAGTGTCTCCAGTTGTTACTGGCGGTGGAGAAGGTTCTCCAAAGTCCATTGTTTTGGGTCCAGGCTCTAAGGGGTACAAAAGAGAAATGTCTCTTGTTGTGTCACCCGTTGAAGTCCTTAATTTGACCACTCTTGTTACCCCGTCTGCCCCTGGTCTGAGTTCTAAAACTCTAGCCAGAGGCCAGTATTGTCTTGGAGTACTGTCATGTATGAGAACAAGGTCCCCTACCTTAATTGTGTCAGACCAATCCTTCTTAGTCATTTGGTTATGTCTCTCCCTTAGACCCATCAAGTACTCAGTTTTCCGCTGTTTAATGAAATGAGCTTTAACTCTAGTTAAATGTTGTAACTTAGTCTGGAGCTCATCATGTCGTTGAGTCCAGTTTGGGTCTTCTGAAGAGTCTATATAGTAGTCCGGCAGGAGACTAACTTGTTCTCCCCGAATCAAATGATTTGGAGTTAATGGTTCCGGGTCATTAATGTTGTCACTTACATAAGTGAGTGGTCTATTGTTAATGATGTTCTCAATCTCAGCCAGGAGAGTGAGCAACTCAAACAAGTGTATCTGTTTTTTACCATTTGCTTTCTTCAAGCATTCTTTACTGCTTGTATATTCCTCTCCCAGATAGAACCATACCAAGGAGAGGCAACCGGAATATACTTCCACTTTATGTTTGAATTTTGTATATATAATTGTGTGAATTCATTGCTTAACAAATCGTGGATGACTTGTTCACCAGCCTTGAAATATGTAGCATTGTCAGTCCAAACTGTCTTGGGTACTGAATGTCGTGCACAGAATCTCTTAAAGACAGCAACAAAAGACTCTGCTGTAAGGTCCTCCACAACATCCAGATAAACAGCTCGTGAGGCAGCACATGTAAACAGTACAATGTACATTTTTTGTTCAGTGTCAACCAACCCCACAGTCAATGCTCCTGTATAGTCAATGCCTACAGTCTCAAAGGGTCTGTTGAGAGTAACTCTCTCCTCTGGCAAAGCAGGAGGATTTGGTATCCTATAGGGCCTAGCATGAATACGCCTACATGTGATACACTCACTCAGGACTGTTTTAACAGTGATCCTTCCCTTGGGTATCCAATAAGTTTTTCTTAATGTAGTTAGTGTCTGTGGTACCCCATATGATGTACATCATTGTGTGTGTTTGTCTGATGATTAATGTTGTCAAATAGCTAAATCTAGGTAAAAGGATTGGATGTTTGCTTTTGTAAGACAGTTTTGATTTGTCTAATCTCCCTTTACACTTAGATGGCATTCCTCATCTCTGAACAAATTTAGATCCACAACTACTGATGGTACAGGTTCTTTTGTTTGTTTCCCATTAGTCAAGAATTCTAACTCTTTATTGTACTCCTTTTGTCGTGCATGCGCTATCCAGTACTTGGTTGCAACTTCTGTATAATTATGATTGTTTTTATTTAGCTGTTTGTTTATTGTAGTTAAACAGTTGTGAGCAAACCTCAAACAGTAAGCTGTGACCCTGACAAGTTTGCTGAAATCAGAATAATGTTCATAATTAGTGATTGGTTCAACCTTTTCATTTGAAAAGATTAAATTTAATGTCAAGTTAACTTGTTCCACAGGCCATTGGTCTGTATTACAGAGCCACTTAGGTCCCATGAACCAAGTTTTGTTTGACTTCAACAACTTGTAGGATAAACCTCTGGTCAGAAAGTCTGCTGGATTTTGTTTAGTTGGAACATAGTGAAAGTTTACTTGTAGTCTTTCATTAGCTTCAGCTATTTCTTTTAGCCTATTTCTTGCAAAGATATTCTTACTATTAATGCTAGCATTCCGTATCCAGGCAAGACAAATCTGACTGTCAAGCCAGATGTGGATATCAGTTATGTTCACAACATGGTAAGCATCCTTAAGCAATGAATTGGTTTTAATGGCTAACGCAGCAGCCAATAGTTCCAGTTGAGGTATGGTTCGGGTAGGTTTGAGGGGTGCAACTTTCCCTTTTGCATAAATTAGATGATTTTCTGTAGGACTTACAAGGTATGCACAGTACCCATAAGCATGTGTGCTTGCATCAGCAAACACATGAAGTCTCTGTGGCTTATCCCTAAACCCACAGCACCTTTGAATTTTAATGTTCTGCACTTTTGTTAAATCAGCAGCTAACTTCTTCCAAAATTTTTGCTATCCATTTGTTATTGGATCATCCCACCCAACATTTGTCATCCAAACTTCTTGGAGGAGAATCTTTGATTTTATTGTTGAAGGCAGGAATAGACCCATGGGGTCAAAATTTTTTGAAGCCTCTGATAATATTTGTCTTTTAATATTTACTTCCTCATCAAGTTTAAAACCTTTAGTACAGATTGAATCATGACTGATAGAAGATGCATCCAAATAACAGTTCATACCTAAAGTTTTAACTCTGTCTGATGGATCAGTAAGACCATTATTATCCTTTAAAATCTTTTTGTTTAATTCCTCATCATTTGAAATCCACGCACTAAGTTCAAAGTTACCTTGTTGCATAATGTTTTGAGTGTGTTCATAGACCTCAGATAATTCAGATTTTGTTGTTGTTGAGCCTATTAGATTGTCTACGTAAAAATGTTCCTTGAGGAAATTCATTGTTAAAGAGTTATTAAACTGGTTCAAATGATGTCTAATTGTCATTGCTAATAGGCTAGGTGAGCAATTGGCTCCAAACAACACAACATTAAATCTATAGGTTATGAGCCCTTTATTCAAATCAAATGGATCCCTGAACCATACCTAAGTTGGTTCTTGTCATATTCATTTTTTAGATTTATTCTCAAAATTGCCTTGAAATGTCACTTTGTACGGCATATTTATCTAACCTGAGGAGCCAAGTGAACACTCCTCCTTTCTCTCCTTTCTCTTGGGGGATAACGCCACCTCCAAGTTTCCTTGTTGCACCTACAGCATCCCCCCTTGCTTGGCAAAAGCAAACGGGGGGGGGGAATGCTGTAGGTGCAACAAGGAAACTTGGACGTGGCGTTATCCCCCAAGAGAAAGGAGAGAAAGGAGGAGAGGTGTTCACTTGGCTCCTCAGGTTAGATAAATATGCCGTACAAAGTGACATTTCAAGGCAATTTTGAGAATAAATCTAAAAAATGAATATGACAAGAACCAACTTAGGTTCTTATGGTTCAGGGATCCATTTGATTTGAATAAAGGGCTCATAACCTATACATTTAATGTTGTGTTGTTTGGAGCCAATTGCTCACCTTGCCTATTAGCAATGACAATTAGACATCATTTGAACTTAGTGCGTGGATTTCAAATGATGAGGAATTAAACAAAAAGATTTTAAAGGATAATAATGGTCTTACTGATCCATCAGACAGTTAAAACTTTAGGTATGAACTGTTATTTGGATGCATCTTCTATCAGTCATGATTCAATCTGTACTAAAGGTTTTAAACTTGATGAGGAAGTAAATATTAAAAGACAAATATTATCAGAGGCTTCAAAAAATTTTGACCCCATGGGTCTATTCCTGCCTTCAACAATAAAATCAAAGATTCTCCTCCAAGAAGTTTGAATGACAAATGTTGGGTGGGATGATCCAATAACAAATGGATAGCAAAAATTTTGGAAGAAGTTAGCTGCTGATTTAACAAAAGTGCAGAACATTAAAATTCAAAGGTGCTGTGGGTTTAGGGATAAGCCACAGAGACTTCATGTGTTTGCTGATGCAAGCACACATGCTTATGGGTACTGTGCATACCTTGTAAGTCCTACAGAAAATCATCTAATTTATGCAAAAGGGAAAGTTGCACCCCTCAAACCTACCCGAACCATACCTCAACTGGAACTATTGGCTGCTGCGTTAGCCATTAAAACCAATTCACTGCTTAAGGATGCTTACCATGTTGTGAACATAACTGATATCCACATCTGGCTTGACAGTCAGATTTGTCTTGCCTGGATACGGAATGCTAGCATTAATAGTAAGAATATCTTTGCAAGAAATAGGCTAAAAGAAATAGCTGAAGCTAATGAAAGACTACAAGTAAACTTACACTATGTTCCAACTAAACAAAATCCAGCAGACTTTCTGACTAGAGGTTTATCCTACAAGTTGTTGAAGTCAAACAAAACTTGGTTCATGGGACCTAAGTGGCTCTGTAATACAGACCAATGGCCTGTGGAACAAGTTAACTTGACATTAAATTTAATCTTTTCAAATGAAAAGGTTGAGCCAATCACTAATTATGAACATTATTCTGATTTCAGCAAACTTGTCAGGGTCACAGCTTACTGTTTGAGGTTTGCTCACAACTGTTTAACTACAATAAACAAACAGCTAAATAAAAACAATCATAATTATACAGAAGTTGCAACCAAGTACTGGATAGCGCATGCACGACAAAAGGAGTACAATAAAGAGTTAGAATTCTTGACTAATGGGAAACAAACAAAAGAACCTGTACCATCAGTAGTTGTGGACCTAAATTTGTTCAGAGATGAGGAATGCCATCTAAGGTGTAAAGGGAGATTAGACAAATCAAAACTGTCTTACAAAAGCAAACATCCAATCCTTTTACCTAGATTTAGCTATTTGACAACATTAATCATCAGACAAACACACACAATGATGTACATCATATGGGGGTACCACAGACACTAACTACATTAAGAAAAACTTATTGGATACCCAAGGGAAGGATCACTGTTAAAACAGTCCTGAGTGAGTGTATCACATGTAGGCGTATTCATGCTAGGCCCTATAGGATACCAAATCCTCCTGCTTTGCCAGAGGAGAGAGTTACTCTCAACAGACCCTTTGAGACTGTAGGCATTGACTATACAGGAGCATTGACTGTGGGGTTGGTTGACACTGAACAAAAAATGTACATTGTACTGTTTACATGTGCTGCCTCACGAGCTGTTTATCTGGATGTTGTGGAGGACCTTACAGCAGTCTTTTGTTGCTGTCTTTAAGAGATTCTGTGTACGACATTCAGTACCCAAGACAGTTTGGACTGACAATGCTACATATTTCAAGGCTGGTGAACAAGTCATCCACGATTTGTTAAGCAATGAATTCACACAATTATATATACAAAATTCAAACATAAAGTGGAAGTATATTCCGGTTGCCTCTCCTTGGTATGGTTCTATCTGGGAGAGGAATATACAAGCAGTAAAGAATTGCTTGAAGAAAGCAAATGGTAAAAAACAGATACACTTGTTTGAGTTGCTCACTCTCCTGGCTGAGATTGAGAACATCATTAACAATAGATCACTCACTTATGTAAGTGACAACATTAATGATCCCTGAACCATTAACTCCAAATCATTTGATTCGGGGAGAACAAGTTAGTCTCCTGCCGGACTACTATATAGACTCTTCAGAAGATCCAAACTGGACTCAACGACATGATGAGCTCCAGACTAAGTTACAACATTTAACTAGAGTTAAAGCTCATTTCATTAAACAGCGGAAAACTGAGTACTTGATGGGTCTAAGGGAGAGACATAACCAAATGACTAAGAAGGATTGGTCTGACACAATTAAGGTAGGGGACCTTGTTCTCATACATGACAGTACTCCAAGACAATACTGGCCTCTGGCTAGAGTTTTAGAACTCAGACCAGGGGCAGACGGGGTAACAAGATCGGTCAAATTAAGGACTTCAACGGGTGACACAACAAGAGACATTTCTCTTTTGTACCCCTTAGAGCCTGGACCCAAAACAATGGACTTTGGAGAACCTTCTCACCGCCAGTAACAACTGGAGACACTGAACTTCCAGTAACTATTCCTTTGACAGTAGGAGTGGTAACGCATCCTACTACAACATTGACAGACACATGACCTCAGCGACAAACAGCATTAAAGGCGCGACTAGTTTTACAACAAAAAATAGATGCTGGGGAATTGTAATTTTATCTTCTAACTTTCACTTTTCCTTTTCTTATGGTAAAGACCATAGACAGTTTCATCTTATGGATGTATATTTGCTCTTCTAATTAAATGCTACATCTTCTCCATGAGATGGTGAGGATAGTCACTGTTAATCAGATTAACAGGCATTTACAGTCAAATAGTTAGCTAGTCTATACTCAGACATAAAAATTGGTGACATTGACACCAAAATTTTTATCTCCCGGGGCCCCCAGTATATGGAAAACTGATGTGTGGGTAGTTGGGATGTAACGAAAATGGTTCACTGAGTAGGTAGGTAGTTAATCGAACAATTATTAAATTCCTTTTATGTCAATAACTGGGTGGATGAAACCAGTTGGTTGCTCACCAGAGTTATTCTCCACACTAGTATTTATATACTGTGTGACAAGAGCGTGCTCGGTAATAGATATACATTACCGATCAACCAACCAAAAAAACCAAGAGGTCGCTGGTGGAAAAAGCCCAGCGAAAAGGTGGACAAGGGGGAACGAAAACGAGGAACGGGGCTACAAGACAGAACGAGGGAAGGGGGAAGAACAAACAACGGAAAAAAGATCCCCACCAGCAAGTACGCTCTCAACAATTAAACAAAAGGGGAAAAGGGTCTCTAATAATTAGTAGTAAGTGACTAATTGTGTTTTTAACCCAGTTAGAAGTAAACGCAGTAAATTAAGCTGGGTCAGACAAATTAGGCCTACATTGTGGCCTAAGACCTAGCATCAACTCATAGCGTAACAAAGGTGAAGGTAGATTGCCCTAACCTAATTTGGTGAGGAATCCTACTGTGGACCTCAATTTATCTGCCCGCTCTGGACCATTTCCGGAATCTCTAGGCTGACCCCAACAAGGCTAGACTTAATCTACTCTATAGTTAGACTGTGGATATAAGGGGTGGGTTAATTGTGGACCAATTGATGCAGAGTATTTTTCACATAAGGTTTAAAATGAATGGTGAAGTAATTGAGGAAGTACAAGAGTTTAAGTAATTGGGTCAAACTATTACCAGCTCCTTGAGTGATGACTCGGATATAAGAAAACAGTCTCGAAGCCTGTATGCTAAAGCGAATATGACCATAAGGAGCTTTCGTTTCTGTACAAGTGAAGCTAAAGACACACTCTTTCGTACTTTCTGCAGTAATATATACGGTCTGCAACTCTGGGTGAATTATAAAAAAGGTTCTGGCAGTACCCTAAATTTGCTGTACAACAGTTCTTTTAGACTCTTACATAAATTATCCCCGAGATGCTCAGCTTCGCAAATGTTTGCTACCCGCAATGTCCCGAGCTTCCCGGAGGTAACAAGACTTGCTCAACACATTATAATGCAAAGAATTAAAAAATCAACCAACCCGATCATCCAAGCTATCCATGAGTCCTGCCATTTATCTTCTAAGGCCTAAGCTATGGACTTCTTGGTACGAAAACGTCTGTCTGTCTGTAGCTCCACTTAACTTCGACAGTGCAGTATTATTTCTAATCAATTGTATATATTTCTACCCTTAGTGTATGAACTGTCATTGTATTAATAATATTTGCCATATGGACTACAGTCTGCCAATAAACCTTTTCGTTTTCATTTTCATATAGCAAAATTGGGGTAGAGTTACCAGATGCTCTTATTACGAAATGTATTTAAATCAATATATTTAATTTAAATACTCTTAACACGTGTACATATATATGTAATAACAACAATAAGTCAATATTTAAATTTAACACATTGTGGTTTGTCAAGACCATAGTTCTGGTACGTTCTACGGTCACAATGACTGAAAGGACAGTGAAGCATGCTGATAATGACATGAAATCATCATAAGATCTAATACTTTTTGTCTAAGTATATGCAATTTGCCAAAGCTGGGCACTTGCGGTTTTTTTGCGGTACTGCGGTACTGCGGTACCACCGCACTACCAAACCGGTACCGCATAACGCAGTACCGCAAAGGATCGCTGAAAGTACAGCCTGTACTTTCAGCGATCCTTTGCGGTACTGCGTTATGCGGTACCGGTTTGGTAGTGCGGTGGTACCGCAGTACCGCAGTACCGCAAAAAAAAACGCAAGTGTAGGGCTTTGCAATTTGCAAACTCCTCTAAAGTGTATAATTATAATCAGTCGTGTGGTGGAATAAATCTTCAAACTACTTTTGCCGTGTATATATATATATATATATATATATATATATATATATATATATATATATATATATATATAATCTTGTTTCATGTTTCATGATTATGCAAAGAAACTAGGCTGTGGCGGGGTTATCTAGCTATGTTGCTCGACATAATACTTAAATACTATTTAAATTCGGTTGTGATGTCCGTTACAATAAGGAAAACAATAAGAGAGAACTTCATAAATTTTAGACAATGAGGAAACCTGTAAACTGTGGAGAGACTTGCTTGGTACTATATACGATGCAGGCAGGAAGGAGGGGCCAATCGCGAATCTCCGAAACTATTGAAATTACACCTTTTTTGAAAAGACTGTGTAGTGTGTAAGATGCATGCGTGTGTAGTAAGGGATATAGTGAGAAACGCGTGTTTAAGAGTATGCTGGACTGCTTACAGGGTAGACGTGACATGTAAAAAGGCCAGATGAAGAGGACAGTGATGGGAGAAACAGGGTTCAGGCAGTTCCTGCCTTCTGCTGGAATGCCACATACAAACTCCTTATATATATATATATATATATATAATATATATATATAATTATATATATATTAAATTCGACTCTTGTAAATATGCATAGCGGGTTATTATGAGTCAGAAGTTATAATGAGATCGATGTACAGTTCCCTCGAATGATCTGTTAAATAATTTTAAATTAAATATTAGGGCTCGCTTACGCCATTGCAGAATCGAATATCGCGTGATGATACAACTTCAGTTTTTTACGTTTTTAATACAAGTGAAAAGCGTATGGTGCGTTCTATGAGTACATTATTATGATTGAAAGTATTTTTGTGGCCATTTGTACAGATAATGATGTTTTTATACGAGATCTGATATCATAAAGTATTAAATTATAAGATTTTAAACGTTGTATAACGGTAGGCTTCAGTTCTGTAAAGACATGTTGGTACAGCTAATGACAAAAACAATAAGCATGAACATTCTGTGTGATTGATGTAAACAGTGGCCTGACTGACTGGTGTGAAAACAAATACGTTTATTATGAGAATTATGAGGAATTGTTAACAGCCGTTAAATTAGAGAAATGATAATTAAAGTAATGTGAATAGTCCTAACTATAACTACAAGTAGAAAGGTTCTTAATGAAAAATCTCTCAACTTTCAGTACCTATTTCCCGCTGCATCTATTTAAAAATGACAACCCACACAAATTCGATATCCCGTTTTCTTTAATTGCATCTAATAAGAAATTTTTTTACCCGAACCTACTTATTTGGATGTTATATATATATATATATATATATATATATATATATATATATATACACAGGGTGTTTCAAAAGTCCCTCATTATTTTTAAAATTTTATTAAAATAGCAATTACAAGAGGAACCAAATGACAATTTGGCTGCTGAGTCTACGATTCATGAGAATTTTGGCGGCATCAAACTTGGCTTCATAAGTCTACTGGAAAGTCACTGGTACACCTCAACGTGGGCACCGTCTTTTTCGAAACAAGCGAGCCACCGTTTTACGCATTCTTGGCCGACATTGGACAACATTTCGGGAGTAACAGAAGCACACGCATTCCTGATCCGTTCTTCTAGTGTGGGGAGGACTCGCGGCTTGGTGGCGTACACTTTGCTCTTAATGTAGCCCCACAAAAAGAAGTCCCATTCGATGGGACCACGGCGACCAATCCACCGATCCGGGAACTGCTTATTCAGAAATGAGCGAACCTCACGCGAGTAATGAGCAGGGGCACCGTCTTGCTGGAAAATGACTTCTTGCATGTCAGCTACAGCTGACAGTTGGGGGATGCAGAACTCCTGAAGCATACGAAGGTAATTGTCTCCGTGACGTTCACGGAATTTCCATCTTAATCCCGGAAGAAGAACGGACCAATCAGCCCAGCTGAGGAGATGGCACACAAGACGACCAATTTCGGTGTGTCCCTTTCATGTTCACGGATCTCCGCAGGATTGTGAGTTCCCCAGATGCGGGTGTTGTGCCGATTGACGCGACTAAAAAGGTGGAAGAGAGCTTCGTCGCTGAACCACATGTGCCAGGATCGATGGGTCTCTCTCGTAGTGATGCAACAGTGTCTCACACATCTCCACCCGGCAATCGTAGTCTTGAGGTTCCAGCTTCTGAACCACCTGGATCTTGTACGGATACAGCTTGAGACCACGCCGCAAAATCCGTTGGATAGATGTCGCGCTGATGTTCAGTTCCACAGCAGCTCGCCGAATGGACTTTCCTTGACTCTGAGTAAACGCCTCACGGACAGTTTCGACATTCTCCTCACTCCGCCCACTTCGAGGTCTTCCTGATCGTGGTTTGTCCTTTACAGATCCGGTCTCCATAAACTTCCGGTGGGTGGCGACGATGTGTTCCAATCCGGTGCATAATGCTGTCCGTAGACTGCCCGGAATCGTCGCTGCACTTCGACCACAGATTGAAAAACCTCCTGCATGCAGCGATTTTACACCTCTGCTCTAGTCAGCATGGTAGCAGAAGAAAACGGAGCAAAACTTCAAATGTAGACTCAAAAACATTCTCAACTACTGAGTAAGAGTTTACCACAAGATGAACGTCGTTGGTCGATTAGCTGCAAAGAAAATTGAAATCAAATTAGTGAGGGAATTTTGAAACACCCGGTATATATATATATATATATTATATATATATAATATATATATATATATATATATATATGATAATAATAATAATAATAACAAGATTAGTGCAGCTAATAGTCGTTAAAGAAAGTTAAACTTACCTACACCTCTCAAAACAGTTACTGTGCGAAAAATATAGCAAGATTGGGGTAGAGTTGTCAGATGCTTTTATTACGAAGGAATTGAAATCAATATATTAATTTAAATACTCTTAACACGTGTACAATATATGTAATAATAACAATAAATCAATATTAGTAATAATATTTAAGTTGATGTTTAGAGGAGGATAACAGAATTGCTGCTTCAGTTCAAAGCCGCGTTAGACAACTTGGTTCTTTTTAACACATGCAAATTATAACGAAATTTGCTGTATAGTAAAATTATTAATTCACATACCAGAAGATGACATGGTGAAAGTGAATGTGATGGAATATATCGATGTAAATAACAGAAAAACTATATACTTAAAAGTAAATAAACATATATGCGTGTGATATGAATATGTACTGTATTTGAAGGTCATCTCGTTTGAAAATAAGCCAGTTTCCTTAAAAAAGAGAGAAAATTTATTTAAATTAAAATGATAAATATTAATTTATTTTTCATAATACAGATCTTAAACAAAGAACTTGTTTTTCGATTTAAAATATGATCACTCTGATTTTCATTTATGTATTGTTCGCAATTTGTTAACATTTGAAAATTGGATGTGCTGATGCACACTCGTTAGGCCTATTAAAACCTTTCAGATATTCGTTTTCATTTCTACTGTCTTCTAACTTGTCTGAACAGAAAGTACTCGAATGTATATATGTTTTTTCATGTTTGTTCTTGTTTGCCTCATGAAAGAACTTTTTTGAAGGAGGAAGGCCAAGATCAACCCTTTCTTAAATTTTTTTTTGAAGGAAGGTGAAGACGAATCATTTTTAAAATTTAATTTTTTAAATTTATTTTTTTAAATTTATTTTTAAATTTATTTTTATTTTTTTCCCCTTTTTTTCCTTTTTTTTTTTTTTTTTTTTTTTTTTTGAAGGACCATGAAGGACACCTCATAAAGGAGGGACCGCCATGAAGGACGGTGGAGGACCTCCATGAAGGACGGTGGAGACCGCCGTGAAGGACGATGAGGGGGTAATTTTCAAATTAATCCATTCTCTGTCCGACTTCTTGCGGGTATACTACTGAGGTTTTGTCAACTTTTAGACTGTCGTACTGTAGTTTAATGGCAAGTGTCTTCTATATATAATACCATAAGTCGGAGAAAAAATAGAAAATCCAGACGAATTCCTTGCCATAAATACAAATCAGTCAATAACAAATACGGACACGAATCTATCAATGGATTTAGAGTTCTGGGAAGGAGACGTATTCACGGTTCTACCACAAATACAAAAAATTCAGCACCAGATCCAGATACATGAGTGCCACGTTTCTGAAGAAATGTAAGGAGATTATTGCCAATTCTCTATACTTATGGAGAAAATCACGGCGCAGGACAAGATCCAATCCCATTAAAGAACGCGAGCATTGCCTCTTTATTCATAGGAGATAACAGAGCAATACCTAAGAACTATCGGCCAATAGCTCTCACCTCCCGCCTTATAAAGTGCTTTGAACGTGTAATTTGAATCAATTTACTAGGCTGGAAGATCATACCTATCGCAGATATTGGACCACCAAAAGAAAATACAAGAATCATTGTGTCGAGGTCAGAATATAGATGCAATATACACCGATTTTGCTAAGGCCTTCGGTAAATGTGATAATGGAATTATCACACCAAATTTAGGAATACAGGAATGACTGGAAAGCTTGAACGACGGATACAGCAATACCCCGGTTATCGCAAAGGATGCGTTCCTAAAAGTAATTGCGAATAACGAATTTGCGAATATCGGGGCAATTTTCCACATAAGAATCAATGTAATTAGGGGGGATGCGATCCCCTACATACTACAGTATAATTACAATGAGTGTAAAACAGTTAAACTAGCATTTATCTTTGCTGTGGGTGTCAATGGCGTACTGGAGCTGGCATAAAGAGAAGGAGAGGGTGAGGAGTTACTGGGTGAAGAGGGGCTAGGGTCATCGGTCTCTCCACTCAAGACGGCACTGACACTGCTGCTGTAGAAACGAGGACTAAAAAGCCAATGGAACGCGGACTTTGAGGTTGAAGAAGTTGGATTGGCAGCTACATCAGGAGAAGGGGAGATTTGGGATGAAAAAATGTATAAAGTGTCAGTTGGCGAGCCATCGTCCTCTTCTCCTCCAGAAGCTCATAGTAGGCTCGAATATCGTTCTTAACGTTGCGGATAACAGTGGTGCTCTCTCCACATTCGGGTCAACGTGGAGGAGGACTCTCGGCCTGCTCCTCTTCTTCGTCCACTGCTAGATGCTGCTCCAACTCGATCAAGTCCTCGTTAGTTAGCTCCTCATTGTGTGCTTCGAGGATTCACTTTGAGAATGCGGGGTATGCTTTGCGAATATCGAATATGGGTGTTTAAATATCAATTGCGAATAAGCGGGTTGCGAATAGCGAAGTATTGCTGTATTTAATTTCCTGACTGAAAGAACACAAAGAGTGGTAGCAAATGGAGTCATATCTGAAGTCTCAGAAGTTGTCAGCTCTGTTCCACAAGGCACAGTACTAGTTCCTTTGTTGTTTATAATATGATTGCAGACAATGATGCTGACATTAATGACAGTGTCGTATTGTGTTTCGCGAATGGACATAAATATATGCAAGGAAATATCAAATGAAAGGGACATAGAAAAATTATAAGATGACAATGAAACATTATTAAAATGGGCGGAATGTATGTATATATATGGGATTGAACTCAGAATGGTCCGCTGAGATCTTTTATGTTATACACCGACCGTGCATGGAACAAGGAACTCTTCTGGAAAAATTAAATCCACTATACTTCAAATAAGCAATGGTAAATGACAAATACAATATTTTTTTTCTTTTTCATGATGTTAGCCTGACGTGGGCAACGGGTCACTCGCAAAGATGCCTCAAAATATAGCTTCCTTCACCAGCTATCTGCCAAACAGATAGGATCCAGGTTTGGGACAGACTCTAGGGTTCTAATTCCTGTCCCAAAGCTGGGACAAAGAAGCTATACAAACAACCTTTACGTCCAAGACGGAGGAAAAGAAAGATGAAGACTACTGGTCTCGACTTTAATCCCTGAAACTTAAAACTCTGTGGAAAGAAGACGTGAGCGATACACAATAATATATATATAATATATATATATATATAATATATATATATATATATATATATATATATATATATAATATATATATATATACTGTATATAAAGGGTGTTCCAAAAGTCATCACCCCATTTGTTTTGCTTATAACTTTTGAACCAATAAAACAACAAATACTGTAGAAAGTGGAAATAATTTATTTTATTTAGAATTATGTTAGAATTACGTTGTGGTGTAGTGTTCCATCTTCAAATTATTGGAGTTGATCTTCTACAATCTGGAAAAAAATTCAAGAAAACAATAATTAAATTAAGGTTACAGCTACTTCAGATGGGGTGATGACTTCTGGAACACCCTCTATATATATATATATTATATATATAATATATAATATATATATATATATGGAAAAGTACCCGAAGGGTGTGTCTCAAACTTTAGTAATGAAATATAAACACAATGGAATGAGAGAAGAGGTTGTTGTTGTTGTTGTTGTTTAGCCGATCAGCCCCCTGATCGAGCAAGCCGGCGGCACGCAGGTAACCGATCGCCCTCTCCGGATGGACCAGAGGTTCAGCGCACTAGTGATGTTGTGTTGTGTTCGTTGTTGTGCTAGAGCGGTACAGTCTGTCATAATGTGTTCAATTGTTTGTGGTGTGTCCTGGCACAGGTGGCAGGTGTCGTCTATGGAGTTGTCTAGTCTGTGTTTATATGTCCGTAAGTTGGGGTGATGTCCACATCGGAATCGTACTAAGTTAACTCGATCCGATCTGCTCAGGCTGATCTCTGACCTGTTAATGGGTGGCGGCTTCGCACCTAGGACCGCATTCGGACCGAGTTGTGTCAGTGCTTTGTGGGTTAGGTGTGTGTGTATGTGTTTTCTGTACTGTGTGATGTCTGTGGGGCGTAGTATGGAATGGAGTATTTGGTTATATATCTCTCTGGTGTTACCTTAATGGTGCGAGGTGTTGGTGCATGATTGTACATGTAGTGGCAAGGGTTTGTGGGTTAGTTGTCGCTGCTGCCATGATTGTGTTCCCCTCATGTCTAAATGTTCCCTAACTTCAGTATTTTGTTTCAGTGTGCAGGTGTTCTATTGGTGTTGTTTGAGTGCATCCTGTAATGATACGAAGTGCGTTGTTTTGTATTGTCTGTAAGGTGTTTATGTGTGTGTTTGAGATAATGGGTGCCCAGCATGGGCTAGCATAGTCCATAACTGAGCGAATATATTGTTTGTATATGAGTGATGTTGTTTCCTGCTGGTGTCCAAAGTTTGTGCCTGTTAGTACCCTAAGCGTGTTAAGTCTTGGTGTACATTTGTTTTTAATGTCCTGAATGTGGTTTGCAAAAGATAATGATGTTGTGTGTGACCCCAAGTATTTTGGTCCTGTGAGTGTGTGGAATATTGATGTTGTTTAGTGTAAGCTGTGGAATTACCTGGTGTTCTTTTGTGTTGCTTGTAAGCAAGGTGATGGTTGATTTTGTGGGCGCTACTTTGAGTCTATTGTGTGTGAGCCAGTCTTGTATACTGTTTATGTATGTTTGTAGGTTATTTGTAGCGGTGTCGATGTTGTTGTGGGTGGATGTTAGAGTGATGTCATCTGCATATGATGATAAGGTAAGCTTGTTATCTATGGGTGTTGGAATGTCATGCATGTATAAGTTGAAGAGTGTTGGTGAGAGAACAGAGCCTTGCGGGACCCCGTTCGGAAAAAGCTTGTTTTTGGATGACTTGCCATTAAATGTGACATGTGAGTATCTTCCTGAAAGATAGTGGAAATTCCTAAAACAAATTTGAAATTTGAAGTACAAAAGTATATACGCTCCGCAAGTAAATAAATTTTTAAAATGAATAAATTTCATAAATAAAATTGTTAGATTTTTCTGAATGTTTTATTGAAAAAAACCACTTTGTGATAGCAAAGTTTAAAAACTAAGAAAGTTTTAAGTAAAGAGTAAAGTAAGAGTAAAGTAACATAAATATCATCAACTGTTGCTGCAAAATAGAAGTCAACATCTTCCTTCCTTGACTAATCAATTTTAAAATTAGAAAGAGCCGTTTTGAGCAGAAAACTGAGATTTGTTTATAAAAAACCCTCTGAACAGGTAGCTAGAACAACGTGAAAAAAGTGTTCAGCTGACGAGGAAGCTTCTAACAGTGGCTGCATCCTCCAGCGCGGGACACGTCAACGCGAAGAAGAGGCGACGTCAAACCAAAACATCAACGCGCTGGTGGCCAAACTTCCTCAAATCTCCGTGCAGCGGGCTGTCTACGGTTGGCCAGACTGGCAGTCGACGGCCTGTTGCGTGGCACGGTCAGAGTGCCGATCGGCTCCCGGGGCCAGAGAAGAGGTAGATTCTGTATACTGTCCCAGCTGCGATGGGCCATGGAGCCATGAAAACGAATACAAAGCCCAAAACTCTTCAACGCACTGCCGAAAAATCTGAGGAATATCCAGCTCACCAACGTGAATAATTTCAAGAACATCTGGACAGGTTCTTGCGCAAAGTCCATGATTAGCGATGCGTGGCTGGCTTTGAGGGCAGGAGAAGAGTGGGAAAACAACTTTCTACTCCACCAAATTCTGCAAATGAGGCGGGATGCTGCTGAGACGTCGACCATCGACCTGAACTGTCATTCGAAGCCATCATAAAGTACCATATATATATATATATATATAATATATACACACAGGGGTTAGACAAAATAATATGAACACCCGCCGATTTCACCGGTTATCTTTACGGACTGCTCAGACACAAAGTAAACGGTCAAATGACTGGCAAACCTATTTAAATGCGTAACAGAGAGTGTATACGTCATGTTATAACCCTCACGTTGTTTTTACAGATCTGAGTGAATTATGAATTAGCAGTTATGAAAGACCTGTCAGACTTCCAAAGAGGGCAAATTGTCGGAGCGCGGATGGCTGGTGCATCGGTGACGAAAACCGCTCAGATGTTCAATGTATCCAGAGGAACTGTCTCTATGGTCATGTCTGCATACAAAACCATGGAAAGACAAGCACACAAATGCAATAGTGGACGCAAGAAGAAGCTGTGTGATCGAGACCGCCGGGTGCTAAAGCGCATTGTGACAAAGAACCATAAGACCACAGCTCCAAAAGTGACTGCAGAGCTTAACCAGCATCTTGCAAGCCCGGTATCGACCAGAACTGTACGTCGCGAGCTCCATGGAGCTGGATACCATGGGAGGGCTGCAATTGCCAAACCCTTCCTTTCGCACATCAACATTGAGCGGCGCAGAAAATGGTGTAATGACCATAAGAATGGTCACTGGACCGGTGGAAGAATGTAGTCAACTCCGACGAATCCTCCTTTACGCTATTTCCATGTTCCGGTCGAGTTTACGTCTGGAGACAGCCTAAAGATGCTTATGACCCCGACTGCCTGACTTCAACCGTTAAGCATGGAGGCGGATCTGTGATGGTTTGGGCAGCAATATCGTGGAATACTCTTGGCCCAGCGTAGTACTGCATGGTAGGGTTAACCAGGTCCATCCCATGGTCCAAACGCTGTTTCCCAATGGCGGCGCCGTTTTCCAGGATGATAATGCACCAATCCACACCGCTGGGGTCGTTAAAAACTGGTTTGAAGAGCATGTTAGTGAAGTAGAACGCTTGGATTGGCCTCCACAATCCCCGGATCTTAACATATCGAGCATCTGTGGTGTCAGTTGGAGCAGCAGGTCAGAAGCCGATTCCCACCGCCGGCGTCTTTGGAGGAACTGGAGCAGGGTTTGCTCGAAGAATGGCTCAGGATTCCTCTAGCCACTGTCCAAAAGCTGTATGAATCAATTCCCCGACGCATTGCAGCTGTTTTGCCGCTAAAGGAGGACCAACTCCATATTAAGAATAAAAACCGCCATTTATCAAGGTCTTCATATTATTTTGTCTAACTCCTGTATATATATATTATATAATATATATATATATTATATATTATAATATAAATATATATATATATATATATTATACACAGACCGTGCGTGAAACAAGGAACTCCTCTGGGAAAATTAAATCCACTATTAGTGGGGCAGATAAGTGAAACAATCTTTCAAATGGTGATGCAAGCACCAAAATTGGCATGAATACTCCTCTGGGACTACTGTTTTGAAAAAGCCCGTTAGCCACCTAAAAATTCAAAATGGCCGCCATGTGCGGTATAGAATATTATGTTTACCACACACATTTGATACAGTGGGCCGATTTGAATGATTTGGTAACGAATTATATTTTTTGACTATGCAGAACCCAAATTTAAAACTATAAAACTTCTCAGAAGCTTCTTTCCACCATTTCTAGCAGATTATGTGAACAACTTAGCCAAATTTATAAAAACAAATGGAGCTGTCGCCATGCTATTCATACCTCCACAAATGAGTGCTCTTCGGTTATCTAATGACCTTAGCTCTGTCTGTGCCGTCTCATTTGCTTCTGAGGTTATGAATGGACGCAGGATTTTTTTTTTTAAACGTAGGTAACTATGAAAGTACTTGTTTGTCCTTTATTGTCTTTGCACTTTGTACTTTCCACTTTGTCACTTATAAGTGTTGCTGTCCACATGTACACTCTGAACTAGTCCTCGCATCTGCAGCTGCACAGTGCTGTGCAGGTGAGTCCAAAGAGATAGCATTTGCACCTTCCATGGCATTCTGTCTTGCAGCCACACTTGGTCAGCTGTTGACAACTCTGCGCAACTGGTGGGATTGCTGTCCAGAAGATCTGCCACAGGTCACCTTGCTGTGTCTATCCCCAGTCAGCAGGACTTTGGGTTTCTGACTGGCACAAATGGCACATTGTTGACTGACTCCATATGCAGCCTGCCTGGTAGGCCGCGCGCTTAGCGTGCTGAAAGAGAGCTGCTCGAGTTGGAGGAATGGCTTCGTACGGCCTCTGCTTGGGAGCAAACATGTCGAGCCGTGAGTCATCAATACCCGCAGCTGTACTGGACCTGTCATACATAGTGACTACAAACTTCTCCAGGATCTTCAGGTCGTCGTCTTCAACTGTTGGCGGGTACTGGCTCAGTTTGATGAAGACATCAGAGGCCTCGACACATACATCCCAGGTTTGCCATGCAGACTTCTTCCCTTTCCCACGGAAGGCCGACACAACATCGCAGCCAGTGAAGGCATGGAAGAAGAGAATCCCTCTGGTCTTCTCTGGTCCAAGTGAGGGATTGAGGTCATGTAGAGGAATCCACCTCAGGTTCCGCCCTTGACCAAAAGCAATCCACAGCTTCTGCAGACCAAACTCCTGCAGGGCTGGCAGAACACTGACTGCTATGACTAGGACATCTGTGTCACTGGCTTTGAGCATGACAACTTTGCTACCCTGTGCTGCTGCATGTCTGGCATGCACGAAGATCCGCGTGTCCGCTTCTTTATGGTTACAGGGAGCCAATTCATCCAGGCGGATCATTTGGTTGCAGACTGCATCTTCTTCCTTGGTCACGATCACCGTTTTTGGTGTGCACATCTCTACAATCTTGTCAGCCAGGAAGTTGAAGAGCTCGGTCTTGTTGTCGTTGTCTCTCAAGAAGCTCCGCCAGTTTGGGGGCATTTTGCCTGTGCCTGTCACTCTGCGTCTGACTCCCGGTCCTCGCTTTGACCTTGTTTCGGCCTTCAGACTCGATGGCCGTAGACATCAAACACAATGTCTGTTCTCTTGTACTTGGAAGAGTATGCTTGTATTGTGGGAATAACATCCAGTGCTGCATAATCCTCAAACGTCTTTGAGGTTCGTAGTGGCAGAGTGTTCACCAAAGCCGAACCATCAATGATGATGGCATCAACCTCTGGTTCGGTGTCTGGCATTGTAACACGAGCCTCAAGAATGGCAGCAAGCTGAGACTTCTGGCAAGTGTGAAGCTTTCCAATGTCACTCAATGAAGCAGGAAATGACTGGTTCTCATACCGAAATAACTCCTGTAGGTCACACTTTCTGGTCTGGCATGAAATGAAGAGCTTGGAGAAGAGGCGGTAGTCTTCCTTCAGTACCTTTTGCATTGGACCACCAGGAGCTGGTTCTTGTCTAAAGAAGTCTATCTTGTCCTTCTTCATTGGCTTGTAGAACGTGCATTCCTCTTCACTTTCTAGCCCCTTCATGAATTCCTGGAAGCGGATTCTGCCCCTCTCATAGTGTGTGCCAATCATTTCAGCAGCACTGGGGTGGGCAATGTCCTTTGTGTCCAGTGTAAACAGGTCCCCAGTCTTTCCTGGAAATGATTGCCCATGTCCTTCATTACCTTAGACAGCCTGTCTACTTTCTCAAAGAACACTTTTTGAGCTCGCTCAGTCTGCTCATGGTGTCTGCCATGTTCAATCATCCCCACAAACTGGAGAAGAGTCGATGGAATGGCTTCTTCAACACATCCATGAAAGGTTCCATCAAATGTGGACTTGTGGGCAACCATGTGTCTTCTCAAGATCTTGGCTGCTTTGGCAAGGATAATGGCTTCGGAGTAGTGGGAGGCTTGTGATAGGACTGAGCCTACATCTTTGTAGAAAGCCAGGAGGCTCCCTTCCCTTCTTATGAGCTTCTAGCTCAGACATTTCTGCCAACAGCTTGTCCTTTAGTCTGGTTGAGTTGACCTCAGGTATTTCTACCCCCAGTTGTTTAAGCCGCTGCTTGTACAGGCTGACCATATCTGCAAGCCGGAATATAGCAGGACATTCACTGCTGGTTTTGGTCTCAACTATGTAGGCGAGTAGCTCAGAAAATACCAGTGCAGTAGTGGGTAGTTGGTTGACTTCCTTCTCTAGCGACCCTTGGCACTCTTGTTCAGGCAGGCCTTCTCCTTGTTGTACAGGCCTACCAAGCAAGAAGAATGGTACTTCATCTCTTGTGCTACAACATCCCCACCACTCAGTTTGACCAAAACGTTTAGGTTTCGGGCACAGTCATTCAGTCTTTTATTGAGCTGCATGGTCATAGCTTGTCTCAGTTATGATGCTGGAGCTTCCTTCTCGCATAAGAAGCACTCGGACTCCTTCATCTGTACTACTAGCACTAGTTACTCTTTTCCTTGTCCGTTGCAGTTTGGTGTTGTTGAACATTAGTCGACAGCTCTGATGGTATTTTGCATTGTTCTTTCTCAGCGTTCCTTCTATGCCGCCGCCTTCATCTAATCTTGCTGGATCCAAAACGATTGGGAGATCATTGATGGCTTGAAAGAGTGGAACATTTGACGCAATCATAGAGTAGCCATCATGTTCTGTACTACATGGATAGTGGGTTGGTGGTGAGTTGAGATCTTCGTCCTTCTTCTCGATTTGACAAAGACAACATTTGTTCCAGTCAGTTTGCAATTTAGATAGTAATTCAGCCAAACTGGCCATCTTGTGAGACGATGAACGGTTCACGCCCTGGCTGACTTCTGAAATAAAAATAAGAAAGTTACTTATTAGTAAGCTGCATATATTTTCAGTCAGTGCTACAAATGGTAGAAAGAAGCTTATGAGAAGTTTTAGGGTTGTAAACTCGGTTACAATTAGACAAACACACACACACAACTGAAACATCACAAGCAGTGCTTTCGCTGAAGTGCATCGTGATGCACTGCGCTGTGACCCGCATCGCGGCTTGATTACAGCGTCCGCTGTGTGCGGTAACATTCATACAATTTAACAATAGACAACACACGCATATTACATTCGACAATCATTGTATTCGAGGCCCCATTCTTATGCCGCAATACTTGGCAATATTGTTCGAGATAGCCAGTCGGCCGGGTTATTTTCCGATCGTATCTATCGCATTGAGTATCCTTTTCAGTCCGATTTCAGTCAATGTGCTACAAATGGTAAAAAGAAGCTTCTGAGAAGTTTTAGGGCTGTAAATTCATCTTCTCCATGGTCAAAAACATATGATTTGATGCCAAGATCATTCAAATCGGACTACTCTGTCAAATTTTATAGTGAAATGAGTATTTCAACGACGGCCATTTTTAATTTTAGGTGGCTAACGGGCTTTTTCAAAAAAGTAGTCCCAGAGGATATCCATGCCAATTTTGGTGCTTGTATCACTATTTGAAAGATTCTCCTGAATCTATTCACTTATCTGCCCCACTATATAGTTTGAATAAAGTAATGGTAAATGACAAATACTAGTTTTTCTTTTTCATGATGTTAGCCCGACGTGGGCAACGTGTTTCTCGCAAAGAGGTCCCCAAAATATAGCTTCCCTCACCAGCTCTCTGCGAAGCAGATAGGATCCAACTTTGGGACAGGATCTAGGGTTTACAACTACACCTAGCCTACTATATTCAGAACCTCAATATACGCAAGAAACTCGTTGCAGTCACGTCGGATTGAATACATCAAAGAAAAAGGGGTAATTTAAGTATTGTACGAGTATTTTCAGCCAAAAACCAAAACTTAAACCTCAACTGGCAGAATTGAGCGTCCACTTTTTAAAGCAGTTAACATGTCCGTTTCATGATGAGATAGAACTCAGAATGGTCCCTGAAAATTCAAAGTTACCCCCTTTTTCTTTGATGTATTCAATCCGACGTAAATGCAACGAGTTTCTTGCGTATATTGAAGTAAATAACGAAATTTGACAAAAGAACATGCAAATGGCTTTTAATTCTGTAAAGACGCTTTAGAGGGGGTAGGAAACGTTCGTCAATGGGTCTCAACAATGCGGAGAAGGAATTGTTTTTGCTGCTCGTCTTTGATAAGCGTTGTATTGTATTGACAACCTTAATTTTCAATCCTCTTTCTTTCAACAACTCGTAGTTGTCGTTACTTGGTCAATCACTTGGTGGTTTCGAAAGAAACTTGAGCAATCTTCTTTCCGTTTTTATCCAGTACATCGAAGAGTTGAGCCGTCTTCTCGCTGACGTAAGTCTCCAATGGGTTTGCTATTTTGAGCAGCTTTGAATCAAGGCGCTTCAGACCTTTCGCTTTTGTAGGATGAGATAATTTTTAATCATATTTTCTTTTACTTTGCTGTCCAACCCATCATCAAAAAGTAACAGTCCAACCAGCTCTTCCGAGAAGTACCAGAGATGTCTCTTAAATGCCTTGAGTGCAATTTCAGCCAAAACCCTTTTGGATAAGTCTCCATAACTGTTAGAAAAGCTAGGTCGTTTCTACAGGCCCTCACTGCCAAGCGTGCTTCATGCCAATATTTACTATAAACAAGTGCCACAAAGAGACAAAAATCTTTCAGACCCTTTTTCATAAGCAGTAAGTTTCATTTGCTCCTGGAAGAGAAGACCTTCAAAGTATAGGTAGCTTTTGCCATCCAGCGAGCCTGAAGAAGAGCTTCTGGAGCTTTGATGTTGTACTTCTTAGGCAAACTTCCTCCCAGGAAAATTAGAGAAAGATGGAGGAATTCACTGTAGCCATCTCTTGAGAAGCTGCTGTTCTGAAGAGCGTCGGAGAGGTATGAATCTCTCTTGACAAAGTTCCCACAAGTTTCCTTCAAAAAGTTCCATTCCTGCTGATATAAAGTTTTCTTTATTGATAACACTAGGCAACAAAGATTTTGTTACAGAAGACCAAATAGGTGCTCCTAGCTAATTTCGGTATGCTGATTTCAAATCTATAATTAGATTTTTTCTATCACGTCTAGATTGTGTAAATGCAAATCACTTTTAGTAAAAATTTTCTACCACGTCCAGATTTTGGTTTTAATCGGCTTAATGCCAGTAATATGAAACTGCTTTTCAAGGTTAAAGCAATTTTTTTTGCCAAACTATATACAAATTCGAACAATTTTGATAAATAAAATTATCCCGAGTTGGCAACACTGAGTCAAGAGCATAGTAACGGGCAACGGTCAATGGTCAGTCGCTACGTGACAGTCAAGCAGAACGTTGTTGAAGCTCTCTGCTGATGAGCAAGTGACAGGTTGTGGTGACTTGTGTGTTTTTATAGCATTTGTTTTGTACTACGGTGTGTATTCTTTTATTTTGCCCATCGTAATAATTATTCTATGTTTTTTCAGATATTGTATGGTAATTCAAAATGGCATCAAATAGACGTGCTTGTGTAAATCACCCAGACAACTTCTGCTTTGTCTGTGGACAATATACACCTAAGCCACAACGTAGAAACATAACAACAAAGATTAACTTGCCTACAAGTGTATTTTGACTGTAAGTTAGGAGACAACAGAGGGACTGGGCACCACATATTTGCTGTGCACAGTGCAATGCAATGTTAATAGCTTGGATGAATGGTAAAAGAAAAGCTATGCCGTTCTCAGTCCCCATGGTTTGGCGTGAGCCGAAAAATCACTTCAATGATTGTTATTTTTGTTTGACAAAGATTGCTGGTTTCACAAAGAAAAACAAATCAAAGATCACGTACCCAAACTGCGAATCAGCAATGAAACCAGTACCACATGATGAAACAAATCCACCACCAGTTCCACCAGCAACGATAACAGACAGCAGTTCATCTGAAGATTCTGCTAGTGATATAGAAACAGGGAAAGATGGCATATATGTTCCAGATGCAAATATTTCCCCACATTTGTTAAGTCAAGCGGAGTTAAATGACTTAGTGCGCGATTTGGAATTACCAAAAGAAAAGGCAGAGTTGCTTGGTTCAAGACTTCAAGAATTTAATCTTCTCCAACCAAACACCAAAGTTTCCCATTTCCGCCATCGCCATTTGCAGTTTTCATCATTTTACTTACAGGAAGAAAACGTTTGTTTCTGCCACGATATCAGTGGTCTGATGCAAGGGATTGGCTGTCGCTATGATCCAAAAGAATGGAGACTGTTCATTGACTCTAGTAAAGCTAGCCTTAAAGCTGTATTACTGCACAATGGCAATGAAAAACCTTCAATACCTGTAG
Source organism: Bathynomus jamesi (assembly GCA_023014485.1). Taxonomy (NCBI): domain Eukaryota; kingdom Metazoa; phylum Arthropoda; class Malacostraca; order Isopoda; family Cirolanidae; genus Bathynomus; species Bathynomus jamesi. Next base: position 554,406 of record JAJOZX010003035.1, read on the forward strand.
CACATGCCACTGGCCTTAATGAGACTTATGAATCGATGAAACTGCTGCTAAGACTCATCAAATATAAGGACCACACATGGAATATTTGTGGCGACCTTAAAGTTGTATCATTACTTCTTGGTTTACAGTTGGGCTACACAAAACATATGTGCTTTTTGTGTCTATGGAACAGCAGAGATGACAAGAACCACTACAAAAAACATGATTGGCCATCTAGAACTGAACATGTTGTTGGTAAATACAATGTGAAACACCCAGCACTTATTGACCCTCAGAAAGTACATCTTCCACCACTTCACATTAAACTTGGCCTTATGAAAAATTTCGTGAAGGGTATGGATCATCAAGGTAGTGGTTTCCAATCTTTAAAGGATAAATTCAAAGGAATATTGACAGATGCTAAGCTAGAAGCTGGAGTTTTCACTGGACCACAGATCCGCAGTGTCATCCACGACTCATCGTTTCCATCTAACCTAAATGAGAATGAACTAGGAGCATGGACATCTTTCGTTGAAGTTGTCAAAAATTTTCTTGGAAACCACAAAGCTGAAAACCACCGTAAACTCGTAGAAAACATGCTTAAATCTTATGAAATAATGGGATGCAGAATGTCTTTGAAAATTCATTTTTTACATTCTCATCATTCTCATCTTGACTTCTTCCCCCAACCTTGGGGCTGTAAGTGACGAGCATGGTGAGCGCTTCCACCAACAGATCTCAGTTATGGAAAACAGATACCAAGGTAATTTCAACCCAAATATGATGGGAGATTATTGTTGGTTCCTGCAGAAGGAGAGCTCGTCATCCTACAAGCGACAAAGGAAGAGGACGACACACCAAAGTTTCACTTAAGAACAGGAATTTGCCTTTCAGTAGTAACAACAAAATACTAACGCGCTTTGGGTGGATGGTTGGGCGCAGGGGTGGTAACTCCGCCAGCGGAATTCCGCTGTCTGTCTTAAGCCAGAATAAAGGAGGAAAGACATCCCTGTTCACTAATTATTTAAGTATGCTTAACATAAAACGTGGCACGGAAAAGTAGCTTAGACGGCTTTCGTAATAGAAGCGGGTGAGAAAAAAAATGAAAAATAGGGGTTTTCGGTTACACAAAATCTGGACGTGATAGAGAAATTTTGATATCAGATCTGAAATCAGCATCACCGCTTTAGTAGGAATCAGTAGTTCACGTGTCTGTAACAAAAAAAAAGTTGAAATTTGTTGCCTAGTGTAACTGGCCATTGTGCCATGAATCGCTTAAACAATGAGACTTGTGGTCCTTTCGAAGGTTGAAGAATACTAGAAAATATGTTAGCCAAAACGACTTCATATACACGATGACCACATGCTATCCACGTCAGAGAGCGACCTACAGCTCTCTCTATCGAGGTACAAGCTCCAGATATCAGCCCAGTATTTGATGCTGTTGTATCAAATACAAGCCCCTGCAACTGGTTTCTCAAGCCCCACTCATCCAACATCCTGAGGCAGACATCAGCTGGTGCTTGTCCCATTCCGTGAGGGATGAGTGGAAAACCAAGTAGTTTATCTTCTCCTGAAACAACGATTGCGATGCGATCCACATTTTCATGTTCCCCTGTTAGGGGCCATTCAAAAATCACGTGATCCTTAAAGGGGGGAGGGGGTTCCTTATTTGACCACCAAGGGCCAGACGGGGGGAGGGGGGTCTTGACGTTTAACCACGTGGCCAATACTAAGCATTAAAATATCCTGTCTATCCTGTTTTAGCCTGGTCCCAGAGGACCAGAGTACAGCCTTGGGAACAAATATAAATACGCTACACTGTATGCTCCAATTAATGTGTATGCATCCAATATGTTAATATGTATCCAATATGTATGCTCCAATAAATAATTTTTTGAACATTCAAAATTACATTTTTTTAGTCAAGAAATTATTTTCAATTAAAGAAACAAACAATTAATACAGTTTATTTAGAAGATATGCCTTTTAATTGTTCATTTACCTCATTACCTTTCAATAATATAAGAAATCTAATTAAGGCACCTTACATTTCGCATAAGATTAAGAAGGGGTGGGGGGTGACATCAGAAGACCACGTGGTTTTGGAGGGGGGTTTGAGTCATTGGCTAAAAATTACCACAAAGGGGGGAGGACGGGTTTGAAAACCACTCGAAAAAAAACACGTGTTTTGAATGACCCTTATATCAGGAAGCATTTTCCCATCCCAGTGAAGCAGAAACTGAGTGTCAGAAGAAAAGCTTGATTTTTCAGCAGTTGCGATAGTTTCACGAGCTTTAATTCGAGATCGACGAATTGTACTTCGAGAAAATGACATTGAGCCCACATCATGGCCAAGAGACTTAGCTGATGCTGCAATAACAAAGGCCGCATTGCGATCGCTTAGATTAACACGGTCGAGTGCCTGGGCTACGTCATCTGAGATGACTGTTTTCTTGCATTTGGAAGGAGGGCTCGATGATGATGTAGATGTTTTACCCACATCAGCTGCCTACTACACACTGCATTAAGAGGTCCCACATTTCCAGCCTTTGCCTCTCAAAATCTGCAAACTCAAGGTGAATCACGCTCACTCAACCCAAGACGAATTAATATGTGGGTTTTGTACATGTATAATTTTGTATATTGTGTATCCTTTGCAGCTATCTCTCGTAACTTAGATTAATATATATATATATACATACACACACATATACACACATACTTACACACATACACAAGGAATTACCCAAACCAATATAATTCTAGTATGAAAAATGTTCAATTTGTAGCGACCTCTAAATCTGCTCCAATTTGTTCAAATTTTGTGTGTGTGTGTGTGATATTATTGCATAGTGTAACAAGAGTAGCCTCCTTGAGGAGATTGACGCTTTAAAGTTTGAAGTTTTACCATATTATCTTGCACCACCCTAAATTGCATGGTCTGTGTGTAACATTAAAGATCTCAGGGGACCATTCTGAGTTGTACCATATATATATATATATATATATATATATATGCAGTCTTACCTCTCTTTTCATCATTTTCTGGCACAGTTTTACCTAAAACTTTACTTCTTTTCCTTATGAGGAAATAGTGTGTGTCAGTTTCATACGAAATAATCTCACTTCACTCACAACAAAACTTTCTTAATTTAGAAGTTATAACTCCTTTTTGAAGGTGCATTCTCGAAGAAGAAGTTTTTCCTTCTTTTGGATATCAAAGTTTCTTTTTAGATGATGCTTTTACTCCTTTTACTGATACATACCTTCTTTTGGTAGAAGATATGGTCTTCAAAAATTCTTCTTTGAGTGAATTGATAAAAAAAAAGATAATATTTCTTTATATAGAAAATTGAAAGAAGTTAATTACTTATCAGCCAATGAAAAACGTATTTTTTTCTCTTAAAATTCATTAATTAATTATTAATTGAAGTTCCAGCTTACAAAATGCAATGATGTAATTGTCTAATCTGCTTCGCAACATCTTATAAAGGCCATATGATGGAGGGGAACTACAGTTTTATGTTGGATACAAGCCACGGGTCGCTACATACAATCTGGGTGCGGAAGACGGTTCTCCATCCAATTATTACCCAAATAATTGATTGATTGATTGATGAGAAGCGATGTTACGACACCAGCTACGACGTAGCCCTTCCTGTATAAATTGCATTCACTCTTTAATAATAGACTGACGCATAGGTTTGCCTACGTTCACGTTCATGTATTTATGCATACACGTATTTGAATATGTATACGCACTTTATGTGAACATTCGATCATGTGAGCATAAATTTATTGACACACACACACACACACACACACCCACACACACACGCACACACGAAATGATGCGTTCGTATTTCAAACACGGAATAATTTTACATAATGACAAAGCTTTAATTCTTGAGAATTACTTCGCTTCGTAGAACCAGATGCTATCATGAAGAATTGAAAGGAGGAAGCTGAAATGTGGGATAAGCCCTCGCCAGTAATGTCAGTATCATCTCAACTGCTAATGTTAATGTAGAAATACAACGTTGAGACTGCATTTAGTATTAGAATCATACTGTATGATAATTGGAATGGAGAAAAATAAAAATTTTCGTTTTATACTATTTTAAGCACTGCGTTTTTATGATGTAAAATAGATATGGTTTTTTTTTAAGCCCTTTTAACTTTATCTTTTGAAGTGAGCATACCTGGGAAAAAAGTCGATCACAAAATTTAACTGAATAAAAATTACTTTTCGAAGTTTGTCAGAGAGAGAGAGAGAGAGAGAGAGAGAGAGAGAGAGAGAGAGAGAGAATATTAATTCAATCGCATCAGCATAAAAAATAGGGAACCATTTCTCCACTGTTGATACGTAAAATATCCATTCGCGTACCGTTGGAGGAGCGTTTGGCACTAAGTTATAAATACGATTCGAAATCACTTTCCGAGGAAAGAAAATAATTTCAAATACGAAAATTGATTCCATTTTCGACCTTTCGGATATTATGTTTTCATATTATGGTGACGTGATTATTGATAACGCTTCATTTGTAGGCTCAAAAATATTTTATTTGATTAAAAAAAGTGGATCGATTTCAAATGAACGACATATTGTGCTGAAAATTATCGAAATAGAATTTGGTCCAAACTGAGCAAAATAAATAATGTTACATTGAAATAAATTTGGTTTAGATTAAAAACATAAAATAACACTGGTCTGCGTTTGAAAATTTATTTCCTGAGGTCAAGGTTTTTTAGTTGTTCTTTTATAATTTTTACATGCTGAATTCAAAAATGTAACTCATTTTGCTCAATCAGGTCAGATTTTTATGCTATCTCAATTTAAAAAAAAAAATAGATAATTCGAAAATAATCGTTATGAAATTAGCAAGTTTATTTTTTTAAAACGGACTTAAATTGACAGAAAATGTACAAAGTATATAAAAAATGGTACACGAGTACAGTTAATGTGGACGAAAGGGCTTTCTCAAAGACTTTCGTCTGTGTTCCACAGCTGGAACGTCTCTCTTGAGGCACCAGCAGTAGTCCGCGAGCATGTTCACATCCCAGCGGCCCTGGCACCTCTCTTCCATCACTCGAATATCCTGGTGGAAGCGCTCTCCTTGCTCCCCGCTGACATCATCGCAGTTGTCCGGAAAGTAGTCTAAATGCGAGCTGAGAAAATGCATCTTTATGGACATACGTGCACCAAGAGCCTGGAAGCTCTGCAGGAGCTCCTCGACAACACGTTCGTACTCTGGATTTCGGTGGTTGCCCAGAAAATTCGTGACAATGGACTTGAATGCGAGCCAGGCATTGATCTCATTGTTCTCCAGACTTTCGTCGAATTGAGCATCTTTCATTAGCTCCCTGATCTGAGGGCCGTCAAAAATACCTGCTTTCAGTTTGCCCTCACTGACGCGTGGAAATCTCTGATTCAGGAAAGCGAAAGCTCGGCTTTCTTTGTTGAGTGCTCTGACGAAATTCTTCATAAGTCCGAGCTTGATGTGCAGCGGCGGAAGTAGAATCATCTGCGGATTCACGAGAGTGTGTGACAGAACGTTGTGCGAACCTGGTTCCAGGCCACGTCTTGCTGGCCAGTCGCGTTGTACGTAGTGTTGCTTGTCTGCTCGGCTGTCCCACAGACAGAGAAAACAGGGGTATTTGGTGTAGCCGCCTTGTAGACCCAGCACTAGGGCTATAACCTATAAAAAAAAAATATATATATATATTACACTGTGTGTGTATATATTATATATATATATATGTGTATATATATATATATATATATATATATATATATATATATATATATTATTTTTTTGTAGACACGAACATACCTTTAGGTCTCCGCATATCATCCAATTGTGATGTTTGTACTTCAAAGCAGTTAGCAAAAGCTCCATGTTACTATAACTTTCAGTCATCTGCACCGAGTGACCCACCGGAACAGACGCGACCTTGTTACCATTGTAGAGTAGTACTGAAGAGCTGCCATTCTGTAGGGTCATACGCTAAACCCATAGCTGCAAATGAGGCCGTTGACTTTGTTACAGTAAACCAGCGAAGCTTCTTCGTCCAACGTGAAATATTCTCGAAACTCTTCTTCGCGGCTGCGATACTAGAAGAATGTTGTTTCTGGAGCCAACAAACGATTTTCGCGAAGACGTGACCCTAGCAACTGAGCAGATTCTTTGGACAAGCACAAATCTCTTGTCAAATCGTTCAACTCAGCTTGGCTCAAGAGTTTGGGTTGACTTGTCTCGGCAGAAGGTTGGTATGTACCAGATATGTCACCGTCATCCGTTTCTTCATCTGAGTCGGACGACGAATCAAAGTTGTCGGGCGGTGTTGGAATTGGAATTTCTGGTCCATGAGGCACTGGCTTTATGGCAGATGATACGTCTGGATACTTTACGTGTTGCTTGTTTTTTCGATTTATGCCTAAAAGGAAACAGATAAAGATAAGATAAAGACATATCTCATATATTGTCAGGCATATTTTTGTAAGTATAAAATGAAATTCATACTAAATTCATACTAACTTACCTTGTAGGTTTGTCATACAGAAATAACAGTCAGTAGTATGATCTCTTCCTTCCCTCCACACCATTGGGACACCAAAAGGTAGACACTCTACCTTCTTGTGGCTCCAGCGCCGCAGACTTTCAACGCACGTTTTGCAGCATATGTGAGGGGCAAAGGCTTTGTCCTGGTCACCAAGTTTAACTCTAAAGTAGGCGTGATAGCTTTTCCTCACAAAATGTGTGATGTTTGGCTGCCGGTCTGACATAGTGACTTTACCACAGATGTAGCAGAGCCTGTTTGGGTCATTCTTGCACATTCTATTCATGCTGAAAAACAGTAATGACAATCGTAATTAGAAATAAGTTGTGTCTGTTTATTATATAGAGCTTGGCTAACACTTGGCTAAAATGTAAGTCTGTTTTAAAAAAATAAACTTGCTCATTTCATAACGATTATCTAATTTTTTTTAAATTGAGATAGCATAAAAACCTGACCTGATTGAGGGAAATGAGTTACATTTTTTAATTCAGCATGCAAAACTTATAAAAGAACAACTAAAAAAACCTTGACCTCAAAAATGACGCAGACCAGTGTAATACTTACAGACTTAGTCATTTTCAAATTTCTTACTTCAAGTCAAGCCTAATTGCAAGTATAAGAGTGTCCCAAAACAACGTATACATTTTTAAAAAACTTATAACAGGCGAACCCACTAACGGATTCAGATGATTTTTATTTCTTTTTATAGGTAAAATATACAACTTCGAAATAATAGATAGTTTAATTTGTTTTAAACACGTAAGTGTTCGAAATGTCGACCATTGACATCAATGCACCACTGCGCTCTTTGATTCATTGATTGGCAGACTTCAACAAAAATGTTTGTAGGGATATTTCTACACGCTTCTTCAACTGTGCTCTTTAGTTGTTCAAGTAATGTAGGTCTTCTAGTGTATACTTCATTTTTCAAATGACCCCATAAAAAAAAGTCAAGTGGGTTCAAATCTGGTGAACGTGGTGGATACTCGATACTACCTCGTCGTCCGATCCACCGATAATGAAATGTTTCATCAAGGTAGTTCCTGACATCCTGATGGTAATGAGGAGGTGCTCCATCTTGTTGAAAGTAAATGTCCTCATCTCCGTATAACTGTCGAATTGCAGGAAAACCTTTTCCCCGAAGCATGTTGAGGTAGCTATGGCCGGTAACTGTACCATCGAAAAAGAATGGACCAACCAAACCTTTGGAAGAAAAACCACACCAGACAGTTATACCCGGTAAATTTACATGTCGTTCCACATAAATGTGTGGATTTTCTTGTGACCAGTATGTGCAATTATGACGATTAATTATACCATTCAACTTAAATGTAGCCTCATCAGACCACACAATTTTGTCCGCAAATTGGCCATCTTCTGTGTTTTTTACTCGAAACCATTCGCAAAACTGGATTCTGCGATCCGGATCATCCTCATTCAAGGCATGTAATAATCTCGGGATGTAAGATTTCCATTTAGCATTCTTCAGAATTCTGTGGACACTTGTCTTACTTTTCCCTGTTTCACGAGCACATTGTCTCACAGATTTTCTTGGTGATCGGTTGAATACCTGTAGCACTTCATCAGAAGTGTTAGCATCTGTTGATGTCTTTGGACGCCCAGTCGCTTGCTTGTACACATCATGCACAGTACCGTATACTTCAAATTTCTCACAGATACGTGAAATGGTAAGTCGAGTTGGAGGATTAGTTCCAAAATTGTCTCTCCACTGTTGTTGAACCTTTGATATCTTCTCGACTTTAAAATACGACTTTAGTATCCATTTTCGTTGCTCAAATGATAAGCGCACACTTCCATTTTCCATGTTTACTGTAGGCAGGCAAGGCTATTACTAATTTCGATTTTGTATCTCCTTAGGCTAGCCAAGGCTGTTAACAATTTCGCTTTTGTATCTCCTTAGGCTATAGGCTATAAAAAGAAATCAAAATCATCTGAATCTGTTAGTGGGTTCTCCTGTTATAAATTTTTAAAAAATGTATACGTTGTTTTGGGACACTCTGTATATTCTTTTGTACATGTTGAAGCTCAACTACATAATTTTCCCCATCATTTATTTAATTCAATTTTATCAATTTACTATTTAACCGTATTAAATCCTTTTATTATATATAACAAATGCTATTTCAAAACTAAAACCGTTTATGAATACAAGATTGGACGAAACGGGAGGTGGGCATCACGTGACGGCTATTTGTGTGCCAAAAGTCACGTAGTCACGTACGTGCTTTTCTAAATACATTTTAGACATACGTGCAATTTATATTCTACCTATTAAATCTAACTTACGTTTATCATTTATGTCGCAAACATTTTATCATAAGTTATATTATTAATTAACACCCAATTTTGCAATCCCAACACCATCTTTATTCTTAGAAACAAAATTCCAATTTTCATATTTTGGCTGACAACAGAACTTTCTAAAATAAATATACTGTATATTTATCCAACGCGTAACATTAAATAAATTTCCTTAATTTTCACTCGAAATAATTCGAGTTTTCGACTAAATTATTTATTACTTAATTTAAAATATATATCTCCTTTTGATGTGATAATTGCCTGTAATCAGAAATTGACGCTCCAACGTCACCTGAAATTATTTTCAATAGACTTAAAAGAAATCCACAGTCAGTTAAATTCGGACTAAAATACCTTTGCTTACCGCATTTGATTTATATATATATATATATATATATATATATATATATATATCTTTGTATGGTTCCAGTTTACTTAATATTAAATTGGCAAGTTTCAATATATTATTCTCCATTCGCCCTAAATTTAATTAATTCCAGCTTTATCTCATTAAATTGCTTCCTTTCTTCCACTTTGGGTTTTCAGTTTTCATTTTATTTATCTTTTTCATTTTATATATTCCATTCTTTAAATGTTTTAATTTTAATTTCAATATTTTGTCTTCGACATTCTCTTTCAACTTCAGCTTTTTATTTCATTCTCTAAATTTTATTATTCTCCTTTCTCGGTCCTTTAATGTGAATTATAATGATCTTATTCCCATTTTGAATCTAAATAGGTGCGTGTTAGCCCCTCTACGATCCATATAACATGGGTTTATCTCTTCTTTAAAACTCGTTTGTGCTGACGGTGTAAGGATTAATTTTAAATATGAAGTGAAAATAGGCTGCTCCCTACCATGCACCCATAGCGCTTTCACCACAGAAAGAGAAGAAAAACCCTTCACCATTGAAAGGGAAGTGATGATGAGTCACTATGGTGAGTCGTCTGAATATATATGATTTAATTTTCGTTTTGCGAGAGAGTTTTCACATCTGACCCCTTAAATTAGATTGCATGAGCGCAGTCGAATAACGGATATAGTTTACGACATTTATTCGTGCGTTGTACGAGTTACAGTGGTTGTATTGTTTTTATATGATTGTGGGAAGTGCGTCTTTTATATACTTCCGCTGTCATCTACTTCCATAGTAGTCACATAGGTCATGGATAGTTTGTCTAGGGCCTACCTCAAATTCTATAAGCTCTAAATACACATCATAGTCGTAAATGGATAGAAAACACTTCGGTTTTCTTAACTTTGTTTCCTATAGAACTAAGATTAAACTGAGCGGGCTCATATTATATCCTTGTGACAACAAGGATATTTATTTATTACCTGGTGATTTTTGAAGTTCCATCTTCGGCCCTTACAACAAAAGTAGATTTCCAACTTTTACTTCATTCTAAAATACTGAAGGGGAAAACTGTTTTGCAGGCCCAGCACTGCATTCTTTTATTTTATGAGAACATGGAGGTCCGTCCATTGTCTAACAAGAGAGTAAATCCCCTTGCCAATCTCTCGTGACAAAAGTCTGCGTAGAACTCTCTTTATCCTCGCGGTCCCGGGTTAAACCTGCCCACATTTTTGCACACACACACATATATATATATATATATATATATATATACGTATGGGATTAATTTCACAATTAAACACGTGAAATTAATGAACGATACACACCCACACAAACTATAAAAACCAATTCCAAGAAGGATTTTTTCGTGTATTTACAACCCCTCCTCAGGGAATAACGAGATATTTTAGATACCAAAAAACCTTGAAATTGCTTTTTATTTTTGTCTGGGAGTGTACAATATATATATATATATATATATACTGCATTATCTGATGTAATATCGCGGAGAACACGAACAGGAGAGGAACTTCAACCACGGATGAGGATGCACTCTCTTCCCGACTCCCCACCATGTAACTTAGAGTATCAAAAGCTTCTTAAGTGCAGATGTTGAAAGAAAATACCTCGACCGGATGTCCACTATCGTTTTCAGTAAATTCCGTCTTTACACACACAATTTCTAATGGTTTTGGGTCTCCCGAACGGTCTTTCGTTCAACGGTAAATTGCAGTCTTGCGGTGTAATACCAAATAACAAATAGGATCGTTACACCATTGGTCTGTAATGCGGACTTCTCGCAGCTTTCAGGAACTGCTTCCTACCATGAAATCCGCGAACGCAAAGAAATGAAAATTAAAAGTTTCGAAACTTAACGTCATGTGTGCGAGGTTCGAGGGACTGTGATATCGAAATGAGGTAATAGAGGGTATTAATGGGAAAGGGCAAAGAAGTGAGTGAGTTTATGTGCGAAAATTACGTAAATACTGAATTGTTAAAACTAAAAAAAAAACGCACACACACACACACACACACACACACATATATACACAGTATATATATATTATATATTTTCGCCTGTCTGTTTGTTTGTTTGTCCTTTATGCAAGCGCAAACCGTTTGACCTAGAGCTACCAAATTTGGCACGGGAACCTCTTATGGGAACCTCTTATGGGACCTGTCTGTTTGTCTGCAACGCCGGGTACTGTGATATATATACTGCTACCCGCCCGAGGAGGTGGGGGGAGAGGGGGTGGGGTAATTGGGAGAGGTGTGGGGGTAATGGCTTTTTTACTTTTGTGTGTGGGGGTAATGGGGGAGTGGGGGTGGGAGGGTAATGGAGTAGAGGGGTGGGGTAAATGGGGGTAACCGCGATTAAAGTACAGAAAAGAACGCAGCCGTGAAAATTTTGATTATTTGGTCAATAAAACTATAGAAAAGAACACAGTCATGAAACTCTTGAGCTTCATATAAAATTATTTTTAGGACACAGTCATGAAAATCTTGAGCTTCACATATAATTATTTTTTAGAACGACTTCAAACCGTTTGACCTAGAGCTACCAAATTTGGCACGGGATAAGATAAATCATTTTAATCAAATTCAGCCTTTTGTCTTAAACTTTATTTTATTTAAACTGGGGATCTAATGTGAAATTTATCCTGGGCAACGCCGGGTACCTCAGCTAGTATATATATTATATATATATATATATGGGATGAATTTCACAATTAGACACGTGAAATGCACCGTCTGTGTGTAACATAAAAGATTCTCAGGGGATTATTCTGGCGCCTCGGTGGTGTAGTGGTTAGCATCGCTGACTACGAATCCACCGGTCCCGGGTTCGATTCCTGGCGAAAGCAGACGGCGCGCAGCTTACCCAGCTGTTCATCCTTGCATAAAAAATAGGTTGGTAGATAAATGGGTACTCTGGGTGGATTAGTGGTTAAAACAGTGACTGGGCTGCTAATCGGGAGGCGTGAGATCGTGTCCGGGCAAAGACTTTGTAATTTTTGATCACCCATGGTGGGTTGTGGTTCACACGTTAAACTGTAGGGTCCAATGTAGAGCAACAAACTTGACCTTCGTTAGAATGAACAATTCGGGCGGAAGCAAAACCAAGGTTTACATATATATATATATATATATATATACAGTCTGTGACCATCCCTCGCAAAGAATAATATATTTTTATTGATATTTCTGTTAATTAATACTGATATTGATATCAAGCCATTCGATGTCATTTCTCTCTCTCCTTTTTCTTCTCTCTTCTGACGTCATAACTGTTCTTAAAAACTTTTTTGTTTATTTTTCTTCTTCGAAAACTTTTGTGTATGAACTTCATACGTAATAATTTGACTGAATAACAAAGTTTCCTTTCTCGAGATTACATTAATTATTAACTGAGACTCCCGCTTACACTACGCTCATTCTTTCAGTGAAGTTACTAATTACGTACAGTATATGTATCAAAATGGTTGAACGTATACTGTACATAATCGATCATGTGGGAATAAATTTACTTCAGCCGCGCTCACGAAAATCTCTTTTTGTATTTCAAATGTAGCATAATTTTACATAATGACAAAGCTTTAATTACGTAGAATTACTTCGCTTCGTAGAGCCTGTTGTTATCATGAAAAATTGAAAGGGCGATGTTGAAATGCGGGATTAGTCCACGCCACTAATGTCAGCAACGTTTTCACCTGTTAATGTAAATGTGACAGTATAACATCGGAACTGCATCTGGTATAAGAATCATTTAATATTAGAATGGAGAAAAATATATCTTTTCATTTCATACTTCTATATCCGCTGTACTTTTTTTATAATTTAAAATAGATGAGTCACGCTTAAACCCTTTTAACTTTTGGGGCTGGGGGGAGGGGGAGGGGGAACCCACTTAAAAAAAAAGCTGAAAACATACTTCAAAGTCGATCACAAAATCTGAAAAAAAATAGCTATTCCTCGTATGACATAAAAAAAAGGGGGAACTAGTTTATCCCCCTTTGATTTTGATGCATAAAAAGGTTATTCATACATCGTTTGAAAGGAAATAAACATAAATCATAAATATCATTCGGAATCACTTTCAAAAGATAGAAAAACGTCTCGAAACAGATCAGTTCCGGTTTCTATATATATATATATATATAGAGGGTGTTTCATATATCGGGAAACATTGAGAATATGTAGAAAGAGTAATACATCTTTATGACAATATATTATTTTCAACATACATTTACAGAAGGTGTTCAAGTTGTTCACCCTCAACTTCAAGACGCCTCATTACTCCTAACTGGCAACCTCTCTGAACACTTATGATTGTTTCAGCAGAAATTCGCTGCAATTCCAGGCTTATCTTATCTTTAAAATCCTCAATTGTTCTTAGTCTGTCCTCTTAGACAACAGTGTCTAGAAGTATCTTGAAGTTGAGGGTGAACAATTTGAACACCTTCTGTAATAATAGGTTGAAAATAAAACATTGTCATAAAGCTGTATTACCCTTTCTACATATTTCCAATATCTCCAGACATATGAAACACGCTGTATATACACACATATGTTTTTTTTCTCGAAAAATGATTCCAAGTTCTTTCGTGTATCCAGCAGTACACTTCGTCAGGGAATGACTACGAGGTGTACTACTGAATACACCAAAGATCTTGGAATCATTTTTCTTTTTCCCTTGTGGGTTTGCATCATTTATTCATTTCACGTGTTTAATTGTGAAATTCATCCCATATATATATATATATATATATATATGTTAATCTCTTCGTCTATGACCTTGGTCGGTTCGAAGTTGACGGGGGTTCTGGTTAGGTGACAGCAACGGATTTGTTACTCTGGAGTAGCTGGTACCGTATAAGGAATCGCAGTAGTTTTCTTCTGTACTAATCTCCGATTTCTTCTTGTAGTGGATCGGAGGATTCTGTGGAGCTTACTTAATTCTCTGAAGGTTCTCCGCTTTTTCTTGTAACGTATCAGGAAATTATTTTTCTCTATTTAAGACTAAGTTCTCTGAAGAGAGCAAGACTTGAAGGAGAAGACAAAGATTTCTTTCTTACTGTAGTTTTACTGCTAAAATGTTACAAGTAATGCTCAGCCTCTAAGTTAGATCAGCCAATTCAGAATGAATATTGAAGAAATTTTATGGGCTTTTATACTGATTTTTTTACTGACATCATTATTATTTAATGCTGATCTGTTTTTGTTTTTTTATTCTCAATAGGCTAATTTACTTTGCAAAGCATTTAAAGACAAAACAAATATTTTAGCTGTAGCAAGGTCTAGACTGCTAAGCAAGAGGAAGCCACATTTTTATTTTAAACCACATATTGATAGATCTGATGTTATCATGAGCTACCGAGTTAACTAAAAATGGAAATTGAAATATACCTTCCCATCACGAATTACAAACAAACATGCACGTGAGCAAAAATTAAATGCTTAAGATCAAAATTAAACGTTAAGCAGGACATGACTTCATTTTTTACAACGAAGAGAGAATGTATACAGGGAATGAACAAGATTACATTATTAAGGTAAATCTAAAAAAATGAATAAGTAGTTTAAAAAGAAATAATTCCCAATTGTAAAATAGAAAGCAAATAAAAAAATTATCCAAACTCGTATCAGCGTAACGCGATTTTGGTCTCTATGTAAAATGAATATATGAATATAAATGTATACAAATATAAGTATTATATGAATATAATGAATATAAGGATTATATAAGAATTATACGAATGAATATAAGAATATAGGAATTATTCATTGTTCATTTTCAGACACACACACACACACACACACACACACACATATATATATATATATATATATATATATATATATATATTATATATATATATATATATATATGCTAAAGAACAACAAAAGGAGTTCTTCTCTTCTTTTATCTTTGAAATTGAATTTGAATTTTCATATTTTGATTGTCAACAGAATTTCCTAAAATAAAATGGATTTATCATACAAAGCAGCGAAGAACAAATTTCCTTAAATTGTTCCCGAATTAGTTGACATTTTCCACTCAATTATTATTTATTTAATTAAAAAATACGTAATTTCTCATCTTTTCAAGTTATAATTAGTTATAATGGGAAGAAATTGACTTTGGAACTTTTCCTCAAGTTAATATTTTCGGAGGAGTAAACATCCAGTTATGGCAATAGGAGAAAAAAGTTATTGTTTTTTTTTATTAATTTTTATTAAAATTCCTAAAGAGTTAACCACTAAGTTTTTGAAAAAGTGACTGATTAAACGAGATATGATCAAGAGTTGCACTTGAAAGGATTTTTTTCTATAGTTTCCTGGATGGTGTAGTGGTAAGAGACGTGCTCGGGACGTGGCCGCACGCGGTCCTAATTAGACCTGGTTTTGTTTCTAGCCGAATTGTTCATTATAACAAAAGTTAATGTTTCCCCCTCCCCCCAACATTAGACCTACAGCTTAACGTGGAATCCAAAAGATGACTCACAAAGTGTTGTCGTGAAGAAAGCAAACGTTCTGTTCCCTCAGCTGTGGTCTCTTCCGCCGGGTGGTATTTCTTAGTTTCTATAGTGACTCTGTTGGAATTCACAGTGGTGTTCAATTCCAGGGAATACAACAGCAAGGGCTCTTTGTTGTTCCAATGGACCGCCACCATGAACTTCGCTCACACACGGCTTTCGCCACATCCCATCTTCTTGCCAGCCTCCAGTGGACAGCTGTCACCCATCTACCGTACAGCCCGGGCCTAACTATCATCTTTTCAGACCCCTGAAAGACAACCTTGAAGGAATACATTTCACCTCAAATGAAGATCTCAGAAATTCCAGTAGAATATAGCTTCACCAGCAGAGCCCGGACTTCTATCACACGGTGATAGGCTCGCTGTTCGCCAGATGGCAGACATGCGTCAATGCCAATGGGGAATACTTCGCCTCATCAATTCTCCGCCTCGCACCGACTGTCTTCAATTCCTCTGTCTTCGCCGCAGTGTTGCCGCACTTTCGAAAACTTTGGACCTTGATTTTGTCTCGTCTTCTTCTATTGGGACGTTTTTGCGAGCATTGGCCTTTGGCCTCTCCTTCCCGCATAAAAATGGACGTATTGTTGTTCTGTCACATTGATCATAAAATTCCATGTGCCTGACGAGTTCGTCATAACGAATATATTTTTTCTTTATATAGCCTAGCTGAAAACTTGGTATTTTTTACAACATCTCTGAACGCTTGCCGATTTTCAGTATTGTATGGCTAACATTGAGTGCGTGTTGAACACATATCCCATAAATCTTTCCCTTCCTAATCTAATGCTGATATTGTAAACTTTACAGTTCTACAACAAACGTATATTTTATAATATCAATTGTCGCCTTGTTCAACTAAGTCTCTCTCTCCCTCATTAATTTTTCTAATACGTTTCCCTGTTTATTTGTCTCAAGATCCATATCCGACCATAGTCACCACATCTGGTTCTTTTCAAACGTTAGTTCTGGGCCAAAGGTCATGACTTAATCGTACCCTGATTGGTTATTCCCCAGTAGAAGCTCCTACCAATCAAAAGTTCAATTTTTATACCGCTCCACCCTATTCGGCGCACTGTCATGTCAAAGGCACATAACGAAAGGAACCACCCAAATAGGTTGTCCAGAGGTTGTTATATAGCCACGAGCAAAGGCTTTTTCGAGGTTCTTGTTATTCCTATCGCCCTCGTGCCAATACCACTCCTTGGGCAACCGCCCGTGAAACTCGAGTGACACTACCTCGCCCACATAAATTTGATTTTTCTTAGTGACTTTTAGCGAAAATAGTACAATGCACCTCAGTAACTTATGAAATTTATCAAGCAATGATTAATGTTATTGAATGTGTCTCACTCCGGGGCAGGGACAATTCGACGTGGCCGACTCGATGCGACCCAACTCGATGTGGCCGACTAGATGTCAGGACAACTCGATGTCAAGCCAAGTCGATGCCAGGCCAAGTCGATTTCATTTTCTTTATATATTTAATGTAGGTTAACTGAATGCCCGGTTAGGTCAACTGTACGCCCTTGACGATTGGTTAGGTTAAGTTGTGATATTTTCGTTAAAACTAACGAAAATATCCCTTAGGGATATCACATCGAGTTGTCCTGACATCGAGTCGGCCACATCGAGTTGGGTCGCATCAAGTCGGCCACATCGAATCGTACCCAACCCCTCACTCCGTATCTTCTGCATCTTTGTAAGAAATAAACTGTAACCGTTCTTCGTGTACAAAAGAACAAAAGAAAAACAAAAAATAACGTCCACTTCATATCACCAAACTGTTGCATTTTATGTAATTTTAAGTGTGAAAACTATTCCACTTGATTGCATTATTTAGTGCTTTGTATTCATCACTTCAGTGGACTTAACTAAGTAAATACTATCAAATTTCCGTTGTTTTGTTCATTCTGGACGATACGCATAAGAAAGGTGAGCAAAAGTGATTCAGTTATTCAATGAGTTAACTCTATTTGCAAATTACGGAGTCGACGCTCCTTGCGACAACCGACTGATTGGACCATGAAGAATTTCTTGAGTCTTTAGTGATCATCGCTGCAAATATCGTGCGGTAGATAAAAAACCCCGCGATAGTTCCCTTCCTTGAAGTTAAATTTCAATCCAACTGGTTGTTTATTTAAAACGAAATGTTTTCAAAAACTTTCTGGACACTCTTTGTATATTTCAAAGAGTTCTGAGAAGTTTATATTTATTTTATTTATTTATTTATTATAACCTGGCTGAGTACACTTGGTTCAGCCGGGAAAACTTTTCTCTCTTCTTACGCGCCCATTACCTTCCTTCGCTTTTTCTCCTTTGTCCCTCCTTTTCAAATTTTTCGTTTCTATTTTTTGCTTTTCTTTTATGAAATCTACCCTCTTTTCCTTCCCTACTTCTCGACACTCAGTCTTACACCGATCTTCGTCAAGCTTCAATTCTCTCCATCTTCAACACGTTTTGAAGTTCAACCCAAGCCCGCATCTTCACGCAACACTTGACACCCAGTCCTCTCGACGCCGAAGACGCTTGAGCTTTCATCCTCTCGCTTCTCGTTCAACAAGAATCTTGCCTCGCCGTTAATGAAGACTCTTCAATAGCTGGTTAACATCTATGTAAAACTTATTATATGATTGTATATTAATTTGTCTGCTAATTTAACTGTTAATAGAGAGGTAATTCTAATTGTAATATTATATATATATATATATATATATATATATAATATATATATATATATATATATATATAGATATATATACACACACACACACACACACACACACACACACACACACACACAATGAATCTCATTTAAAAAAGTGAATAATAAATGATGCACAACCATAAGGAAAAATGAAAAGTGATTCATGTAGTATATATACTTACTCAGGGCTTTTTAATGTGCAGCTCTACACAATCTGTGCAGTGTGCAGGTCTGAAAAAAGGTGCAGTTCCAATAAAAATAGTGTGCAGTTCTAAAATAGGTGCTTATAGTAATTATATATAATTATACTATATATACTATATATATTATATATTATATATTAGTAATTATATATAATTATATATATATATATATAACTTATATAATAATATATAATATATATATATATATATATAATATATATATATATATATATATATAATATATATTAGTATAAATTCTAGTTCTAAAACTGCAGTTCTAAATTTTTCTTAAAAGAAGCCCTGTACTTTGTGTTACTTTGGGTGAGTTCGAACGACGGTTCAGGATCGACCTGCGGTCGACCCCTTTGCAGCATCCCGCCTCATTTGCGGGATTTGGTGAAGGAGGGAATTGCTCTCTCATCTCCTCCTGCCCTCGTAGCCAGCCACGCATGGCTGGTCAGGGACTTTGTACAGGAATCTGTCCAGCTGGTTCTCGAAGTTATTTAGATCGGTGCGCGCTCATTTGTGTGTATTCATCGATATCAAAGTAGTAATAAAATAGTAGTAATGTTTGGGATTGTTTAATCTTCTTCATAAATGCAAAGGTCATGTGACGACGGGGACCTACAGCTTAATTACCTGATCCGAACCACGGGCTGCCATAACATCCGAATAACAGATAACGATCATCCGTCCAACTGTACTACGGTAGGCACAACATCGATTAACTCCGCTAATTTAATTGGAAACGGTGTTTACACGTAGTCTCGGTGGAGACCGATGTAATAAAAAATTAGTACATAAAACCACTAAATAACTTATCGAAAAAAGTCACCAACATCTTATCGATGGTATCAGGATTATACGTATATATGTGGTGTAGTGGTTAGCGTCGCTGATTACAAATCCATCGGCTCCGGCATCGAGACCCGCTGAGGCAGGCGGCGAACAGCAAACCCAGCTGTTCATCCTTTCACACAATAAAAATTGGTTGGTGGATAAATGGGTACCCTAGGTAGCCTAGTAGTTAAGACGTTGGGCTGCTGGTGGGACGTGGTTCGGATTCCACGTTAAACTGTAGGTCTAAGGTGAAGTGACAAGCTTGACCTTCGTCAGAATGAACAATTCGGGCGGAAGCTAAAAGAAATCCTGCAGTAACTTTCCTGTGGGAACACATTCTCGTTATGGTCAGAGTTGAGGTCGAACGTTGTAATATCAATACAAATTTGGAATTACGATTCAAATTAGATAAAATTTGGAATTTAAAAATAAAAATGCAAAATAAAATAAAAAAAAACTAAAAGCTAAAATTAAAACTAAA
>JAJOZX010003036.1:0-122500 GCA_023014485.1 Bathynomus jamesi
TCATTTTGTGAACCGCCGCTTCAATTCACCCATGGTTATGTTCTCATTTATTCTGTCACGTGTCCTCCTCACACCGCGAAGTCTGACCGTATTTATATTTGCGTGCCTCTCATCTCTTCCACCCATCAAACCCTTAAAATATTCCTTCCATCCATTCCGTAGATCCGCATCCGCTGTGAGCATTCTACCATTTCAACTCTTACTCTCAAACTTACTTTCTTAGTTTCATTCCTGCACTTCCGGACTTACTTCCAGAACCGCTTTCTGTTCTCTACATACAATTCATTCCTCTAACTTCCAAACTCATTATCTCTTCTGCTGCACTTGTCTCTTCACATTTCTCTTGTTCTCTTCATACACCCTCTTTCATCGACTTTATCTATCACAATTACCCTACATACACAACATCCATTTCCCCCTTTTATCTTCAACCGCTGAAAGAACCTCGGCATCCCACCATGCTGTTGCCCTCTTCTTCGCATCTGATTTTCCAGTTACACACACACACACACACACTTTGCATTCTTAATCAGATATTCCTGGTACGAATACCACAACTCACTCATATTCATTTGTTCTGCAACTTGCCCTCTCAATTTATCATTTACTTCCTTCTATACTCATCCGCGACCTCTCTCACCATAAACTTTTCCAGTCTAATTCTTTCGTGACCCACCCCTTTTCCATTTACTCTCTTCCATTCTCTACACAACCACACTTTATACAGGACTTTATATATATATATATATATATATACACACACACACGCAGGGCTATATACATATTTTACCTGGTAGTAATTTCTTTCATAATATCTAATAATACAGCCTACTCTAATGTGATATATAATACGTCCCTCCTGATGCGTTTTTCAAAATTGTCTTTGCTAGTATCTATTATACAGGGTGTACATAAAGTCAGGATCTATTTTTGTGAAGCACTTGGAAATTATATGGAATTCAATCATAAAATGATAAAGTGGTAACATTTATTAAATAATTAAGAGTAGGATTCGACGTGACGCCCATCAGTATCCCTGCACAGCTCAAATCGTTCCGCAGCATTTCTAAACACATTCTGGAGCATTTGCGGGGTTATGTTATCTGCAGCAGTTCGTATACGTGTACGTAAGTTTTCAAGACTCGTAATCTTCGTCTGATAGACGTGCGATTTGCTAAAGCCCCATGCAAAGAAATCTAAAGGGGTAAATCTGGTGATCTCGCTGGCCAAGGTCTGTTGCTTCCGCGTCCGATCCAGCGATTTGGAAAACGTCCATTTAGATAATCCTGAACAATTTTGGCATAGTGACAAGGAGCACCATCATGTTGATAGACGACGGGGATAGGATTGTTAGTACCGTCGTCTATCAACATGATGGTGCTCCTTGTCACTAAGCCAAAATTGTTCAGGATTATCTAAATGAACGTTTTCCATATCGCTGGATCGGACGCGGAAGCAACAGACCTTGGCTAGCGAGATCACCAGATTTAACCCCTTTAGATTTCATTGCATGGGGCTTTATCAAATCGCACGTCTATCAGACGAAGATTACGAGTCTTGAAAACTTATGTACACGTATATGAACTGCTGCAGATAACATAACCCCGCAAATGCTCCAGAATGTGTTTAGAAATGCTGCGGAACGATTTGAGCTGTGCAGGGATACTGATGGGCGTCACGTCGAATCCTACTCTTAATTATTTAATAAATGTTACCACTTTATCATTTTATGATTGAATTCCTATAATTTCCAAGTGCTTCACAAAAATAGATCCTGACTTTATGTACACCCTGTATGTAATCTACACTTTAAAAAAATTCGAACGAGAATTGTAATTTCACGTGATATGAATTTAGTGCTTTCATGTTTCGACACATTTGTATACCTAACGTCCTTCTATATGTTATAATGAACGAAGTAACAAAGAAAAATATGGTTGCCAAAATTGGACTTAAATAATTAAGATTCATTTCCGCATCTCATTTAACGTAATTTTACCTTTAGTTTTTACTGATGTGTGTAATTAATGATATACAGTTTACCGTGCCTTTTCAGCCAACTTAAATTCAGACACTGGGTCGTAATTTACAACGGTAATTATTCGGCAAAGGACCCGGCGCAGTTCGAACACCACAATACATTTTTCTGGTAGTATTTGATGTGCTTTGTTCAAATCTGACCTTCATTTTTTGTGCAAATGAACCAAAATGAAGTTATGAAACAGTCAAGTTTTCATAACTTGCGTTCATTTGCTCAAGAAATGAAGGTCAGATTTGATTAAAGCACATCAAATATAACCAGAAAAATGTATTGTGGTGTTTATTGTTATAAAATCTTACCTTACCTTACCTAACCTAACCTAACTTATTACTCGTTTAAGTGTAAGATGCAGGAAATACACTGTGATTAATAAAGACACACAACGCCTTTTGTTCATCTAAGCCAACATAGCGGATTAGATCTTCGAAACCGAGGTCAAAGGAATCGCACGTCATGATCAAACTAATTCAGCTTCAAACTGAACGACAGATTCAAAGAAACAGTAGCCACAAAGTAAATGAAGCACTGCAGAAGTAGCCAAAATAAACTTAAACAAGACTTACCCAAATAAAAACGCCAGCCTTATTATGAAATTAATATTAAATCAATCTGCACAACATGAGATGATAGTTTTCCTGGGTAATTTTTAGTGAGGATTCAGTATATGTTATTGTTGTAACCGGATGTGACTGGGTTCTTTCCCGAATATTAATTAACCTTTACAGGATCATAATAACCACTATTTTAGCAGATACGCTTAATATACGGCGAAATGAAATCGTCTTGAGTCTGATTCCAGAAAGGTTGTAAATTGAGATCCAGAATTCGTTCTTTTCGAGCTCAACCACGGTATATTCCACTATGGCTCATCCTTTGACAAAATGACATAAAAAGGTTATCGCTTATTGTATGTGAACATTTAATGAGAAATTTGCGACTTAGTTTTCGTGGCGCGCAATTTCAACTTATAGAAGTACTTATAATGTTTATGTAAATATATTCCACATCGAGATTATTTTATGTCGTGTTTGTTATGCTTTTTAGTTAAAAGGATTTTTTTTTTTTGTCATTGGGGATTGAATACACGAATACGCTATTTCGCTTAGAGCCACCGCTTTCCATATGTATTTATCCATTCCGAAAGTTAAAGCATAATTGCATTTCAATCATCCAAACTTAAAAACATTTAGAATATACAAGCGGTAGCTCGCTATCGTTCGCGACCGTTGTACAACTTGGCCCTCCGGGCGGGTAGCACTGTAATCCAGCTACAAAATTTTAAAAAACGCCATTACCCCCATTACCCCCACCCCTCTCCCCATACTGCTACCGGGCGGGTAGTAGTATATGTCACACAATGTGAAACTCAAGATTTTCACGGCTGCGTTCTTTTCTGTAGTTTTATCGCGGTGCTGGGGCCTTCGGACCCAGTAATTGTGACCTAGGACCGGGAAACTTCACAGAGCACATCGATAGTTCATGGGCTATCAGTTGATGGTGGTTGCAGAATTTTCCGATGTGCCGTTTAGTCTGTGCACGGTTCCGAAGAAAGCGGACAGACACACAGACACATTTTAGCTCAATAGTATATAAGATACAGTGAAATCTCTTAATAAAGGTCACGGATATAAGGATCATCCGCTTATATGAATCATTTTTTTATTTTCCCGATCCAAATGGTATTTTATTAAATATTTTAGCCGGTTATCTGGAGCGGTAAAATTTGGATATTCGGATAAATTTTCTATCTGATGTTAATTGTTGTGTTTACAAAATTGGGGATGTATTGATAATATAAAATGTAGTAGAATTTTGACATAAATGGAAAGCATAAGTTAGGGTTTGGAACATACATGTATGATGTGAATTCCAAGTGAACCTCCGATAAATCCCAAAAAAGGTTACGTGACTTCCTGCACGTAAACATCCGAACAGATCTCACCTTGTTCTTAGTGGAACACGATGTTTTTTTATTTAATCAGTGGGATGTGAGGATACCAGACACGCGATGCCACACCATAAGTTCATTCAATCGAGTATTTGTAAATCGTTTACTTTTCAGATAGTATCTGAAATATATAATTAAATAATTTAATATTGTCAAACAAATCAAATGGGTAAGTAATATAAAACAGTTAAGAATGTAAAGTAATATTTAAAATTTGTAAGTTCGTTGTACAGAAATCTCCAAAAATATTCTGGCTGCAGGCGCAATCACAACGGAGAAACCACAAACGAGACGAAACAAGAGAGCGCACAAGAAGATCGGAAGTCAGTCGAGAACAGTTTGTCACAGAGAGAGGGTTGTACACAGTCAATCAGAAGAACGTATTTGCCCTCCCTTGTCATTTTTATTTTAACATCTCGACTAGGCGGGGCGTGGGAAATGGGGTCTACTTTTAAGATGAACTTTGGTCAGTAAATTCAATTTCATTTTCTCCTAGGGCTTACGAAGGGCAGCTCTCTTCATGCTCCAGGCCAGTGGTTCTTAATCCCTAGGTTGCGACCCAAAACTGGTTCGCCAAGTCATGTTAATTGGGTCATTAAATTGTCATTTATCATTTAATTATGTTATCCCTAGTCATTTTACCATTAATTATTTATTTTATTATCTATTACAAGTGAAATGTTTGAAGGCATGGATCGCCGAGCTAGCCCCGCGACCAGAATTTTGGTCGCAGCCTAAAAAGGTTAAGAATCCCTGCCCAAGGCCATACTCCCGTTTCGCTAAGCCTATTCTATATTCCCGATTAAGACCGACTTCCCCGTTCTATTACACTGTGTAACACTGATTTTGTTTATATAGAATTTTTTGTTTTTATATGCATTTGTGGGCGCTGAGTCCAAATCTGGCCTTGGTTTGTGTGTATCATCAATGGTTTCGGAGATAATCCATTTTTCATGTTTTACCAGTATAATGTTATTATGGGCGCAGCAATATCAGAATAATCAGGAATTGTTGAGAACAATCCGGATGTTCGTTGACAGTTTCTTGCTCTAGAAATTGCCCGAAACTTCCACTGTGCTATATAAAGAAGAGCGCAGAGTCTGAGAAGTCAGTAAGTGTGAGCACACAAAGAAAGCAGGTTGTTTGTCTGATGGTTACCAGCACTGAGGTACTATGTTTCTGTGCTTCTCTGTGCTGACGATTTGAGTGTTATCGATCCTTTTTTATTGCGAACATTATTTCAGTGTTGTGAATACATCTTTTTTCTGTAATCTGTAATCTGTTGCAGATTTAATAACTCTTCTCTCTATATCTGCAGTTATGATTAATGTAGTACAGTTTGGTAAAGAGAGTGGCAACTAGAGCTTGTAAACACTCGCCGGATATATTCTGCTACGTTTTGTGGGTATTACATAGGCCCCAAGCAAGTATCGCACAAGATTGTGAAAGGCACCAAGTTCTGGATCGCGTATCGGCTCTATTTTGGTATGCCTATGGGTGACCAAGATAAGCCCTGGGCACCCCATGTGATCTGTGGAAGCTGCCGCTCCACACTTGAAGGGTGGCTGCGGGGAGTACGCAAGGCAATGCCCTTTGCGGTACCCAGAATATGGAGAGAACCAAAGAGCCACCACGACGATTACTACTACTGCATGGTAGATGTTTCTAAGTACAGGAAAGGTAAAGGAAGGCAGACTCTTCAGTATCCAAGCATAGCGTCGTCCAAAGCTCCTGTACCACATGGCGAAGGTCTTCCAATACCACGTCCACCAGAACAGGTATCCATCCATTACTTTAGCTTCTGTATTTACAGACTGTGGGTCATTATGTGTCGATTTTTCTTAGTGCTGATGCTCTTCTACATATATAGCTATGCCTGTATTTTGTTTCTTTGCTTTGCAGGTTGAAAATGAGGATGCAGCTAGCTCATCTGAGATGTTGGCTGGTGAGGACAGTCATGATGAAGAATATACAGTAACTTTCAGTACAAACCCTCACTTTCCAAATCAGAGGGAATTGGACGACTTAATTAGAGATTTGGGTCTGACGAAATCAGGGTCTGAGCTTCTGACCTCCAGACTCAAAGAGTGGAATTTGCAAGAGCACTGTATACCGAAAGCGGCATGAAGAGTTTGCAAGGTTCTACGATGTCAATGGCTCTCTCTGTTATTGCAGCGAGGTTAATGGTCTATTCACAGCTATTGGGTTAACACATATACCCTCAGAGTGGCGCCTGTTTATTGACAGTTCAACTCGGAGTTTAAAAGCTGTTCTACTCCACAATGGGAACAAATATCCATCTATACCAGTTGCACATTCTGTTCAAATGAAAAAGGACTATGAAAATGTCAAACAGCTACTCACTCAAATCAGGTATGAACACTATAACTGGGACGTGTGTGGTGATTTCAAAATGATTGGTTTCCTGTTAGATTTACTAGGAAGGTTTACTAAATATTCATGTTTTCTTTGCCTGTGGGATAGTAGGGCTTCAACTGAGCACTATAAAATAGTTCAGTGGTCTCCACGTGAAGGACTGCAACCAGGAAAGTACAATGAACTCGGGGAACCTCTTGTGAAGCCTGACATAGTTCTGCTACCACCTCTCGATATTAAGTTGGGTCTAATTAAGCAGTTTGTAACTGCGTTAGACTTTGGAGGGGAAGTTTCCTAACAGATTCGGGTCATGTTCCCTAAACCCTCTGAGGACAAAATCAAGGCTGGCATCTTTGTAGGACCACAAGTCAAGGCGCTGTTGAATTCAAAGAACCTTGAAGCCAAGATGACTCCGATCGAAAATAAACATTAATTTCCAATAGTGTTTTTATTTTCAGAAAATATGTGTTAGCCTTCTTTATATACTTTGCCATATGAAAAGTGTGATAACCTATATTTTTGAAACGGTTGATGAGAGAGCAAAACCAATATCATTTTTGGAATCAGCGCCCCGAAATCATTAAGAAACGACAGAAAAATCACAATAAACAGAAAAATTTTCAAATTTTGTTACCCAGTGTTATTATATAACGTAAGTTTAAATAACTTAACCTGTGAATGAACTTAAGATTAAAAGTTAAAATTTTGTTGGTTGTGTTTCATAACAAACGGTGGCATTTATATTTGTCGTTAAAAATTCGTGGTCGAGACACGCTCATTGATAAATAATTACCAGACAATATGATGGTAAAAAATCTTAAACTTGGCCACGCTACCAAAATAAAAACGTGCATTAAATGTGTTTGTGAACTTTGTGTGAGTGGCAATATTCTGTGGGTAACATTCCGAATTTGTGGAAAACGTTATAGGCCTGTTCTAATACCCATCGTAAGTTCGTAACAACGTTCAGGTTTGTTTATGATGATGCTTATTTCTTAAATTACATTGTCACCCACCCACGAACAGAACAGCCGCCACTCACCAACAACATTTGGGGTCACAGGGGCAAGGGACGTCATCCCGGAAGAAACCTCGCACTCAACATAATCATTCACAATTACCAAAGGAATTGTATATTTGTTTACACGATTCTCTACTTGGCCTTCTATAGTTACCGTTTTTGTTATCAAATATGTTTTTATTATCAGTTTATGCTTCTTACTTTCGTGGAGAAACTCTGTATCAGAAACAGTGCATTAATATATTCAATATTCAGTTATGAAAGAGCGAAGGTGGAGCCAAAGGCTATTTTCCAACAAAGAAACTTATATTTTAAGGTACTTGAAACTTTTAGCATATTTTCCATAGATTTTCTCCGAGCCTTTTCTGCGCTTCTACATACTAGACCCTATTTCCTTTACGAACAGGCACAGTAGGTCTGTGGAAATAAAATAAACACCAAAAATACAATTTTCTTTTATGAAAGTATAGTTGCAGAAAAATGTTCGCTGAAAATATAAAAAGGCAAGTATCACTGGTCGAGAAATAGCGTTATGTCAGCCTTGTCGTGACTGGTTACTAAATATGTTAGTTTTCCGAGACACAACTGTTAAAAAAAAAAAAAAAGTTAAATTCTTGTTAAAATTTAGATTTACTTAAAATTAAAATTTCCCATTCATTGTATCTACGAAGTAAAACTTAAAATATGTTTCAACCTTCTGAATAAATCAATCAATCAATCCCTACTTAATATTTATTTAGCAGAAATTAAACTAAATCCCCGAGTTAAAAATCCCTATGTTAAAAACATAATTCTCTCTCTCTCTCTGTCTCTATATATATATATATATATATATATATTATCGTAAAGAACGACGCTTGTATAGGAGATATTCCGCACAAGACGAGAGAGAGAGAACGAAACAAATGAAAAAATGAGGTAACCACCCGGGAATCGAACCCGGGATCTTCCGATTGCCGGTCAGATGCGATACCATTACACCATGGGCCTCACTCTTCCAAATGCCGTAATTCTTCTACATACTCGCAGAAACCAATGCCCCAAGGGGGCACCTCCCGCATGCCGTAACATTATATACATTCAACTGCAAAGAACACGCAGTATAAATAACGTAAAAACGACGCTTGTATAGGAGATATTCCGCGCAAGACGAGAGAGAGAGAACGAAACAAATGGTGTAATGGTATCGCATCTGACTGGCAATCGGAAGATCCCGGGTTCGATTCCCGGGTGGTTACCTCATTTTTTCATTTGTTTCGTTCTCTCTCTCTCGTCTTGCGCGGAATATCTCCTATACAAGCGTCGTTCTTTACGTTATTTATACTGCGTGTTCTTTGCAGTTGAATGTGTATATATATATGACGTTTTATTCTTCAGTTCCCAACCCCCCCAATCTCAACCTTTAGTTACCTCATTCCTCAGCATCAAAATAAAAAATTGTATTATCTAAACTAGTTATATGGAGAATGATACAAATGGTTTTTTTAAAGCTGAATTTTTATCATATTATCCATATTAACATTATTATACTTTCGAGCATAATAAATCAAACTTAACTAAATATAGTTTTAGCAAGACGTGTTAACCGCTGTTGTAAAGATATAAAAAACAACACAAGGTTTACGTGAAACTTTGTGATAATACATTTATAATGTAGCGGTAGAAAATTGTTTTAAATACAGTAAATCCTCGTCCAACGCGGAGGTTAGGTTCTTCGAGGACGGCGCGTTAGGTAAATCTGCGTTGGACAATCTTAATACCTTATGGCATAAATGGGGATATGTGAACGCGGCCGCGTAAAGTCTCCCATTAATACTTAGATACGTAGATTTTTTATTCACACACAAATGAATTTCCCTACCTATATTTTATATGAAATAA
Source organism: Bathynomus jamesi (assembly GCA_023014485.1). NCBI lineage: Eukaryota > Metazoa > Arthropoda > Malacostraca > Isopoda > Cirolanidae > Bathynomus > Bathynomus jamesi. Next base: position 9,268 of record JAJOZX010003036.1, read on the forward strand.
GAACATAATAAAATCATAAATATAATGATATTTACATATGACAAATAAAAATATATTAAATAAAAATAGCACGTATCTTTTCTTCACTGTTTCGGATGGTGCGTATGGTAGACTCATTCACGTGATACTCACGACCAAGTGATGTTATGCTCATACTACCACGCAACTTATCTAGAATCTTTATTTTTTCGGCTAATGTCATAACCTTACGACTTTTCTTCTCTTCACTATCACTTGCAGATGCTTTACGTTTTGGCGCCATACTGCTGTCTAAGGATACTAGCAAAACAACGGCAAAATACAACGAAAACAATCCAACACAACTTCACTGAACTTAACGCGTTAGCGGGACTGAGACAAAGGGTGATGCGAGGGGTGACGCGAGAGGGAGGGAGATGCGGGAGTGTTGGAGGGTGTAGGAGAAAACACTAGAGCGCGCATTGGCACGCGTACAGTACTACTGTATTAGAGCGTGTTTGGTGGACCGTGTATAATCAAATTTTCCGCTTTCGGCAAATAATTATTCGCATTTATTTTTCCGTGTATAAGCAAATTCGCGCTGGGCAAATACGCGTTGGACGAGGGTTTACTATTACATGCTAAAGCAGTAGCACATAAGAAAAAACCTGGTGCAATATACACGTCAACAAAGTGAGATTGTACCCCACTTAGATTTAATATCTTCGTCTTTCTACCGTCGATAAGAAGTGTATATAGAGTGCAGAAAATTCTTAAATAGTTTATTTAATACGCAAAATATTTCGATATGTACAGGGTGTCCACAATGCCTTGGCACCCAGTAAAATGCTAACTGATTTTCGTTTTTCTTTCAGACCCATTTATCACTTAGATGGCGTGCCAGTTCTTGGTTTATCCTTTACAGTTCGTGGTGTGAACAGTTTCTTTTCTCACCTCAACAGAGTCCTTTTTGGAGGAGTTGCACGACTGAATCGGTCCTGAAAGTCTGCACGAATATTTTCGATGGTTTTGCCATTACGTGGTCGCTCATGAACCCAGGTACTAGCCAATATGCCGCTATCACACATTTCAAATGGGTCTGAACGAAAAACGAAAATCAGTTAGTATTTTACTGGGGTGACAAGACATTGTGGACACCCTGTATATGCATTCTGTTTAGAATATGCATTCAGTTCGGCATCTCTTTTGAAAATACCCTTTGAAAATAAGTACAGTGATAGAAACTCAAGAAAAACGTCTTAGATTTGTATTTTTCTTGTACAATTATGTTTTACTGAATTTGTAATATAATACAGGGTGTTTATAAAGTCCCTATCTATATCAGTGAAAACGTAGCAAAAAGGGTAAAATTCAATAACAATATAATTGAAGGCATACATTTAATGAATACTTAAGCATATGATTCTAAATGAGCACCATCAGTACTCTACAGAGTTCGAATCTGTCAGCAGAATTGCGGAACACATTTTGGAGCATGACAGGGGTTATTTTTGTAACTGCTGTTACGATACGAGCACGTAAATCTTGCAGATCTGTAACCCTCGTTTGATAGACGTTTGATTTGATAAAGCCCCATGCAAAGAAATCCAAGGGCGTTAGGTCAGGAGATCGAGCCGTCCAGGGCCTGTTGCCTCCACGTCCGATCCACCGAGCTAGAAATCGTTCATTTAGGTACTCCCGAACAATGTTTGCGGAATGACAAGGTGCACCATCTTGTTGAAAGACGACGGTGTTTAAAATGCCATCTGAATGAAGCTGGGACATTTACGTGCTCGTATCGTAACAGCAGTTACAAAAATAACCCCTGTCATGCTCCAAAATGTGTTCCGCAATGCTGTTGACAGATTCGAACTCTGTAGAGATAGTGATGGTGCTCATTTAGAATCATATGCTTAAGTATTCATTCAATGTATGCCTTCTATTATCAGGTCATCCCATAAGTAATGTCGTTTTTTACGATAGATTAAGTTTAAACTAGTCCTACTAGGTTTAAGCATAAATTTTCCGAAGGTTATATCTAAGAGGAGATCTATCGTGTTTCGCTACATACTTTACAGACCTTGACCAGTGAAGACGTGTGTTTTGCTTTATGTGAACCCCTCATAAACATGGCGGTATCAGAAGAACATATCAGGCATATAATGCTTTACGAGTTCAGAAAAGGGAATAGTGCTACTGAAGCAACGCGAAACATTCAGGACGTTTATCGATATTCTGCATGTGAGGAAATGTCAAAGATGGTTTCAAAAGTTTAGGAATGATGACTGCTGTTTGACAGATGCAGCACGCTCTGGACGCCCTGCTGAGTTTGACGATGACCCGCTGTTAGACGCACTTGAAGAAGACTGTTCAACAACTGTCGAAGAATTGGCCCAGAAACTCAATTCGTCCCCGTCCACCATCCATCGACATTTGCAACAACTCGGGAAAGTGCCTAAGTTAGGAAAATGGGTGCCACATGAATTGTCGGTCGACAATCTGAGGGTGCGGGTAAACATTAGCACAGCTCTTCATTCCCGTGAACTCCAAGATCCGTTTTTGCACCGTTTAGTGACTGGTGATGAAAAGTGGATACTGTACCAGCGCCGTCGACAGTGGGTTTGTGCCGGAGAACCAGCGACACCACAGCCAAAACCAAATCTTCACCCTCGGAAGGTGTTGCTTAGTGTTTGGTGGGATAAAGGTGGTGTAATACACTTTGAAACCTTACCACACAACCAAACAATCACCGCTCAAGTCTATTGTCAACAACTGGATCGATTGAACACTGCACTAAAAGAAAAGAGACCTACTTTGGTTAATCGGAAAGGAATCGTGTTCCACCACAACAACGCACGTCCTCATACCGCTCGGATCACTTCTGCAAAAATTGAGGAGCTTGGGTGGGAAAAATTTCCACATCCTCCATATTCTCCAGACCTTGCGCCTTCAGATTATCATCTCTTCAGGAGTCTGCAAAACTATCTTGACGAGAAACAGTATACTTCTTTAGATGACCTGCACACCAGTCTTTGTACGTTTTTTGCCTCAAAACCGCCTGAATTTTATAAACATGGCATTGAAAAGCTTGTAGGACGTTGGCAGAGTGTCATTGATTCCGATGGAAAATATATACTAGATTAAAAAATTTCAGTTGAGTTTTTTTTGTCCTTCAAATTCCGATCTAAAAAACGACATTACTTATGGGATGACCTGATATATTGTTATTGAATTTTACCCTTTTTGTTACGTTTTCACTGAAATAGATAGGGACTTTATAAACACCTGGTATAGAAATTAGGAAAACAGTATAAAAAGTAAAATTATAAACTGATAAAAATTTTATTGGAAAACAACAGTATTTTTTGAATCTCTTTCATTTGTATAAACCAGGGATGGTATAACTAGAGGTATAGGTATAGGCATAGGCATAGGCATAGTATAGAAATAAATAAAGATTGAAAATTGTTGTTGATTGGGTGGGCGCCCGACGTACAGATTATCCTGTCCAAATTGCATTGTCTGGCTCTCGTCGCAAGACTAAACGTTGACCCATTTGTTCTCCGTTCCAATCAGCATGATTTTTTTATTTTATTTATTTATTTTATTTTATTTTTTTTTTGAAAAGGGAGACACCTCTGCTTTTCATTTAGGAATAATTACTCTCATTCTGAAGCCTTTGACTGGAGTAAGGAGCGCCTTCATATTAGCCACGGTGATAAAGCGGTTGACCTTGGCCTTCCTTCTGATCACATTATTAGTGCGATGAGTTTTTAATCGTGGTCTTGACACTTGAGTTTCATTAATATAAAGATAAAAAGTATAATTGTAATAAGCCTTTTATTTTCACATATTTTAGCACCTGTTGCAATTCACGAGACAAGGTCCATTTCATAATAAACGTCATTTTCTAACTTCAAAGCATATTGAATGTAAAATTGTGACGCAAATGACATATTCCATATATTCCAGTGATTGATTCTAAACCTTTGGTCATGACGTAGTTTCAGTAAACCCTGTTATTTTTCTAAAGTATTTGATTATTCATGATTTTACACTAGTGTGACCATGAGTATTCAAACGCCACAATATTGTTCTTTGAAAATAACAAAAATAAAGCTTAAAAATAGGACTATTCTTTCTACATGGTTCTCCACCTTCCATTTTGCTTATCAAATAATAGTTAATTAGGTAATAAGAATGATCCAAGCAACAAAACTTTTACTTTCAATGGTTTATTATAAACTAATGTATATTAGCTATACTGTAGGTATGGAAATTTTAACAGGAATAGGTACTGAAATTATTTGTTGAGGAAGTTTAGGTATAGAAACTATTTGCTGAGGAAGTTTAGGTATACAAATGAACCTGGAATGCCATCCTTATTATAAATACACTGAACCTATAAAACACAACCGTATACTGATTAAATGTGAACAACAGAGATGGAATTAGAAGCCGGAAAATTGGCTTTGCTATGAAAAATAATTGGGATGAAAAAGAGTGAACCCCTCCTCCTTCGTAGTGAGAATATCTGGGCCAACATGGTTTGAACATGTTGGCCTAAATATTCTTAATTTTATCCAATTTTAAACATATACTCGTATAAAATTTTAAAAAGGTAACCACAACATTCAAAATGTGTGAATTCCATTGAAATTTTCTCAAAGATAGAAGAATAAAAATCAACTGTATACATTTAATGCAATATAACAGATCCTGTATCTAATTGTAAATACAAGGACGGGGAAATATTTCAGTAAGAAAGTCGCGGCATAATATTGCCTGTTGATAATAAAAAGATATAATTAATTTGTCACTGACATGCATGTTTTATAATGTAAATGGCTATATTTAACAGACAGATAGCGTATAAACATTAGTACTTAATACTTAATTCAACCAAGTAAGATGTAAGATGGAAAAATTTGATAAGGCAACTTAATGATATGCTTAGATCAGTGGCTCCAGATATCAGAAATCACTCCCTTGACCCAACGAACCATCCCGGAATATGAAAACAGGGTGGATCTTTAACAGTATTTGACCATGTTCTACTACATTATCACTCCTTTATAAGGCATATACTGTACATCTTTTTAGTGCAATTTTAGCAATATTTTTGGAAACCACTCATTTAAAAGCGTGCCATAAAGATATTTCTTGCCTGTTTTTTTTATATTATTTTTTGGAAACTTTTTCCTTTCCGCAACTGTACATAGCCAACACTTGTAGGAGATATTGATCAGAAGGTGAGAAAATGCAGTCAGTATCTTCTATAGCTTTTCCGTACGTTTCATCAAGAGCTTGGACGCGTTGTGGCAACGATGCAGTGATATTTTTTATGTTGCTATGGTTCAGATTTTACAAAGACTTATTTAATACTTTCTTCAGAGTGGATGCAGTTGTGGGAAGAGGTTTGTTTTCAGTAAGTGGCGATCAATATGGTCCCAAACGTGTTCAACATAGGATTCACATCTGGACTTCTCGCAACCCAGGGAAGAAGTTCTAACCCTTTACTCTCTTCCAATTGTTGTATATTGTGAGGTGTGGCAGGCTGCACAGGTTGCTGGAAAGACATACCCTGTATTCTGCAAGGGGCATCTGAATTTCAGGAAATACAAGGTGTCGTCCCTCCTTGAGAACCATCTCCTTTCATTGCTTCATCAGTGAAAACTCCAGTTTGATACGCATATGTTACAAAAAGACTGTGCAACCTTTCACACCTTACAATACAATAGTCAGTGGAAGAGAGAAAAAAAAAAGATAAAAGTTCTTTCTTGGGCCACAAGATGACAAGATATAAATCCCACTGAGCCCGTCTAGGAGTATCTTTATCGTCAGTTATGGAGGAAAAAAAGGCTCTTCAAACAACTGTATCCAATCTAAAGAAAATACTGATATCCAAAATATTGCGTCGTTGTCACAATGCGTCCAGGCCCTGCATGAAGGACATAGAAAGCGCTATACAAGATATTGATTGCATTTTGTTTTTTACATACTGATCATAACTTACTTCCAAAAGGTGTATGAACAGCTGGGGAAGAAAGTTCCTTGAAAAAAAGGAAATTTCAAGAAATTCAAGAAACCTCGAAACTGCAAATAAATAATTTTGAGGATTTATTATTAATTAATTAATTTATTTATTTAATAATAATAACAATAATAATAATAATAACGATGATAATAACGATAATAATGAAATTCTTTCCTCAACTTCACATTAAAATTAAAAGCGTTTGGTTTTATGGTCCTCATTTTTTTCTGCGGAACTACTTATATATAAAATGAATTTCACACTTAAGCACTTGAAATGAATGAATGATACAAAACCACAAGGAAAGAAAAAAAATATATTCCAAGGCCTTTCGTGTATTCAGCAATACACCTTTATGTATTTTTTCTTTACTATTCCCTGACGAGGTGTATTCCTGAATACACGAAAAACCTTTAAATATTTTTTCTTTTTCCTTGTGGGTTTGCATCATCATAGATATATATATATATATATATATATATATATATATATATATATATTATATATATATATACATACACACCTTGGTTAACCTTCGTTTTGCTTCGGTCCGAATTGCTCATTCTGACGAAGGTCACCACCGAAGCGCATATATATATATATATATATATATATATATATATATATATATATATGGGATGAATTTCACAATTAAACATGAAATGAATGAATGCAGCATATATTTTTATATTGCGCCTCGATGGTGTAGTGGTTAGCGTCGCTGACTACAAATCCATCGGCCCTGGGATCGAGACCCGGCGCGCAGCAAAATCCAACTATTCATCCTTCCATACAATAAAGAAATTGGTTGGTAGATAAATGGGTACCCTGGGTAGCCTAGTGGTTAAGACGCTGGGCTGCTGGTAGGACGTGGCTCAGATTCCACGTTAGACTGTAAGTCTAAGGTGGAGTGACAAGCGAATAGCACTATAATAACGAATAACAATACAATACGGAATGAAGACATAGATGAAAGAAAAGAGATAAGTAAAAGTTGCGAGGTAGTAAAACTGCCCAACGAGCAAAATTATAAAAAGAAAAACTACAAACGTGGGAAATAAACAGCCAAAGAAAAATAATGATAATACCAAAATTAAGAACATAGAAAATAATCAGATAACAAGAAGTAGAAGCGTAGAAAATACCGTATGTAAATATTATGCGAAAGGCTATGGCAGATATCGGGATGGGCAATGCATCTATGCACATTGCACATCCTACATTATGTAACACACATTACACAAGTGGATATTGCAAATTTGAAAAAAAGTGCAAGTTCTACCATCTTCCTGTCTGCAACACCTATGCAAGATATGGGAGGTGCATATACGGACAAAAATGCCGTTATCACCACCCTCAAAGGAACCCGACAGGTAAGGAGACGAAACCAGCAACAAAGAGGGCTACCAATTTTTTAGATATAGCCCACACAATTCAACTATTGAATACCATCCAACAAATACGAAGCCAATTGACAAATACAGGGATCCGAGACCCGTACAGAAGGCATACAGAAAGGCATTACATGCGATATCGGGACAACGGTTATCGAAACAGATAAAGAGAGGAAAATTCTCGGAGGATCACAAGGCAACGAAACCGGCACCACCATTGGAAAATGAATCGGAAACACAAGTATGTAAAAACGAAAGGCAAAAAAAAAAAAAAAAAAATCCTAGCCAACATTCAGGGCCTTAAACCAAACCATTCCCTGGACAAAATTTTACACCTGAAAGGGACTCGTGCAAGAAACCAGAGCAGATTTTGCATGCCTCACGGAAACCCATCTAAAGGACTGCCAGGCGAACTGTAAAAACTGTGATTTCTGTATTGACAAAAAAGAAATACAAATTGACAACTATAACATCCTCCGAGCCGACAGAACAGTGAGACGTAATGGAGGATGTGCTATTTACACACGCGAAAGGCATATGGCAGAAATGACTATAAGTACCTCAAACAGCTACGTAGAATGTGTAGCAGCAAGTTGAAAAATTAAATATGGTACTAATTATAATGTACAGACCCCCCAAACAAGCCAACCTCAAAATTTTCAGATTCCATTACAGATGTAAGAAACTGGGTAAAAGATCTACACTCTCCAACCCCAAATATTTTTCTCTGTAGTGATTTTAATTTTCCATTCATAAAATATAAAAGGATAGAAAAAAATATATATGTATACACCGGGACAAGGGTGGCACACGGGAAGACCAGGAGCAGGTAAAGATGCTACTAGCTCTAGCTGATGAATTTATGTTAACACAAGAAATAACAGAAGACACAAGAAAAAACAACTGCCTAGATTTGGTATTTACAAACAACATCAACCTAATTGATAATGTAGAAATACCCCCAACTATAATATCGGATCACAACATTATTGAAATAACAACCAATATAAAAGCAACAGGAAAGGAAAGAACATGAACAACGGAAAGAAGCAAATTCGAATTTTTTAATTTTCACTCCAAAGCTATAAACTGGGAAGGTGTTACACCCAGCATGGAAGTAATAGATTGGAAAACCATCTTCAAGGCCAAGACAACGGAAGAGATGCTAGTGACCTTAGAGGAGAAGACGCTGGAAACTGGAAAGACATGTCCCAAAAATATAACAAAGAGGAAAGAGAAGCTGGTTTGAGAAACAAAAGAGGTCATTGTTCCGAAAGAGAAAAAGAGCGACTGCAAAATTAAATAACTGTAAAGATAACAACATCAGAAAAATATTAAATGATAAACTGCAGACTCAGTGCAGAGTATCGATGACGTCATACAGGAACTAATTGAGAAGCATACAGAAAAAGAAGACGACGCTATAGAAGCGATAAAGGTTAACTCAAAGTACTTCTATAATTTTGCAAAAAGGAAGTCGAAAAACCATGCGACTATCGGACCTTTGAAAAATGAAGACAGTACTTTATCTGATGATCTAACAGAAGTATCTGAAATATTAAGAGCTCAGTAGGAATCATCTTTCAGTATCTCAAAAACTGCCAAACTGATATGTGATAGAAACGCGTTCTTTGAAGAAGAACTACAAGGGGAAAGTATAACGGACTTCGACTTTACGACAGATGATATTACCCAAGCTATAGGGAAACTAAAAACACACTCAGCGGCAGGACCGGATAAATGGAATGCCACACTGATCAAAAACTGCAAGAATGCAATCGCTGAGCCCCTATATTGGATATGGAGACGATCACTAGACACGGGAGAAATACCGGGCATCCTGAAGAGCGTGAACATAGTTCCATTATATAAAGGAGGAGATCGATCCGAGGGCAAAAACTGCAGGCCAGTGTCGCTTACATCTTATCTCGCTAAAATATTTGAAAGAATAGACAGAAAATCCATGACTTTTTGGAAACTCAGAAAAAATTCAGTGGTAACCAACAAGGGTTTCGGTCAGGTAGATCATGTCTATCACAACTAATGAAACACTACAACATTATTGATGCACTTGAAAAGTAATGAAAACTATGATGTAATATACACAGACTTTGCCAAAGCGTTCGACAAGTGCGACCATGGAATCATAATACATAAACTGAAATATATGGGAATAACAGGAAAAGTAGGGAAATGGATATACAGGGTGTCCACAAATGTTTACCCTGAAAACAGTATGCTCTCATGTTTTAATGACGAATCTTACATCCGTTTTCTTTTTACAGGTGATCTCGTACATGCATAGAGTTTCTGTGCTGGTGTGTTTCGTCTATCGCATTCGCCGCTAGGAGCGCTGTAGTAGCTGTTCAGTTAAGATGGCGTCTGTGACAGAGAAGGCACAATGTGTTGTGTTGCTTGCAGAAACAAAATCTCCTGTCAGTGTTCAGCGAAGGTTCAGAACAAAGTATGGAAAGAATCCACCTGATGTGAAGTTAAGTCGTGGATGAAAAAATTCTTGGAAACTGGAAACGTGGAAAAGGGAAAGAGCAGTGGTAGACCATCAGTTTCCGATGGGACGGTGGAAAACATTCAAACTGCTTTCACACGGTCACCAAGGAAATCGGTGAGACAAGCTTCATGCCAACTAAAGATACCGAAGTCTACGGTGTACAAGGTGTTACACAAACGTTTGAAGTTACACGCGTGAGTGTGAATACCGTTTAGACATTTTACGTGCCACTAGGGGTGCACATGTGGAAGCTTATTAAGTTCATTAACTATGTATCAAAACTATGTATGTTTATCTATTTATGATTAAAACTGTGTTTGAATACGAGTGTTTATTTAAAAGTTATAGCATGCTTTAATCAGGGTAATCATTTATGAACACCCTATATAATTTCCTTAGTGAGCGGCGGCAAGTCGTTACAGTATAAGGAGTATCTTCATCAGAATCAGAGGTCCTCAGCTCAGTACCACAATGAACAGTATTAGCTCCACTACTCTTCATAATCATGTTAAATGACATAGGTGAGGACGTTACCAGAGACAGCACAGTAACATCTTTTGCCGATGACACAAAGATCAGTAGAAAAATAAGAAACCCAGAAGATATAGGCTCTCTACAAGCAGACATGAACAGAATCTACAAGTGGACGGAAGAGAACAATAAGAACTTTAACACTGAGAAATTTCAGCTGTTACGGTACGGAAAAAGAGAGGACTTAAAATCCATGGAATACTATACCCCAAATGAACAGGAAATTCAGAGAAATTCTAAAGCAAAAGATTTAGGAGTTGTAATGACTGATGATCGAAAATTGAAACACAAAATACGATAGCAGCAAAGAGAGCAGAGAGAATAACTGGGCAGATACTGAGAACCTTTAAACGAAGGGATAGGAACATAATGATTCCTCTACTGAAAACACTGATCATACCCAAATTGGAATACTGCTCGGTCCTAACATGCCCATATAAAAAAGAAGACATTAGACAGCTAGAAGGGATTCAGAGAAGCTTCGCAGCCAAGATCAAGTGGTGCAAAGAACTAAATTCCTGGGAAAGGTTACGCGAATTAAACCTATATTCACTGGAAAGGAGAAGAGAGAGATGCACCATTATTTACATTTGAAAAAATAATGGAGAAACTAGTCCCTAATCTTACTCTGAACCCTGTAACTCCCCAAACAACGGTGGAAAGTAGAAAAGGGAGACTGTGTCGTGTTGCGGTGGACATCTTCAAAAGAAGATTAGACGCCTGGCTCAGAACAATCCCCGATGAGCCGGGGGTACCTGGCTATGTGAGGTAGAGAGTACAAGAAACCAACTCACTACTTCACCAGGCCAACTCGAGAGGAGGGGGCGACAAGCTTGACCTTCGTGAAATGAGGAATCATCGCACGGAACATTTGAAAGGTTGAAAGGTATATATTTTATTATGTTATAACTTATTATATTATATTATATTTATCTTTCTCTCTCGTCAGCTAAAAAGTAAGTATTGTAGAAAATGAAATCCTTGACTTAATGCGTTTTCGTTTCAGTCCGGATACGAAAGCCCAAAAAAAAAATGTTTGAATGGTATAAAAGAGTAATACTGTACAATATATTATATATTAAAAGCTTTTCGTTGAATTCAATTTCATATAAAAGAAAGCATATATATATATATACACACACTGTGTATATACAGTATGTATATATATATATATATATATATATATATATATATATATATATATATATATATAACCTTTGGTTAGCTTCCTCCCGAATTGTTCATTCTGACGAAGGTCAAGCTTTTCACTCCACCTTAGACCTACAGTTTAACGTGGAATCCGAACCACGCCCCATCAGCAGCCCAGCGTCTTAACCACTAGGCCACCTAGTGTACCCATTTATCTACCAACCACTTTCTTTTTTTTATTGTGTGGAAGGATGAACAGCTGGGTTTTGCTGCACGCCCGCTGCCGTCGGGTCTCGAACCCGGGGCCGATGGATTCGTAGTCAGCGACGCTAACCACTACACCACCGAGGCTCATATATATACAGTGTGTCCGTAAAGTCATGGTGGGATTTTAAATAGCTATATTATTGCAACGAAACATGATAATGAGATGAAAAAAAGGAAAATTGAAGAGCAACTCTAAAAGAATAACTTTATTTAACGTAGTTCGATATGGGCTCCTCTGGTAGCCCTGCAGACATCTAGGCGGTGATGTGTGTCCGTAAAGTCATGGTGGGATTTTAAATAGCTATATTATTGCAACGAAACATGATAATGAGATGAAACAATGCCAAATTTAAGAACAACTCTTAAAGTTGTATCTTGTAGTTAGTCTAGGCTAAGCTTAACCTTTATCTCGTAGTTAGTCTAGGCTGTCCACATGCCTATGTTGAACATGAGCGTAATAGCCCGAAAGTTAATGTGTGGTGTGCTCTAGCACGAGATCGAGTGATTGGCCCATTTTTCTTCGCGGAACCCACTGTGACGTCACACAACTACCTCGCTATGTTGGAACATTTTGCAGTACCCCAATTTATTGACAATAATGTCATCTTTCAGCAAGATGGTGCTCCTCCGCACTATGCCAACGTTGTTCGAGAATTCCTTAATGAAAAATTTCCACAGAGATGGATAGGAAGAGGAGGATGGAAGCCATGGCCTCCACGCTCTCCGGACCTGACACCTTTGGACTTTTATTTGTGGGGTTACGTCAAGCAAAGCGTGTACAGTGTACCCATTAGGGATATTCATCACTTGCACGAGCGAATCACGGAAGCTATCGCATCCGTCACTCCTGATGTTCTTGGGCGTGTGTGGCTGGAATTGAATCACCGCCTAGATGTCTGCAGGGCTACCAGAGGAGCCCATATCGAACTACGTTAAATAAAGTTATTCTTTTAGAGTTGTTCTTCAATTTGCCTTTTTTTCATCTCATTATCATGTTTCGTTGCAATAATATAGCTATTTAAAATCCCACCATGACTTTACGGACACACTGTATATAACGAAATTATTGTATATTATACAGTATGGGTTTTAACGTTGTCGTATAAAAAGAAAGCATTTAATCGCATTCGGTGTCAATACTGAAACACCTTTTGATAAAATGTCGTAAAAAGAATTTGGTGAAACTACCTTCAAGGTAAACATTGTCATTTCTTTCTCTTTATTTATTTTTTATTATAAAATGTGGTTTTACGACGAGAAAAATTACTCTAAAATGATTTATAAAAGCAGATCAATAATTAATTTGTCTAAGCATATTTTATGTACAGGACTTTCGCAAACAATAGGCTATATGATTCTCTCTAGGTTTATATTCGTATGTAAAATATAAGTTGAATTTTGTGTTATATATACAGGGCGTCCCAAAAAAATGTATACACACTTTAAATAATTATAAAGGCAGTGTTTATTAAAATACATTTCATTTTCAAAATGTAATAGAATCTACAGACATTATTTAATTGTTTTGTCAACGCCTGTTTTCAAACTGACGTCCGTTCTGGTCCAGGCACTGCTGATAACGCGAAGCAATGGAATCGCAAACATCACGAAACATTTCGTTTGGTATTTGTGTGCATTCTCGTTCAATGGCTGCTCTCAATTCAGCGACTGTTGCAGGTTTTATAGCGTAGACTTTGTCTTTTAAGTATCCCCATAAAAAAAGTCTAGTGGTGTGAGGTCTGGTGAACGCGGAGGGTATTCTACGAAACCCCTTCGTCCAATCCACATCCACATCGTGCCAAGTACCACTCGCAATACTCCACTCTTCGGTCCGGATCATCATCTTCATTAATAGCATGGACTAATCTTGGAATGTAACTTTTCCATTGACCGCGCTTCAAAATGCGTTGGACAGACGATTCTGAAATTCCTACCTCACGACTCGCTTGCCGCACAGATTTTCTTGGACTTTGGTGATACGTTTTCAGTACTCTTTCTTGCTTTGTGGGGCTTATCGATGTCCGTGGTCTTCCGGAACGCTTCTTGTGGACATTCTGATCAGTTCCATCGGCTTCAAACTTATCTCTAATTCGAGTGATGGTAAGTCGCGTTGGTGGATCTGTTTGAAACTCCCTCCTAAACTGTCTTTGCACTTCAACTGCGTTTTCACACTTCCAGTAGCATTTTAGAATGAATTTCCTTTGTTCAAAGCTTAGTCTGACTGCCATTATTAATTCTAATGGGTTTAACTTGGAAAGAAAGAAACATCAATTGAGCTATCAGCTGTTAAAGTGTGTATACATTTTTTTGGGACGCCCTGTATATATATATATATATATATATATATATATATATATATATATATATATATATATATATATACAGGGTGGGCCGTAAGTTTCCATACATAGGAAAATTTAAACGTTTGTTTTTATGTTTCAGATACCCTAAGAATATGCGTTTGACGAAAGAGCAACGAATTGAAATCATACTGATGGCTGGGTCGGGAAGCAGTCGCATGGTTGCAATGAACTTTAACAGAAAACATGGAACGAACATCACACACGACACTGTGGCAAAACTTATTAACAAGTTTCAGAAAACTGGAAATGTTGCAGATCAACCGCGAAGTGGTCCAAGACGTACAGCCACCGATGAAGACACAACAGCTACGATACTTACAGCGCTTACACGGAGTCCCAGAAAAAGTACACGACGGTTGTCTGCAGAAAGTGGTGTCAGCAGATCGAGTATCAGGCGCATTTTGAAAGCAAACAAATGGCATCCATACAAATTGCATATGGCACAGCATTTGAGTGAAGACGACCCGGATAGACGGATGGAATTCTGTGAATGGGCATTAACCAAAGTGAACGAGAATGCAAACTTTTCAACTAAGATCTTGTTTACTGATGAAGCAAATTTTTACGTCAATGGAGAGGTTAATCGACAAAACATACGTTATTGGAGTAATGCTAACCCTAACTGGCTGAGTCCGACGAAGATGCAAGGTGCCGGTAAAGTGATGGTGTGGGCCGGGATATGGGGTGACAGAATTATTGGACCAATTTTTGTCAGTGGAAATCTTAATGCCGAAAGGTATCTTAACATGTTACAAGAAGAGATTTTCCCATCCCTGCTAAACGAGGAAGGTAACTTCCCAGTTTACTTCCAGCAAGATGGAGCTCCACCTCATTATGGTCTTCACGTGCGTCGGTATTTGGATCAGCAGTTTCCGGATGCTTGGATTGGTCGGCGTGGTCCTGTGGAGTGGCCTCCCAGATCCCCAGATCTCACCCCCCTTGATTTCTATCTTTGGGGGCACTTGAAGGCCATGGTGTATCAGGAAAAGATACGAGACATAAATCATCTAAAGGAACGTATCACCAACGCCATTACAAGCATAACGTCAACTGTGCTAATGCGTGTTCATCAACAGTGGGGAACACGTATTGAAATGTGTTTTCAAAACAATGGCAACCATGTAGAGCATATTATATAAATAAAAATGGTTGTCCATAAAAAAATGTTTATTTTTCCTATGTATGGAAACTTATGGCCCACCCTGTATATATATATATATATATAATATATATTATAATATATAGACAGACAGACAGACAGTGTACTTAAAGAGACTTAAATAGACAGCATCAGCGAAGCTTATACCACAAAAATGTTATAAAATTATAGAAATTTATCATTAGAAAAGTGAAAAATCTCCTTTTACAATTGTCGACCATAAGTACAAATAATTCTAAAGCATTTCATCCTTTTAAAACGTTTCACAAATAGAAACCGTTTCAAGTTTATTTGTTTTGTTCTTCGCTACGTTTCGACAAAGAAGGTCCACAAAATATTTCATGAGTTTGGACAAACTATCAGAGAGAAAAATCTCTCGTAGTGAAAATGACAAAACACGTTTATTTTACCACTTTTTCTTTGAATCAAATACATTGATGGTTAAAATGTAATACTTATTTTATTTAGAGTTACCAAATGTATTTTGTTGTCTTCATTTTGTTACAACAAAGGAAGAACGTGTCTTTAGAACAACAAACCAATTATTTTATTTAACCACCTTTCGTTTGGATCAGATAAAGCAATGATTAGGATATAATAATTGCTTTAATTAGTTAGTAGTTACCACATTTTTTGTTTTGTTTTTGCCGTTGTGGTGGTAGGGGGGGTGGAATTTATCTATTTACTGTAGAATTTTATTGTGAATTCTATATAGATACTAGTGAATTATATTTCCGAACGACAACCCATAAATCCACATATGCGTGCGTGAACCCGTCTATACAGGATTAATATTACATATTGTATTTTCAAAAAACAAAGTTAATTTTTTATTTTCTTCAAAATACAAAGTTTTTAAATGCAAATCTAAAAGTTTTTCACCCAAAAATGATTGAATAAAATTCTAATGCAAAGCAAAACTGTAAATACCCAATTTGTTAAACATATCTGTAGGTTGGGATGGCCTAACGGATAAACACACTGTACGTTACGTGAAGAATTTCAGATAAAGCAGTTAAACTCCGGTTAAAGGAAAATGTTTTCATGTTTGTTTCTATAGTTATAATGTGAATAAGCGAATATATAGTAGATGAGTTAAAGTTAACTTAAAATATATATAATGTGAATAAGCGAATGTATAGTAGTTAAGTTAAAGTCAAATGAAGAAATTCTAATGAAATAAATAAAATCAGAAAAATAAATTTGACATTTTTGTAATCTGAAAATTAAAATAATTCAGGTTTAATTCAAACAAACACAGTGCAAATCAAACATACGCAGATTTTGCTCGATCTACTAAATACAAGGTGACCAAAAAGTAGGTATACAGTTTCATATATATATAAAATGTATACAGTTGATGATTTATTTAATGAAACTTTACACATAACATGTGTTAATCACGCAGGCGTTCATTATTATCTACCCTGAAAGGAAAATGAATTTAAAAAATCAACATATGAAACTGTATACCTACCTTTGGGCCACCCTGTATATGTTTACTGCAGCAAATTCTTTTCAATAAAATTCATTTTGTAACACGAAACAAAAATTTTGGTGCCTGAATATAAAACAAATTATTTTTGTTTGAACGAAATATTTTTCCTCTGTTATTTTTATTTTTTTTATTTATGCAGGAAAGAGGGGCCATGAACGAATGCCCCCCCCCCAAAAAAATGCATCCCTCTCCCCCCAATAGTAGGAGAAGGAGAGAGACGAAAGTAAACTCGAGAGTTTCCGAAATCCTGGACAAACTCTGCGTTTGAAAGATTTAAGGTCATAAACAGAGGGAAAGATAGATTGAGAAAAGGTTATTCCAGCGTTGACTGGTTGAGTAGATAAAAGAATGAAAATACCGATTATCTCTTGCGTTAGAGAGTTGAACAGAAAAAAAGATGAAAGGATGAACCGTTCTTTCACGACTGTTTAATATAACACTCGCTAAAATGAAAAGGAGAGATCACAGACACAATTCAGAAAAGTAAAATTTGTGTAATTAAGTATTCCATAAAATACTCTTTCCTAAATATCAAACGAATAAATATACACGGTGATCCAGAAAGGTGTTCCCTGAGGTGTTATATTTTTATGAAACTCATTTAATACCTTTTTCGTATAAACTTCATGTATTCAGTCTCTGAGCAATGCGTAATACAGGGTGTGCAAAAAATTTCGAACCCACTTTACACTGTGTTCTGTTACTGAAAGTGCGTTACTAATTCGTAGACTTCCTGCATGCATATCGTCGTCACTGTCGGTAAATAGGCTGCCATGTGCAAAAACGGAAATTTGACACGAGAGCGAATGGAAATCTATCAGACCAAAGCACAATGATAGAAATAGCATAGAAATGCTGCATATCTATGGCACTTCTATTATTCTGTTTAGGTCTGATAGATCCCCATACTGTTATTCGCTCTGATGTCAGATTTCCTTTACAGCACATGACAAACTATTTACCGGTAACGAAGATAGAAGTGTATTTTCAAGGTAATATAAATATAACAGGGGTTTCTACCGCTGTATGTGTATATACAGGGTGTTTCAGGAGGAAATGGCAATACTTCGGGAGGTGATAGTATCGGTCATTGTGAGAAAAAAAGTTCATATGAACATGTGTCTAATTCTGAATGGTTACGGAGATAGAGCTGTTTGAATCTACAAATACAAAAGCATTGTTAATGGTAATCAAGAAAGAGAAACCAATTACTCTTTCTAACATTTAATGTTTAAACATTGGCATTTTGAATAGTATCAGATACAGAAATGACAAATTTGTTACAGTTTACAATACGTTTTCGGAAATCCCACCGTCAACCGTCAACCTCAATGCACTTTGCAATTCGTGTGCGAAGATCGCGTGTTGTTCGTCTGAGTTGATCTTGACGTTCCTTTATGCGGGCAGCAGCATCCAAAATGCGCGCGAGCAATTCGTCTCGTGTATCCACCTTTCTTTTATGAACTTGACTTTTCATCCACCCCCACAAACAATAATCTAACGGAGAGAGGTCTGGAGACCTTGGTGGCCATTGAATGGGACCACCGCAGGTGGGGAAGAAGAGCTGCGCGCGCATCAGATTCAAACAGCTCTATCTCCGTAACCATTTAGAATTAGACACATGTTCATATGAACTTTTTTCCTCACAATGACCGATACTATCACCTCCCGAAGTATTGACCTTTCCTCCTGAAACACCCTGTATACATACTGTAAAATTATTCTATGCCTCCGTTTCATAATTAGGAGGGTCTCAGGGTAAAGCTTAATGGATGTTGATCTCCGCTATTAGGAAATTTCATCCATTCTCCGAAAAAGGAATTTTCATTTTTGCTCTCGACGATTTAATTAGAATGAAATTGAGAAAAACAACCGAGATTTAATTCACTTTCAAAAATAGATTGAGGAATAACAACCAATCACTTTCCTATACAATAAATTAATTCACTCTTTATTTATCAACTAAATTCTTTCTTTATGTTAAATTGCAATTGTTACAAAACGTGATATAGATGAATGACAAGCTGTGAACTACATTCTTTTAACACTGAATTGAGTGGGATCTTGGAGTCGCGTGAATAGAGTGACCAGCGATAATAGTCTTAAATGAAATGCAAAATCTTGATAAATAAATAGTGTTCAGCGAGTTGTTTATGTTTAATTAACATCATTACTTGAATAGATTTTAAGGGTTTCTCGTAAATTTGATTAATGTATAAACTATATCTTAGTGTTTTAATAACGCCAGATAATCGAAAGGCAAAGCGGACAAAATCTGGAACTCATTTCCCCGCCTCACGGGGAGGAGTGTGCCTGCAGAGTTTCCTAAACCCGACTATTGACAGGGTAAAGAACCGGTTCAATCCAACCAGTGCCAGAGTCCGATATCGTAACCACTGAGCTTACCGGGAGCTCGTATGATCGACAGGGATTATGATATATATCTTGGGGCCGAATTTTTTCCACTATGAAAATCATTCACATTTGAAATCCAAAATTAAGCTTATGCAATACAAGTATCACTGACGCAAAGTTTTCATTCTTAACCTAACTTGCCTTTATCAAAAGATCCTACATTTATAAGTAAGGCTGACAAGGAGAATCTTTTCTAACACTTGAGAGGAGCAGGCGTGATTCTAAGCGCTTTCGTTACAGCCTGTATATATATAAAATTAAAAGAGAAGTGCACTTAAGGATACAAAAAAAAAAAGATAATTTTTTCTAGAAAGGAAACGATGATGCGTTTAAAAACTACGAACGCTTTTGAGAGTTCCTTGAATTATTCACTTGAAAGAAACAAGAATTTCGAAAGTGTATATATATATAATATATAATATATATATATATATATATATATAATCTTTCGAAATGCCTCGGTGGTGTAGTGGTTACCGTCGCTGACTACGAATTCATTGGCCCCGGGATTGAGACCCGGTGACGACAGGCGGCGCGCAGCAAACCCCAGCTGTTCATCCTTCCACACAATAAAGAAATTGGTTGGTAGTCACTCCTTAATTTGTATGGAACAGCTATGATGCACTTGACCCCTAATCTTTCTACTGTCTCTGACTGGGGCAGAGAAAATCCTGCGGCATTCAATGCCTCAAAAACTCAGTTCCTTCGTCTGTCTACCCATCACAATCTTCCACACGACTATCCCTTTACCTTCAACAATACACAACTCAATCCTTCCTCTTCTCTTAACATTCTTGGCGTTTCCTTTCCTCGCGATCTTTCCTGGAAAGATCACATACTCTCTCTTTCCAAAACGGCTTCCGCAGTTTCTTCACTCCAACTCATTTGCTGTCTCTGTACAGAGGTCTTGTCCGCCCCTGTATGGAATACTCTTCTCATGTGCGGGTGGCTCAACCCACACCGCTCTATTTGATCGGGTGGAATCAAAAGCGTTTCGACTCATTATTTCTCCGCCTTTTACTGACTGTCTTCAATGCCTGTCTCTTCGCCGCAATGTTTCCTCACTCTCTAATATCGCTATTATAACGGACACTGCTCTTCCGAACACTCTAACTGCATGCCGCCTCCTTTAAGAACAGGCGCGGATTCATAACTGTTTGGAGCGTTTTGCAGAAAACGGTCAGAATTTACAAAATATGCACCTTTCAGGTTTGCTTAAATAAACATCGCTGGGAAGCGACCATGTAACGAAAGATCTTTGTTGCGTGTTTTAGACGCTTATAATATTAAATTAAAGTAAAAGGACATTTTAAATGAGCCTTAGACAAAAGGAAAACACAACAACATTCATTTTCTAAACAAAAACAGCAATTTCAATTATATATATATATTTTTTTTTTTTCAACTGCAAAGAACACGCAGTATAATTAACGTGTATATATAGGTGCGGCATGCAGGAGGTGCCCCCCTCGGGGCATTGGTTTCTGCGCGTATGTAGGAGAATTACAACTTCTGATCGAGTGAGGACCATGGTGTAGTGGTTATCATATCTGACCGGCAATCGGAAGATCCCGGGTTCGATTCCCGGGTGGTTACCTCATTTTTTCATTTGTTCGTTCTCCCTCCTCATCTTGCGCGGAATGTTCTCCTATACAAGCGTCGTTCTTTACGTTGATATATATATATATATATATATATATATATATATATATATATATATATATATATATATATATGTAGGCTATATAGAAGAGAGAGAGATAATGTACCTTTCACAATTTACGTTTTACTTATTTTTAAAAGAAAACATTTTTATTTGTTAATTTGCTAACAGCCCTTACCACCAGCCTCAGTGTGCCAGTAGACGCCCCCAGGTCCCGCATTCGCCAAAAGAACAAAGCCAATGCACCAGCCACCACTCCAGAGGCCTATTACAGGGTCAACGTGACCATCCCATTCTTGGACCACCTGAGGCAGGAGTTTCAGAGGCGCTTTTATAATAACCAGGGAGGTGTGGTTCAAAGATGGGCAGCCATTCCTGTGATGATTAGCCAGCTTCGTGACTGGAAAGCTCCATTCAGACGAGATCTACCATGACCTCCTTCCCAACCACCAGGCACTGGAAGAAGAGTTTTATCTATGGAACCAGAAATGTCAACAAATGGTTCTTAGAGAAGAACTCCTCCCCAGTGCAGCTACTGAAACCCCGTCCGTCTGTGATCCAATTGTGTATGGCAACATTCACACAGCCATGCAAGTGTTGTGCGTGCTCCTCGTCACCACATCTGAGTGTGAAAGGTCCATGCAGCACCATGGGACAGGACAGGCTCACTAGACTCGCGCTGCTGCATGTTCACTATGACATAGTCGTCAAGAGATTTGCCCAGCTGCAACCCAGAAGCTTGACACTGCTGGATATTCTTAGCAATTAAAGTAGATGTGACTCTTAACATCTGTAATATACTTTCATTATATTTGTCAAAAAAGAAATTAAATATTTGGAATCGGTTTGTATTAAATAAGGTAAAAATACTGCAATGTGTGTTTTTAGTCCCATATATTCAAAAAATAAAAATACCCCTAAAATGCTTAAAACCCAGGAGTTTCCGGGGGCTCCATCCCCTGAGTGGTGCTGCCTCTGAACCCTGCTGGGCGCCTAGGTGGCACCCAGTTCTCCGGCCAGCAGACTATTCACTGTCAAGTTCTGGATTCGCCCCTGAAGGAGTACCAGACTATCGACACATTCTCATTCCTTTTCTGTCCAAGTTTCTGACGCAAGTGTTAATCGGTATTTTCAATCTTTCACCAACTTGACCAGTCAGCTATGAAACAATCTTCCTCAATCCATCTTTCCACCTGTCTATGACCTTCGTTCTTTCAAACGCAGTGTTCAAGCATTTCAAAAACCTTGGATCTTGATTTTGGCTCTCTTCGTCCTCTATGGGTTGGGAGGACGATTTTGCGGGCATTCGCCCTGGGTCCCTCCTTCCTGCATATATATATATATTATATAGTGGTGGTGTATTAAAGAGGGAATAAGGTGCATATCGATAAGAGCATGAAGAAATTTTTTATTGCAGAGATACTTTTGATGTTACTTAAATTAACGTAAATATATATTTTTTTTAACTTCTTATTTTCCATCAATAATGGTTTAACAATACAAAGAAGTCACACACACACACACACACACACACACACACACACACACACACGACGAGAAATTAAATGTAAATTAATTTCAAGGACTAAAGGTAAATGGCGAACTGAGCATCGCCCCCCCCGTAAAAGGGAATTTTTCAGTAACGATTTTCACTTTTATAAATTTTCATTTATTTTGAATAGTAAAAGCTTAATCCCCGTTTTTGATTGATTCTCATTTTATGACAACTTATTCTTTGATCAGAGATGAAACTCTCGTTAAGTGTTACTTTATGCTTTTCATACCCAAAAATGGTATTGTACCCATCTCGCTTAATCTTCTTAAACGAGGGTGCCCAAGACGTTGACAGCGAGCGAGAAGCTGCCCAAATGCCCATGAAACAATTAAAGTTGTCGCCGCAATTCTTGGCAAACAAAATATACGGTAACAATAGATAATAAAGTCTATAAACAGTGTATATAATTTTAATATACTGTAATCAAAGTATCTTTCAAATACTGTAACAAAAGAAAATTTTGAAAAAAATCATAATATAATCAACAAAAAGCCTGTGTCTTAACTAAAGCCGTTTCCTCGACCAAGTAATTCAGTCTCATTTTATGATAAAACATTAATTTCATTAACCCTTTACCGGATAATGTGACTTTACTGATTTTGTTCTGGAGATTTTATTCAGTCTCGGAAAGACCTCTGTGCAATAAAGGATTAAGCAAACGTCTCTTAATCTTTTACTGCACAGAGATCTTTCCGCGACTGAATAAAATTGTCTGGCGTTAGCTCGAACAAAATCAGTAAAGTTACACTGCGTGGAAAGGGTGAAGCACTTTCAATTTCAGAATTTATCCTAAGATGTGCTTTTATATTAAACATCATATATCGAGTGATTTTTTTAAAAGTGTGACGCTTTAAAAGGTTTGTATTATTTTTATTAACTTAAATGAATAGCATGAAATATTTACTGTACCTTCTTTACACCTGAGGAATTAGTCAGATGTTTAAAAAAATCACCTGATATTTTCTACATGTACAGTTGAATATTTTAGCTAAAACTGCGCGAAATAGTGAAACGCAACTTTTGTAAATTTTTACCTTTTGTTTATTAATATTATTATTATTATTATTATATGCTTCATATACTCGATGTTTCAAAGAACAATAAAATTATTATTGAGTATTATTATTATTTTTATTATTTGTTATTACTATTACTTGCCATTGTCGCTTCTCTTAAGTAATAAACTGAATCCCATTAATTTTGTCTAAAAAGCTTCCATGCTTCCAATGGCATATTTAGATTAGACTACTGTAAATATATTAATGTCATATCAGGTATCATAAACTGGACAGAAAAATATTTAAAATATATTGTACAACTTCATGTAACTTGTACTCTTTTTCTAAATAAAGTTTTGTTTGTTTGTAGGTTTGTTTACAAAAATGTAACTTCAGTTTTCTTTAGCCACTTCCGAAGATGGCTTCACAAAACTCGAGTAAAGTCTAATTTGTTTTGACAAAAAGAACGCGGCAACTTCAGTTGACTCGATTTGTCTTCAAAGTCAGTCAGCTTGTCGTAAAGAAAACGTCTTAACTTAGTTTTATTATGACTTTTGCTCAAATATTACAGATGCCACATGCCACCCATTCTTTTTATGAAAAGAATGGAAATAATTTATATATATATATATATATATACATTTTAACTGCAAACAACACACGGTATAATTAATGTAAAGAACGACGCTTGTGTAGAAGAACGTTCCGCACAAGATGAGGAGGGAGAACGAACAAATGAAAAAAGAGGTAACCACCCAGGAATCGAACCCAGGATCTTCCGATTACCGGTCAGATATGCTATCCACTACACCATGGGCCTCGATTAATCAGAAGTTACCTCATTTTTCATTTGTTCGTTCTCCCTCCTCATCTTGTTCGGAACGTTCTTCTACACAAGCGTCGTTCTTTACATATATATATATATATATATATATAATATATATATATATATATATATATATATATATAATAGCGATCGAAAAGTCGCACAACCCGCATCAAGGGTAAATAAAAAAAATTTTATGCATTTTTGTTTACAGTAAATGTTAAGAAAAATACATTTATTATCAGAAGACCTACACTATGTTGGCAAAGTCACAAAAGGTGCTGGAAATGTACCATTCTTCCTGTAGCATGCATTAACTCGTTTTATCGTGTTCGCAGGCAACACAGTTTTCAGTGTTCTGACGAAGTTGGTCAAACGTATGAGAATTGTTGGCATATATTTTTCTTTTCATGAAACCCCGAAAGAAAAAAAAATCAGATGATAAAACTGGTGATCGTGGAAGCCAGAGGTTTCTTGAAATGATGCTCTCGTTGAAGAATTCTCAAAACATTCCCATGATTTTTTAATTAGTGTGACCCGCTGCTCCATCCTGCTGAAACCAGCCGTCCCATTCATCGTCTTTAAGTAGCGTAATAAACCGCCTCACCAATTCTTGGTATCGTTCTGCATGTAATATTTCAGTGAAGAACAGAGATCCAGTTAATCGTCGACTGGAATGTACAGTAGAAGCACTTCGTGAATGGCGTGTGGATTTTCAGAACTCCATATTCCTGTCACTGACATTGCCCATATACATATATATAAATAATCTCGTATATCTAATAAGTGAGGATGTCAATGTCACCTGGAGCTCGTATAGGGATCAATTTAGAATATTACAGAACACTTTTATACCCACTAAAATAGTTTCCTTGTCAACAAAGTCGCCGAAATGGTTTAACAACGAAATTAGCAATGCTATTACGCGAAGAAATAGAGCCTATAAACTACTTAAGTCATATTTCAACCAGACTAATTCAGAAAACTATATAAACCTACGTAAGAGGGTTAAGTCCTTAATTAGATCAGCCAAACGTGTTGAAGAAGCTAGAAGTTGCCTCCCTCTGTAAAGTTAACCCTAAAGAATTTTTTGCTCATGTTAATAGCAGAAAGCCAATTAAAAATTCTGTAGGTCCCCTAAAAGATAGAAATGGCGTACTGAAATTCGGTGATAAAGATATAGCTAATACGTTAAACTAGTTCTTTGTTACAGTCTTCACGGAGGAAGACTCAATTGAAGTGCCAAGTCCTCGGATTACATATGACGGTGACCATCCCGTAGATACCATAAGTTTTACGAGAAATGAGGTACAGCAATTAATTGATAAGATGAATAAATACAAATCACCTGGTCCTGATTTACTTCTTCTAAGGGTATTAAAAGAGGTTAGCCACAATGTTGTTGACGACTTAGTAACCATACTCAAACAATCAATTGAGTTAGGGAAAGTTCCAACCGACTGGAAGTTAGCAAATGTAACGCCAATCTTTAAAAAGGGCGATAGGGAAAATCCTTGTAATTACCGCCCGATCAGTTTAACATCAATTGTCGGCAAACTGTTGGAATCCATCACTACAAAACGTATTGTGTATCACCTTGAATCTAACAATCTAATTTTTTATTCTCAACATAGATTTAGGCGACATAGATCCTGTCTGACAAACCTGTTAGTTTTTCCATAATATGCATACACTATACGATGCAAGTAGGGCAATAGATATAGTGTATCTCAACTTTCAAAACACCTTTGACAAAGTCCCTCACACGAGATTGATGGCCAAAATCTGAGGACTAGAAATCACCGGGCTCGTTTCCAACTGGATTGAGGACTGGTTAAGAGATAGAAAGCAGAGAGTGATAATAAATGGAGTGGCTTCGGAGTGGGCGCCCATCACCAGTAGTGTCCCACAGGGTTCCGTTCTGTGTCCTTTACTTTTTATCATCTATATTAATGATATAGATGTCGGGCTTCTGAGTACAATCTCCAAATTTGCAGACAATACGAAATTAGGAAGTAATGTAGGTACTGAGGAGGGCGTAAGGACGCTCCAGAATGATTTTGAGAGGTTGGGCGAATGGTCTGCTACTTGGCAAATGCCATTCAAATTGGACAAATGTAAGGTAATGCACATAGGTTATAAAAACCCGAAGACCGATTACTCTCTCTTGGGAAGGAACTTGACTGAGACCGATCTAGAGAAAGACTTAGGAGTCTATATCAGCAATGATCTGAAACCGTCGAAGCACTGTGCAGAAGTCGAAAAGAGGGCCTTAAAAATATTAAGTTATATTAAAAGAGAGTTCCAGTTTCGGAACAAGGAGACTGTAATGTCTCTTTATAATTCACTAGTCAGACCTCAACTGGAATACTGTGCGCAGTTTTGGTCTCCATCCCTCAGGAAGGATAAAGAAAGGTTAGAAAGAGTACAAGCAAGGGCTACAAAATTGATCCCTTCAATGAGAATGCAAAACTACCAACGGAGATTGGAGCGCCTAAATGTGTCTACCTTAGAGACGAGGAGGTTGCGCAGTCAGCTTATTCAAGTCTTCAAGATGCCCAATAGAATAGACAGGGTAGATTACAGAAACTTATTCTCACTTAATGCCAATCCGACAAGAAATAATGGGTTTAAACTGGAACTAAAGAAATTTAGGACCTTTGTCTGCGGGAATTTCTTTTCCTATAAAATAGTTAATATCTGGAACCAGCTTCCCTCAGAGATTGTTTCCAGCCAAAGTGTAAATATGTTTAAAAATAGGCTAGACAAAGTACTGAATACTCTCATGGTTTAAGACTAAACCATAACGTAACTCTGCAGGAGTTAGCTTGCACGGTATCTCTGTGGGCATGCTAATTATAGAGCTTTTTTATATATTCTCCACTTTCCTTGGCTACTTTTCCAAGGTCAAGATATTTTCTTCAACCTTTTTCCGTACCTGCCTCTGGAAGGGAGGAAGCGGAGGGTGGGGAGAGAGCCTTATACTTTTCTATCCAGTTTTCTACTACTGCTAGAATAATTGGAAGAAAAATAAACTTGTTTAATAACAGGAACCTCCCAGAGTGGACCGGAAGGTCTTTAAGGCTTCCTCTTGACCTTGTAACTTTTTTTCTCTCTTCTCTCTCTCTCTCTCTCTCTCTCTCTCTCTCTGCAATTACTGGGCTGCTACTGAGCGCGTCCATACTTGGCGGATAATGCGAACCTGCTACAAGTCTGCTGTGAATAAGGGGCAATAGCATTGCGTCGAATAGCAGCCGCGGACCAATCCAGTTTTCGGGAGGGCGGGTGAAGTCTTTTGCACAATCCTGTCCCGTGTGCTATTAGGACCCTATCCCATCCCTACTCTGTCCTTTTAGCTTAGGTTAAGGATGCTTTCCTCTGACTGTGCAAAAAAAATATAAAATTCTATTTTCTTTTAGTATTAATCTTCTCTCTTTTAATATAAGGACCCTATTGCTACCTACTCCGTAGGAAGAGAGGCTTTGGAACCTCTATAAATAGCACCATTTAACGGTCGGAGGTCGTGAGAGACTGAGATAGAGGGGTCCCAGGCGTAGGGGCGCGATTAATAAAGTGTGGCTAGTGCCCCGTTAAGCCCATTCTTAACCCGTAATATCCAGACCAACCCACTGCGACCGTTCTTTGGTGACTATTTGTTGGTGCTTGGCTGTACTGCTCTTCGGTGAGAGAGCTTTATCGCCCAGCTGGCTGTCAGGCCAGCGGAAAGTCTCGGGCGTAGCTGCTGGGCCTGGTGGGATATCCCTTGAACACTGAACTCTAAGATTCTGACCGTTTGTGAGTGGCTAGTAAGACTTAGTAAGGAGCTGCATCTCGCTGTCGCTCCTGGCGGGAAATCCGTTACGCCTGTGTCGCCAGTGTTTGTCCGTTGGTAGCTGCGACACATTTGGAACTGTCCGGCCCTGGGGAAACCCTTGGTGAGTCCGGCAGTAGCGAGAGGTGTAGTATTCTGGAAGGGATGAACGTCACTGGCAGATAGGCGGATGCGGCTTACGCTGGAAGAATTCACCGACCCCCTCAATTTTTATGTACTGGTCAGGAAGTTTTCGGTAGTTTTCGTTGCTAGAACGCTTTATCTTATTCAGTGTATTCGAAGTTAGAAAAATAAGTTATAATGACTGGACCGCAAAAACTGAAGGCTGTGTGCGCGAGGTGCGGAGTGAACCAGTGGGTGACGAACTTCAAAGAAGTTTGTTTAGAGAAGATCAATTACTCCAGCATGTGCCGCTTTTGCGAACTCATGCAATTGTATGAGAAGCTAGAGGAGAGGGTCAGGCGGCTCGAGTCGTCCAGACCCTCTACCCCGGAGCTTATTGATAGGATAGCCGCCCTGAAAAGGCGGTCCAGCGGCGGACTGAACAGAGCTCGAGACCGCGGAGAAAGGGTAGAGGTGCAGCCGGGGGCCGCGCAGGTTTCACCCGGAGAAGTGCAGCCGGGGGCCGCGCAGGTTTCACCCGGAGAAGTGCAAAATCAGTGTCGTGAATCGCCAGCGACCCAAGTAGAATGCGCGGAACCGTGACGCAATGTGGAAGGAGTGGAGGGCGCAAAGAAGGGGCCGATAAAGAAAAAGGGTGGGAAGGGGCCTACTGATGGCCCAAAGAAGCCGAAGAATGTAGCTTCATTAAGGAAGGAGTTAGAGAAGCTGCGCTTGGCTAGCCGGAGGACTGCGATCGTTGTCCACGCTGGTGGCAACAATCTGTTCCTCAAATGCAGTAGGGAAGGTTCGACGGAAGGGATCATCACCGACATCATGTCTCTTGCGGATGATCTAAAGCTCAAAACAGACAGGAGAATGCTGATGGGTATTTTACCGCGGATGAATGCCAGTGACCACGTACTCAGGTCATTGGCATTAACAAGAGGGTACAAGACTTATGCGTCCCAGTGGCGTGAGGTTTGTTGACCCCTTCGACGCGTTTTCGGGTAGTTGGGACCTTTATCAGAGAGATGGTGTCCACCTCAGTGACAAGGGTAAAGGTGTGCTGGGCGCGCTGCTTGACCGGCATCTATACCGTATGGTGAAGTCAAGCCCGGGGATTGATGACGGACCCCCACCGTCGGGGGGATGATCTTGAGCCGCTGGCGGACGTACTGAAGGGTGCGTCCATATACAGGTGGGTGACCCTCCATCCCCGTTGGAGGGGGCTCGGGCTCCTTCGGAAGTTGCCCCCTCGTTGTTGAAGGGCTCTTCAACTCCCGACAGCCCTGGCTGTTCGGGAAACGGATCGTGCTAGGGGGCGGTCAGAATAGGGAAGGCTCCCTCCGTGCAGTGCTTTTTAATGCTAGGTCGATTAGGAATAAGTTTTGCGAGCTACGGGCGCTCTTAGCATCAGAATACCGAGTCCTGGATTCATACTGATCGTAGGGACTGCGTTGGGGAGTTCGAGATTACGGGTATAGAATGCTTCACAAGGACCGAACCCGTGGGGAGGGGGTAGGGGTACTAATATACGTCAGGGACACGTTGAGTCTGGTTAACTGCCAGTTCCGATCGGAACGGGAGCTGCTTGACGTTGATCTGAACCTAGGAGGGACAAACTATAGGTTAATCTTCGTGTACAGACTTCCCCATCTCCTCCTCGAGGATGATTCAGCCATGTACACCGAACTCCGTAGCTTGTTTGGGGACAGGGTGTGTGTAGTTTTAGGAGACTTCAACTGTCGCGGCATAAAGTGGGAAGACAGGACTGCTGATGCCGAAGGGAGGAGGCTAGTTGACTTTGCTGATGAGAACTTCCTGACTCAGTGGGTCAATGGGCCTACACGAGGCGAAAGCGTTCTAGACTTAGTATTCATGACCGAACACAACCTCGTCACTGGCCTCACCGTTGACGAATCGTTGGGCGGGAGTGATAACTGTCTGATTAGGTTCCGTGTCTGCGTCCCTCGGGTGAAGCGTAGTAACTCGAGAGGCAGTAAGCTCGATCTCCGGCGGGCGGACTTTGTTGGCCTCCGGGATATAGCGTAGGTGAGATGGAGTTAGAGGTGGGCGGCGATGTTGAGGAAGTGTGGAGTGCATTCCGGGACGAGTTTATGGTGTTGCAGTCTGCTGCCATACCTTCAAAACCGGTCTCCCCTGCTTCAACACAGCCTAAGTGGTTTATTCGGGACATCGCTTCGGCTATCCGAAATAGGAAAGCTGCGTATAGGAGGGCGAAGGTCAATTGTTCCCACGAGAACACTGAGGAGTATGCTCACCTGTGCAGGGAAGTGAAGGCAAAGGTTAGGATAGCCAAACGTAACGAAGAACTCCGGGTGGCAAGCCTCTGCAAGGCGAACCCTAAGGAATGCTTCAGTTATGTTAATAGTAGAAACCCATTAGAAGCGGTGCGCTGCGGACCTCCGACGCGGACATCGCTAATGTGCTGAATGAGTACTTTGCGGGAGTGTTCACCAGGAAGGACACCCGCGTCTTCCCCGTGCCAGGCATCAGGAACGACGGTGCTCGCCTGGATAGTGTTCGGTGTACCGCGACAGACGTTGCCGATAGAAAAGACAAACTGGGCGCGTTTAAGGCTCCTTTGCCGGACCAGTTCCTCCCCAGAGTGTTGCGGGAAGTGCGCGACCAGGTGGTTCCCCACCTGGCTACAGTCTTCAACAAATCGTTGGAGACGGGCCAGGTGCCTGGTGACTGGAGGGAAGCCAACGTAACCCCTATCTTTAAGAAAGGAGATCACGAAAGTCCAGGGAACTATCGTCCCATTAGTCTCATTTCAGTCGTACGTAAATTATTAGAAGGGATAATAGCGGATAGGATCGTTGACCATTTGGATTCCTACAAGCTGCTTGGGGACTCCCAACATGAGTTTATGCGCAGAGATGGGCATTAACGCGTTACATGTAACGAAGTTACAAAAGTAACGAGTAACGGTAACGCCTGAAAGATTTTCAAATGTATCAATGTAACGGTAACGCTTTGAACATTTTTTATCAATGTAACGGATTTTTTCGTTACTCGTTACATGGTTGTTTTTATACAGGGTGTACATAAAGTCAGGATCTATTTTTGTGAAGCACTTGGAAATTATATGGAATTCAATCATAAAATGATAAAGTGGTAACATTTATTAAATAATTAAGAGTAGGATTCGACGTGACGCCCATCAGTATCCCTGCACAGCTCAAATCGTTCCGCATCATTTCTAAACACATTTTGGAGCATTTGCGGGATTATGTTATCTGCAGCAGTTCGTATACGTGTACGTAAGTTTTCAAGACTCGTAACCTTCGTCTGATAGACGTGCGATTTGATAAAGCCCCATGCAAAGAAATCTAAAGGGGTTAAATCTGGTGATCTCGCTGGCCAAGGTTTGTTGCTTCCGCGTCCGATCCAGCGATTTGGAAAACGTCCATTTAGATAATCCTGAACAATTTTGGCATAGTGACAAGGAGCACCATCATGTTGATAGACGACGGGGATAGGATTGTTAGTACCGTCGTCTATCAACATGATGGTGCTCCTTGTCACTATGCCAAAATTGTTCAGGATTATCTAAATGGACGTTTTCCAAATCGCTGGATCGGACGCGGAAGCAACAGACCTTCGCCAGCGAGATCACCAGATTTAACCCCTTTAGATTTCTTTGCATGGGGCTTTATCAAATCGCACGTCTATCAGACGAAGATTACGAGTCTTGAAAACTTACGTACACATATACGAACTGCTGCAGATAACATAACCCCGCAAATGCTCCAGAATGTGTTTAGAAATGCTGCGGAACGATTTGAGCTGTGCAGGGATACTGATGGGCGTCATGTCGAATCTTACTCTTAATTATTTAATAAATGTTACCACTCTATCATTTTATGATTGAATTCCATATAATTTCCAAGTGTGCTTCACAAAAATAGATCCTGACTTTATGTACACCCTGTATAATAAGTGTGTTTGTATTTTAGAATCGAATTGGAAAATGGGATTTCTCATTATCGCCCATTATCATTTTTTTGCCAATTCCAGTTATTTTTATTTGTTTAATTAAGTTTATTGTAGCTATACATTGTCAATAAAGTTCATTGTAGATGCATTCAATATTTCATTATTGCTATAAACCTATAATCGTAATACATTACTTTAAAACGTTACAAAACTAGCTAGCCTCTAGATAGCAAATTTAGGCATTATTAGTTTGTTATGCCCGTGTGTATGATGTAGTCCACATGATGTGGATGTGGATCTGTGGATTGTGGTTGGTAGGCAGTTGTATCATATGTAGCTATTGAATCGTGTTTACAAACTAACAATAATAAATCGATACTTGAATTTGAATTTGATAACATTGCCATTCCATTCATGAGGACTATTAAATGCAATTCACTATTCCGTGTTAGTGAAAACAACTAAATTTATATTTTCTAGGCCTCTTCATTTTTCCCAAAAATCATTGGGTTGCAAATTATTGTGCAAGCTATCGTTTTTAAGAGAACAACATTTATATAGTCAATAATAGTAGCTATTAGAATTTATGTGGTATGGCTGCCATTTGTAAGTTTATCTGTAGTTTCAAAATACGTGTGAAGGCACATAAACAAATATCAAATGTAACTAGTTACTTGTAACGTCGTTACATGTATCGAGTAACGGTAACGCTTTAAAGATTTTCAAAAGCAACGATGTAACGGTAACGCCGAGTACATTTTCGACGTGTAACGAGTAACGGTAACGCCGCCCAATTTAATGTAATGGTGCACATCACTGTTTATGCGGCATAGGTCGTGTCTCAGTAACCTGCTCGAGTTTTTTCACGTCATGTGGAGTGAGTACGATAAGAGTAGGGTCATTGATATACTTTATCTCGACTTTGAGAAAGCCTTTGATAAAGTACCTCACCGCCGGCTAATGGACAAAGTCCGCGCGCTGGGTATCGATGGGGAAGTAGGTAGCTGGATTGGAAACTGACTGAAGAATAGGCGGCAGATGGTTGTAATTAAATGGGTGTGCTCGGGTTGGGCCTCGGTCACTAGCGGGGTTCCTCAAGGTTCCGTTTTGAGGCCACTGTTCTTTATCATTTACATAAATGATATCGACGCTGGCATCGTCAGTCGGATCGCCAAATTCGTTGAGCTGATGACACCAAGCTCGGGGCCAATGTTGGGACCCCCGAAGCGATCGAGCAACTGCGTGCGGACCTACGTAGGATAAGAGAGTGGTCCGAAAAATGGCAAATGCCGTTTAACTTGGGTAAATGCAAGGTCATGCACATTGGCTACGCCAATCCCAAGTCGGACTACTCCATATTGGGGAGTAATATCGAGGCCACTGATTTGGAAAAGGACTTGGGTGTGCTAATTAGCAGCGACCTTAAGTTTACCAAACAGTGCATAGAGGTGGAAAACAAAGCCCAGAAGTTGTTGGGTTATATCAGGAAGCAATTTCGATTTCGGAACAAGGAGATTGTGCTTTCTCTGTACAATTCCCTGGTTCGGCCGCACCTGGAATACGCTCTGCAGTTCTGGTCGCCCACCCTCAGGAAAGATATTGAGAGGCTGGAGCGAGTCCAGGCGAGGGCCACAAAGTTAATCCCTTCTGTTAGGCATATGGACGACAATCGACGCTTACACGCCCTGAATTTGTTTTCGCTGGAAACTCGGAGGCTGCGCGGTCGACTCATAGAGGTTTCAAGCTCTTACACCGGTTCGACGATGTCTATTTTAGAAGTATGTTTAGTTTAAATGATAACTCAACTCGCAACAATAGTTGGAAGTTGGATTTGAAACGGTTTAGCACTAGTGTGTGTGGGAATTACTTTACATATAAGCTCTGTGACACGTGAAACAAGCTACCTTCAGAAGTTGTGAACAATTCCACTGTGGATCAGTTCAAGAAAAGGTTAGACCGAATCTTGCACACTATTTGAGGATGTGTGTTACTGTCTTCTGGGGTGGCTGTTCGAAAAGCTAGCTGTGACAATGTGTAGGAATTTTTCCTTGGCACCCGTTGCCATTGGTACATCTTCGGTATGGGCCGCAAGGCCTTTTGAGGTACTTCTTTTCTTTGTAACTCCTTGTAACTCTCTCTCTCTCTCTCTCTCTCTCTCTCTCTCTCTCTCTCTCTCTCTCTCTCTCTCTCTCTCTCGTGTCCTTACTCTAAAGACTTGGTTCCTTAACTAAATTAGTTATTTTAATAAACAAAAAATGCAACCAGTACATTATTTCGTCTCCTTAAGGTTGTGTCAGTGAAAAGTCGGCTGGTAAAGTTTCACAAATACGCATTTGCATTTTGTGTTATTAATATATCGACCAAATGTAACATTTAATATATAAAACCAGACAGTATTTACAGAGAAACCATATATATATATATATATATATATATATATATATATATATATATATATATATATCGGGCCTATCGGCTATTGATTGGTGGCGCGGAAAACGCAGTTTAATAATAAACAGGAACACCAGAGAAAATACAAACATCCTTCAAGGTTTAATAGTACCAACGTTTCGGAATGCACTAATTCCATCTTCAGGGCTGAAACAATAAAATTCCAAATCACATACAAAATACAAATTGCTTAAAAACAATTTAAAATAAACTTAAAAAATTATAAAAAGTAGCTAAGAAAATGTAAGACATTAAAACTAAAAGGTAAATAAATGTGAAGTTAAAAAGTTAAAATTATAAAAAGTAAAAGCATTAAAACTGAAATGTAAATAAAATAAACTAGTACCTTAACCAAAACATAGCAGATCTATCGATGATTCGTCAGAATTTAGGTCTGGTTTTAGTTTATAAATAAACAAAGACTCCATAATTTTAAGCTTAAGGTCAGAGCTTCCGGCAGCAAGTACGGTGAAATTAGACTGTGAAATTGGGTGGTTATTGTTGTGCGAGTGATTACGTATGAGAGAATTAGGTGGTTTGCCAAGGGGTAAATTTGTACGGACCGATTTACCGAGATGTTCGTAAATACGAGATTTTAAATGTCTTTTAGTTTTACCTATATATGACCCCATACAGTGGTCACACTTGTATTGATAAACTATAGATGACTTAAGAAGTGTAGGAATAACATCCTTGTATTTAAATAAATGGTAAATCGATTTAGACGGGGTGAATATAATTTTTATACACAGTTGTGGGTAGAATTCCTTGAGCAATTTTAAAAGTTTCTTTCTAATGTTAAAACTTGAGGTTCCCATATAGGGCAAAGTGAAATACAGGATATCTTTGGGGACTGTAATTAAGTCTCTAGTTGTAGGGCTTATTAGGGAAATTATTCTTGGCAAGGAGTTTTCGGATGAAATCTAGTTCATCGTGTAGTTTGAAGTAATCTGAACAGATATTGAAAGCTCTATTGGTCAGAGTCGAGATTAAATTTCGTTTGAAACCTAAAGGGATAAAGGAAGAAAAGTTCGTAGTAAGATTGGTGAATGTCGGCTTTCGGTAAACGGAAGTTTCAAAAGAGGAATTAGTTTTTATTATCTTAATGTCCAAAAAGGACAGAGAGCTATTAGATTCAACTTCTGAAGTAAATTGAATGTTAGGGTGCTTAGAATTAAGGTAATTACGAAACAAAGGGATATGGTCTGGTGATTTAAACAGGAGAAAATTGTCATCAATATATCTTCTATAAAAAAACCGGTTTAAAGTTGGAAGGACACTCATTCAACCATTTGACTTCATGATGACAGAAACGCGTTAGCTAAGGTGGGACCAAGAGGCAGACCCATTTGAACACCTTCAGTCTGTTTAAAATATTCACCGTTGAATATAAATATAAGGTCTTCCACGGAAAATTTTAGTAGTTCTTTCATTTGGCCTCTATTAAAACCCTGCACAGTATCAGTATTATTAAAAAGATTGTCAATACATATATCAATAGTTTCTGCAACAGGCACATTGGTAAATAAAGATTTTACATCGAAGCTAGCCATTGTGTAAGAATTATTATTTAATGAGGTAATTTCTCTAACGAAAGAAAAAGAATCCCGTGCTGTATACAAATTATAAGTTATAGGTGATAGTATGGGAACCAAGAATTTTGAAAGGTTATAACTAAAAGTTCCTAGAGCCGATAAAATTGGCCTAAGCGGACAATTAGGTTTGTGTATTTTAGGGAGTCCATATTGTTTTAGCCCTGAAGATGGAATTAGTGCATTCCGAAACGTTGGTACTATTAAACCTTGAAGGATGTTTGTATTTTCTCTGGTGTTCCTGTTTTTATATATATATATATATATATATATATATATATATATATATATATATATATAGAGGGTGTCCCATAAGTCTGGAACCATAGGGTAAAATAAGTAATTCATGTTTTTCCGTTTATACAAGTGCCCATGATGTCTTTGAGTAAGGAAGAACGCATCCAGGTAATTCTGCTCGTAGGAAATCGGAGTCAGAGGGAGGTTGCTGAGGAATTTAACAGATTGCATCCAGACCGCGCGCTGATAACACACAGCTGTGTCGGCAAACTTGTAGCAAAGTTCAGGGAAACGGGATCCATAGGAGATAAACCATGCAGTGGACCTCCGAGGACATCCACCGACGACGACACAGCCGCTACCATCCTCGCTCATTTCACAAACAGTCCCCAAAACTCTTCGGCTTTTTTATTGCCGTTTTTATCATTTTGCCTTATGGTTCCAGACTTACGGGACACCCTGTATATACTGTATATACCCAAAGTGATTGGAAAAATTGTAACACTTATATGGTTTTTTTTAATTTCCAATTTATTTGTAAACATTTTTCGTGATGCAAACAGTGCTTCATATAGTGTCTACGTGTTATGCTATCCACGGATATCTATGCATGTATGAAAGCGGTCAAACGTTGCTTCCAGAGCACAAAGGCACATTTCTGGTGGTATTAATTTGATGACATCTGTAATTCTTTCCTATATAAGTGTTAACATTTTTTTTAATATCTCTCTCTCTCTCTCTCTCTCTCTCTCTCTCTCTCTCTCTCTCTCTCTCTCTCTCTCTCTCTCTTCTCTCTCTCTCTCTCTCATATATATATATATGTATGTATGTATGTATGTGTGTATGTATATATATATATATATATATATATATATGTGTGTGTGTGTGTGTGTATATAATGTATTCATGGTAATATAACCTTTCATTTTTCTGCGTGTAAATTCATATATTTAGCATAGAATCGTAGGTTTGATGATAGAATTTTCTCCAAATGAAACTTAATATTTGGTTTGCTTTTCGCACGAAGCCCAATGCATTGTTTTGACTACTTTAAATCATTTTGACTCCCAACCCCTTTTCATCGTCAACTTTGCTGTTGTTCAACTTACAATTATATTCTTCATTGTTTCTTACCATATACATAAATGTATCCTTATCTGTACCTTAAATCTCATTTGCAACGTATTTGACCATTCTACAAGGGTATTTAAGTTCAGCTGGAGTTTCTTCTTTCAAGTATTGTTCTAATCTTGACTTCTTACTTTTGTACCACACGCAAATTTTGAAATTTTGATAATGAAACCTGTCTCTAAATTGTTGTTGTACATCATAAGCAAAACTTGTCCTAGAAGTGAACCCTGAGGTACTCCGCTCTATACAATGTGCAGTCGACTCTTCTCTGTTTAATACTCATTTCTAGTTTCTGTTACTGAATCAACTGCTAATTTAGTTGCATGTGCTCACATACGCCATTGCACTTGATTTTATTAATCAGATTTTTATGAAACACTTTATCGAAATCTTCCTGAAAATATAAATAAAAGCGACCCACTGTTTTATCATTATCACTGATTTATTACACTATACTGAAACTTTTTGTAGGATAGCTAAACATGATCTCCCTCGTCTGAAACAGCGTTGGATGTATTTTAAATATCTATTCCTTCTTTTAATGATTCATAAGTTTTTCTCTATAAATAGTGTCCAAAACTTTACCTACCACGGATGTACTGTAGTTCTCGGCATTCTTTTTCCCAGTTTGAAGAATGGTGGAACAGATGATGTTGTCCAGTCTAAGAGGACGCTTCCTCCAGCGGGTGATTTACTACTGAAAATTACGTGCAGTTGATAAACAATCTGCCTCCAAAATTAATTAACGAACGAGGGAGGATATATATTATCAGTCTCTTATAATGTAGTTGGTTTCATCTTGTCAAAGTGTTTTTAAGATTTACACCTGCTCTGTTGCATTTGTTTTTTATTTTCCCTTCGATTGAGACATCGAATCCTTCTGGGATATTATTTAAGTTGCGCTGGTATATACTGACTAAAAATGTTGATTCTTTATTTTACTCATTTACTCATCATCATATATGAGTACAGTACCTCATTTTCAACTATCAAAGGACCTGTCGAGTCTCTCTTATTTATCTTGCTACACACGAGTGCTT
The DNA here is from genome assembly GCA_023014485.1 of Bathynomus jamesi. NCBI lineage: Eukaryota > Metazoa > Arthropoda > Malacostraca > Isopoda > Cirolanidae > Bathynomus > Bathynomus jamesi. Next base: position 47,938 of record JAJOZX010003036.1, read on the forward strand.
CGTTTGCTACGTTCTTTCCATAAGCACCCTTCAAGCTTCTTATTTCTCTTTTCATATTTGTTTGCAAATTATTAAAATTAATTTATTTTCTCAACTGCCTCAGTCATTAAATCTTTTACACGCACGTCTTTATTTACTTCGTCAGTCACTTTGGTTTGGAGATGTTAAAAAATCTTTTCATTAACCATTTTCTTTCAAATATCACCAAAGAAAAAATCTGATGGTGGTAGATCACGAGATCTTGGTGGCTACAGAGCTTTGGTAATGACTGCCACCAAAACAGGATTGAATATGAGCCATATTCCTTCGTAATGTGTGGCATCTCGTACCGTCTTGTTGGAAGTTTTTATGCAGGAAGGAGTGGAAGTGCCCACAAAAATGCCCCCACCCCCAACAGAAAAAGGAGAGAGCCTAAATCAAGATCCAAAGTTTTCGAGATGCCTGAACACTCTGCGTTTGAAAGATTGGTGGTCACAGACAGGGGTAAAGATGGATTGAGGAAGATTGTTTCAGAATAGAAAAAAAATTGAGAAAACCGATTAATCCTTGCATCAGAGAGTTAGACAGAAAAGAAATGAGAATTTGTCGAAACTCAGGTACTGCGTGCTCTCTTTAAAGGAGGAGGCATGCAGTTACAGAGTTCAGAAGAGCAGTGTCTGTTATAATAGCGATAGTAAATAAAGAGTGAGGCAACGCTGCGCGAAGAGAGAGGGATTAAAGACAGTCAGTAAGAGACGGGAAATTGATAATACGAAAAACTTTTGATTCCAGCTGGTCAACTGAAGCTGTATGGGTTGAGCCACCCCACACATGAGAAGAGTACTCTATATAGGGTCAGACAAGACCCTTACTTAACCTCTTAGAAGTTGTTTGAGAGAGGGAGAGGGAGAGGGAGAGGGAGAGGGAGGGAGAGAGAGAGTATATATGATATTTCCAGGAAAGATTAAGAAAAAAAGAAATACCAAGAATGTTAAAAAAAGAAAAAGAATTGAGTTGTGTATTGTTGACGTTAAGGGGATAGTCGTGTGGAAGGTCTAGACGAGTAGACAGATAGAGGAACTGAATTTTTGAGGCATTGAAAGCCACAAGGTTTTCTCTGCCCAAATCAGAGATAGCACAAAGATCAGAGGTCAGGTGCATCACAGCTGTTCTACGCAAATTAAGGAGTGACTGTTGAGAGGGACGCTTTGTGAAGTCGGTGGAGAAGTGAACAGTGGAATCATCAGCATAGGAGTGGATAGGACAGGAAGTATGACTTAAAAGATTATTAATGAATAAAAGGAAGAGAGTGGGTGACAGGACAGAGCCATGAGAAACATCACTCTTAATAGCTTTAGTAGAACAACAGTGGCTACTTGCAACCGCAGCTATAAAGCTGCCAGAAAGGAAATCAGAGATGAAGGCACAAATAGAAGGATAGAAACCGAAGTATGGCAGTTTGGAAATTAAGGGTTTGTGCTAGACTCCATCAAAAGCTTTTAATATGTTTAGCGCAATAGCAAAGGTTTCACCAAACTCCCGGAATAAGGATGACCAAGAATCAGAGAGATATGCAAGAAGATCGCCAGTTGAGTTCTTTGCGGAAGCCATACTGTCGGTCTGAAAGAAGATTGTGAGAAGAGGGGTGTTTAAGAATTTTCCTCTTAAGGATAGATTCAAAAACTTTAGAAAGGCAAGAAATCAAAGCAATTAAACTACAGTTGAAGAGGTGACAATGGCTACCTTTTTTTGGGACAGGCTGAATGAAAGCGAACTTCCATCAGGAAGGAAATGTACCGGATGAAAGACAAAGACGAAAGAGTTTGCTTAGGCAGGGAGTCACCACAAAAGCACAGTTCTTGAGAACAACAGGAGGAACACCGTCAGGACCGTACAACTTCCTAAAGTTGAGCCCAAATAGGGCAGAATAAACATCTTTAGAAGAGATTCTAATTTCAGACATAATTAAGTCAGAGGGAGCAGGAGATGGAGGAACAGCAATGGTATCGTCCAGGGTTGAATTAAAAGCGAAAGTTTGAACGAAGAGTTCATCTTTACGATTCCCGTGAATGTTTTGTTGGCTTTGCATTACGTGCACTTTCGATAACATCCAGCGCCGCAGCTGAGCAAGGTAAACAGTGGCGATCATTTTCAGTTTTCGCTGAGATTTGGGCGAGTCATGCATAGTTGGAGCTCAGTGCATGGAAAATTTCACTCTGATAAGCTCATTGTATCAACGTTATGGTAGTGGATAATGAAATAATAGTGAAGCGCACCCTTGTTCTCATTACTCATGAAGAACTCAACGTTTCGATTTTTAATTATACCTTCCCTATACTAGAGTAATACAACTTCCTCTTCCTCGTTCGATTGGTGTAGAAGAATCCTATACCGATTCGTATTAACAAATCATTTGCTCTCATTTACTTTCGGCTTCGCACCTTTCCTGTAGCTAAGTGACCGATATTCATTTTGGTTTGTTGTTCGGTCGATTCCCATTTTAGTCTCCAGTTTCCCAATTGCTTTCACAGTATTCATTCACAGCTTCCTTTAAACTATTTCCGGTCTCCCATGAGTATGTCTATCTTCCGCTCATGTCCGCTTCCGTTTGAATTTGAATACTGTTCACCTCTTTTTCGATCCGAACTAATCTTCTTTAACTGCCTAAATTTCCGCTTTCATTAGATTATTCATATCGCTGCACAGCGCATTATATTTTTCACGTTAAAATTGGCAAACAGATTTTCATGGAATGCTCTTCTGCAACATGCGCGAGGGAATATTTCCTCGGTACATAACTTGGTCGGAAAATTATGAGCAAAACAAAGAAAAAGATAGATGAGAGAGAGAGAGAGAGAGAGAGAGAAATATGATAGATAGATAGATAGATAGATTCACAGGTATCAGCCTAAAATTAAATTATAGAATTTTTGATGTACTGCAGAAAATTTGTAGCAAAAATATGTGCAGAAAAAACCGAGATGAAAGAGAATTATATATATATATATATATATATATATATATATATATATATATATATATATATATATATATATATATAATGTCACAATTAAACACGTTAAATAAATAAATAATGTACACCCACAAGGAAAAGGAAAAGCGATTCCTAGGTATTTCGTGTATTCAACAGTACACCTCTTCAGGGAATTCTCTCTAGAGGCAGGGCTGCTACATAGACAATTTTAGTGGGTGGGTTAAAATAGTTTTTTGTATTTGATCACAAATAACACGAATCAAATCCAATGTATATGTTGATGTGTGTATATATGTGTGTATATATATATATTATATATATATATATATATATATATATATATATATATATATAATGCTCTTATTTTATTTTAGTAGGTGCGTGAAATCTTTTTGTACGCGGGTCACTGCCCACCATGGGCAGATAAAATAAGATACTAAAATAAAATAAGAGCATATATATGAATATATATAAGCATTTGAGTATATATGCCTCAACATATACATTGGATTTGATTTGTTATTTGTGATCAAATACAAATACAAAAAAACCTAATTTAACCGACCCACCAAAATTGTCTTGGAAGTAGCCCTGCCTCTAGAGGTGTACTGTTGAATGTTGAATACACAAAAGACTTTGGAATCACTTTTCCTTTTCTTTGTGGGTTTACATCATATATATACACGCCTTTGGTACCTTTGGTTAGCTTCCGCCCGAATTGTTCATTCTGACGAAGGTCAAGCTTTTCACTCCACCTTAAACCTACAGTTTAATGTGGAATCCGAACCACGCCCCACCAGCAGCCCAGCTTCTTAACTATTAGGCCACCCATTTATCTACCAACCACTTTCTTTATTGTGTGGAAGGATGAACAGCTGGGTCTTGCTGCGCGCCGCCTGCCGTCACCGGGTCTCGATCCCGGTGCCGATGGATTCGTAGTCAGCGACGCTAACCACTACACCACCGAGGCGCCTCACTACACCACCACATATATATATAATATATATATATATATATATTAGAATGCTCCCTGCGCCTTGCGCAGCAACTGCCCCACGAAACACAACCTATTCGGGGGACTGGGAAGGGCGAGTGTGTTACTGAAGCCTTCTCTGGTTCTCCCTCAACCCTTAAACTACGGGGTTGGTTGAGATCGGCACCCGCCCAGAACGGGGAAAAATGGGGGAGGTACAAAAAATTTATAGAAAATTATTTTTTAAACGAAAAATTAGTTAGTGAGTTAAATTGATAGTAATGAATATAAAAGTCATTTATTTATTTTTTATTGACATGGATTGTAATTGCTTTTCTCCCAAGGATAAGTTGCGTTTTTTTACTTGCATTAGAAGTAACACCGGTTGACATGGATGGACCTCCACTCACCAAGATTGAAGATAACTGTGCGCACTTTGCATTACCCCTGGGAACCCCTTCTTTTTCACTGCTATAGCGAGAGTGTTACCAATTATTGTTTTACCGAGTCAACTTCCATTTATGTCGACCGGTATTGAGGCAAAAGGATAAAACATCAATAGATGTTTAGGATCACCTGAAGATCAGGGCCCCCAACCTTCTTTAGTTAGCGTTATAAGGCTAAAACGAAAATATCACGACCTAACCTAACCAATCGTCAAGGGCGTACAGTTGACCTAACCATTGGTTAGGTTAGGTCGTGATATTTTCGTTAGTTAGCCTTATAAGGCTAACTAGAGAAGGCTGGGGGCCCTGATCTTCAGGTGATCCGATGTTTGTCGTAGTTCTCTAAGTACATCAGAGGATGTTGACTGTAGTTTAAGGGTTAATATTTATACTAAATTTGGTACAGTTTACCTTTACCTAAGGTGTGTATAAACGAACAGACATCAACATCATCCCCGACACACACACACACACACACACACACACACATATATATATATACATATATATATATATATATATATATATATATCGGGGTGTCCAAAAATAAATCTTATAGATTCCATTTAAAATAAATTAAATTTATAGAAAAAATTGTGGAGACACTCTATTACTCTATAATTTCCTACTCGATGACGGATCCAATGACTTAAACTTAATTTTCAATTTTCACTGAAATTATATATATATATATATATATTAGGGTTCAGCTTTTGAGTTATAAATTGGGTTATCTTTTCCCTTTCCAGTTGCTCATTACTCTTTTTCTATTGCTCGCGTTTCGGCCAACTACAGTTGGACACTTTCGAAGCTTGTTAGGAATTAATTCGTTTAGGAGTGCCATTAGGAGAATATCCTCTCAACGAAATTGTCCAAATGCCTTGGGAAGTGATAAACATCTTTAATCTAACACAGTTTAGGTTAATGCAATTAAGAAGGGTTTGACGTTTAGCCTTCTTTCTACCTCCTGGATGAGTTTCTTCCTGCGGGAGGTGCGGGGGTTCCATCGCTGACATTATTTGTTATATTTTTAGAGGATATTGTGATCTCCTTGTGGGGTTAGTATGCCCCGGTATTAGGATCCCCAAACTGCAACTAACAGAAATGGAAGTCTTGCTTTTCGCTACGACAGAGATTCCCCGTTCTTCGTGAGTCTTTGTCTTTTATCTTTTCTTTGTATCTTCCTCTTCACTTCACACTTCCATCTTCTACCGTTGTCAACGCAGGTTGGTGCGTTGGCCCCGCTTGCAAAAAATATCTTGGTCATAATTCTTCACTTTAATTACTATTCCTTCGTATTTTCTTGTATAAAGTTATGCAGAGAATTCGAGTGCAATGATTTTTATTATAGGATACGGTTAGAATTCTAAATGCTATTGATACGCTCATTATAGGATGCGGTTAGAATTCTAAATGATATTGATGCGCTCATTATAGGATGCGGTTAGAATTCTAAATGCTATTGATACGCTTATCATAAGAGACGGTTAGAATTCTAAATGCTATTGAGACGCTTATCATAGGATACGGTTAGAATTGTAAATGCTATTGATACGCTTACAGTTATGGTTCCAAAACAAGTTTATAATTCCAAAACTATATACTCGATATTTAGTTTACGAAAACTTCTTAATCTTATTAATGAGACTCTACTTCAAATAGGTTCAGCTTAATAAGATACGAAAGGAATGGTGGAAGATGACATACAAAAGACTTTAAATAATTCACTTTTGTAATTACGTATTTGTACGATAATTTCATTTATATCATTTAAATTTGAAAATATTAATTAATAAGCCAAGATTTTTAAATTTTAGATCAGAACTGTAATTATAGGAGCCACTGAGAAAGCAAGGGGACGATTGAATTTTAAATGAAATCAGGTTTATTCCACTAAGTATACAATTTTTGTTCCTTATAAGTATATAATTATTTATTTATTTGTATTAATGTAATTATTAATGTATGATCAAGATCATAGTTTCATTGTATTAAAATTACAACAACTGCAGACCTTTTGACCCGCCCGCGATCCATACCCACCGGCGAATAAAGACGGTTACGGGCGGTTATGGATAATATTTTTATTTACCATGTGGGTAAGCTATAAGAGATCCTTTGGCGAGCGTCGGTTCTGAATAACAAAACGGGTAAAATTTTCAAGCTACAGACAATTATAGATATAGGATACTCCTGTAACTCAGAAAATTACAAAAGCACTTTGGCGAACGTTTGTGCAACGACATGAAATTGGATAAAATAATTTGGATCACCTGAAAATCAGAGCCCCCAGCCTCAATTATCAAATGATATCTTCGTTAAAACTAACGAAAATATCACGACGTAACCTAACCAATCCTCAAGGGCGTACAGTTCACCTAACCGGGCATTCAATTTAATTTATTATTATATTTGGTACTGTAAAGCAAAAAACAGGACTATATGGGGGCCCTGATCTTCAGGTGATTCAATAATTTTTCAGTTTTTGCAAATAGAAGTAATGCCGAAGATCTGATATTTACATAAGCTTGCTATACGTCAACATTACAACTAGGCAGTTTCATAATAAGACTTCCAAAGTTGAGTCCACTTCCATACAAGTTACTGCGTACACATCTGGCCTTTTTAAGGCCAACCTCTAATGAATGGATGCGACCAACAGAACTCTTTAAAATTGGCCTTGACTGACCGTCCAAATACAGTGGTATTTAGGCCTCCTATAAACCCCTTTCACGATGATGTAATTAGGACCCAATTACCAAAACCTTAAATTGTTTCTACACGAAATTTTAGACGTTAAAAGTTTGAAAAACTGATTAAAACTATGGCGCTGTTTCGATGTTACGTAATGGTGAAAGAGGTCTTTAGAATCTTCGTGGGTTCTTCGTTCAACTTTTCAATTATTGTAATAATAATACAAAATTAAATTAAAATATGTAAAATGAAGGAAATCATAATTTTTGTATACTTGTTTTGACAAAGTTATTCAAGAGAATTAAATACCTAATAATTTTAATACTTAGTATTAATAATAATAATAATAATAATAACGTACTTTCTTTTCACAAACATCAATTTATACAAATTTGCACACCAAATACTTTTAAATGAAGCAGTTTGTCACTTGAAGTATTAAAGTTTTTTCTAATTAAGACACCAAAAGTATTAGAGTAAGACACAAGCAACAGGTGAAAATAAATCTACGGCGTAATCGCGCCCTTCCAAACCAACCTCCGTTCACCAACTGAGCGTCCTTCACCCATTCCGGACCATTCGAATCCGGCTGGTGTCCTCTAATACGACACACAACAAGTGGTTTCCGAGAGAGATTGAAAGACGATGCCAGACAAGCTTAAAGTTGGTTTGGAAAAGATACAGTCCTCTTCAAAACAGTCATATTCCACTTCAGGTCTTAAAGCTCTCTCTCTCTCTCTCTCTCTCTCTCTCTCTCTCTCTCTCTCTCTCTCGTTCCTTCTGGGTGTTGTAAACTTTATACTTGGGGTGTGACAGCCCTCCGGTCCCGAGTCGTGGGATTCTTGAGAAATTGTCTGCCAATTCCTTTAGGATCTCTCTCTTTCGGGAGGGCGGGTGAAGTCTGTTGTACAAACCTGTCCCGTGGGTTACTAGGACCCCTTCCCATCACACTCTGTCCTTTTAGCTTAGGTTAGGGATGTTCTCCTCTGACTGCAAAAAAAAAAGAAAAACTTTTAGTATTGTCTTTTTCTCTACTGTTACGATTAGGACGCTACTGCTATCTCATGCGTGGGAAGAGAGGCTTGGAACCTCTATAAATAACACCATTTAACTTCAGTTGTAAGTAAATATTTAGAGGGGATAATAGCGAGTAGGATTGTTGACCATTTGGATTCCTACAAGCTACTTGGGGACTCCAACATGGGTTTAGACGGCATAGGTCGTGTCTCACCATCATGCTCGAGTTTTTCTACGTCATGTTGAGTGAGTATGATAAGAGTAGGGCGATTGATTAGAAGGCCTTTGATAAGGTACCTCACCGCCGGCTAATGGCCGAAGTGCGCGCGCTGGGTATTGGTGGGGAAGTAGGTAGGTGGATTGGAAACTGGCGAAAAATGCCACAAAGTTAATCCCTTTCGTTAGGCATATGGGCTACAATCGACGCTTACGTGACGCGGGTTCAAAGATGTCGATTTTAGAAGCATGTTTAGTTCAAATGATAACCCAACTCGCAACAATGGTTAGAAGTTGGATTTGAAACGATTTAGGACTAGTATATGTGGGAATTACTTTAACACGTTGATAGTTTAAGATTAAAACATAAGAAAACTCTGCAGGAGTTCGCTTGCACGGTGTCTCTGTGAGCAAGGTAAATATAGAGCTATTTATATATTCTCCACTTTCCTGTAAAATTTCCTTGGCTACTTTTCCAGGGTCAAGGTATTTTCTTCAACCTTTTTCCGTACCTGCCTCTGGCAGGCAGGCAGGGAGGGAGCGGAGGGTGGGGAGAGAGCCTTCTACTTTTCTATCCAGTTTTTTACTACTGCTAGGATAGTTGAAAGAAAAATAAACTTTTAATAACAGGAACAGTTCCTCGGTGGATCAGTTAAAGAAAAGGTTAGACCAAATCTTGCACACTATTTGAGTGTGTAGAAAATTTTCCCTGGCACCCGTTGCCATTGGTACCTCCTCGGTATGGGCCGCAAGGCCTTTTGAGGTACTTCTTTTCCTTGTAACTCCTTGTAACTCTCTCTCTCTCTCTCTCTCTCTCTCTCTCTCTCTCTCTCTCTCTCTCTCTCTCATATGACCCATTTATGCAGAATAAATGAGGAAGTTATAAAAACAGTAAATTATTTAATGAAAACGAGATGCACAAGAGAAAATGTTTGCACCATCCAAATGGAACCGCAACTCTTATTGAGAAAAGGAAAAAATTATCTCAAAGAGCAAAATTTCCTGGATTTAAGTCTAAAAGTTGTATATTAAAATATTATGACATAAAATATATGACACAGCTAAGAACGACATGTCCAATGTCACAACATTCGCGTTTAAGAAGGTAGCAAAGTCCGTTGCTTTCTGTCCTCTTGCAGATGGCCGAGGTCTTCTTTAATAACTTTCTTCGAGGGATTCCGGTTGCAGTTCGCGTTGTTTGGCAGCGTTGTGGGGATGCCATTATTGGTCCCAACAAAATGCGAGGTCGTGGCTGTGGTCTGTCCCTGGAGCTACTCTGATATGCAACACCCTCCTTACCCACGGATATTTAATGGAGACGCACCCACGGCCCTACCGTGAAGGCTGTATTGTCCCATTAACTGTACTACACTCGTTGGAAGTGTGTTTCCAGTCTTGGAGACTCACGGTACTTACTTACCCCTTTCTTCGGGGCCTGGTTCTCACGCTTGTTACCCTGGAAATAGGATTTTTAAGTTTGTTGGGGACGTTGGCCTATTTTTTATTTTTCATTTTTCATTTTTCATTTTTCATTTTTTTGCCTTCTTGCATTTTCATTTTATTCATTCATCACTACTTTTGCATTCATCTCATTTTCTTCATTTGCACTTTCATTTCATAATTTTACATCGATCAGGTTTTAGCTTTAATTAATTAATTCTGCAAATTTGGCATCAAAAGGGATAACCTAAAATCATTCACTCCCTTCATTTAAGACTTAAGGTTATTAGATATTTTATTCACAAGTAATTGGGTATTCACGGACACACAGCAAATGTGAAGACTTTAAACACAAAGTAAAAGACATACGTAATTAGTACTTTTGAAAAATAGGAGATGCCTTAAAAAAAAATTAACATTAAGAAATTAGGCAAATTAATGTAGGAATCTCTACAATATTAAATAACGTTAAGTAAATTAAGGTCGTAAATGAGTCATTGTTGTAAGTAATGTATGTGTATACGTGCACGTGTATATGTATATATATGATACACACAGACCGTGCATGGAACAAGGAACTCTTCTGGGAAAATTAAATCCACTATACTCCGAATAAGTAATGGTAAATGACAAATACTATACTTTTTCTTTTTCATAATTTTATCACGACGTGGGCAACGGGTCACTCGCAAAGAGGCCCCAAAATATCGCTTCCCTCACCAGCTATCTGCAAAGCAGATAGGATCCAGCTTTGGGACAGGATCTAGGGGTTACAGCTACACCTAGCCTACTATATCCAGAACCTCAATATAAGCAAAAGACTCGTTGCATTCACGTCGGATTGAATACATCAAAGAAATAGGGGGTAACTATTGTATTTTTAGCCAAAACCCAAAACTTAAACCTCATGAAACGGACATGCTATGTGCTTTGAAAAGTGGACGCTCAATTTTGCCAGTTGAGGTTTAAGTTTTGGTTTTTGGCTAAAAATACAATAGTTACCCCCTTTTTACTTGAAGTATTCAATCCGACGCGAATGCAACGAGTCTTTTGCTTATATTGAGGTTCTGGATATAGTAGGCTAGGTGTAGCTGTAACCCCTACATCCTGTCCCAAAGCTGGATCCTATCTGCTTTGCAGATAGCTGGTGAGGGAAGCTATATTTTGGGGCCTCTTTGCGAGTGACCCGTTGCCCACGTCGGGCTAACATCATGAAAAAGAAAAAACTATAGTGTTTGTTATTTACCATTACTTATTCGGACTATAGTGGATTTAATTTTCCTAGAAGAGTTCCTTGTTCCATGCACGGTCTGTGTGTATCATGAAAAACCTCAGGGGACCATTCTGAGTTCAATCCCATATATATATATATATATATATATATACCGTGTGAACCTTGTTTCGGTTCCGTGCTTCGGTCTTTCTTCACACGAAGGTCAAGCTGGTGTCCCCGCCTCTAGTCCTGGCTTGGTGGAGGAGCGAGTTGCTCTCTTGCGCTCTCCATCGTACATAGCCAGGTACACCCGGCTCATCTGGTATCGTCCTGGGCCAAGCATCTAGTCTTCTCTTGACGACTTCAACTTTGACTCCTGTAATGTTTCTGAGGTCCTTTGGTAGCTGGTTGAAAAGTCTTGGCCCCTGACAACCAAGCTATTTTTCTTCAGAGTTGAGGAGGTCCCTTGTCGGGCCTTTAATTTGGGAACACTACACATTCTGCATTTCCTATTTTCCAGCGTTGTCTGGATGGTAATTGGGTTTTGTTTACGGTTTGGTACCAGTTTTTCGATAATTTTCCATATGTAGATTGTGGTATACCTCTCTCTTCTTCTTTCCAGGGAGTACAGATTTAGTTTACGTAGTCTTTCCCAGTAGTTGAGTTCTTTGCAGCCATCAATCTTGGCTGTGAAATGTGTCTGCGTTTCTTCTAGTTTATTAATTTCTTCCTTTTTATATGGGGACGTTAAAACTGAGCAGTATTCAAGTTTTGGTATGATCAGCGTTTTCAGCAAGGGAATCATTACTGTCTTGTCCGTCCTTTTGAATGTTCTTAGTACCCGTCCCGCGACTCTTTTTGCTTTGTTTATTGCTATCTGATTTTGTGTCTCGAATTTGGCATCATCGGTCATTATTACCTCCAAGTCGGCCGCTTTCGTGCTTCTCTGAATTTCCTGTCTATCTGGTCATAATATGCAGTCTTTTAAATTCCTCATTTCTACCATATCTCAAGAGCTGAAATTTCTCGGTATTAAATGCCATATTGTTGTCTTCTGACCATTTGTATATTTTGTTTGTGTCCCTCTGCAAGGCCTCTACTTCGTTTGCATCGCTGATTTTTCTGCTGATCTTTGTATCGTCCACAAATGATGTTACTGTACTGTTGCTGTTTACTCCACTGGCTATGTATGTTTGCATGATAATGAACAGGTGTGGGGCCAGCACTGTACCTTGTGGTTCTGAGCTGCGTACTTCTGATTCTGATGATGATACACCTTGAATTTTGACCACCTGTAGTCGATTTCTGAGGAAGTTGTAGATCCATTTTCCCACTTTGCCTGTTATTCCCATATGCTTCATTTTATGTGCTATTATACCATGATCGCATTTGTCGAAAGCTTTAGCAAAATCCGTGTATATGACATCATAGTTTTCATTGCTTTCAAGTGCATCTAGGATATTGTTATAATAGGCATCATCTTCCTGATCGGAATCCGTGTTGATTTTCGATGAATCTTTTCAATGTCTCCAAGAAGTCATAGATTTTCTCTCTGACTATTCTTTCAAATGTTTTGGTGAGGTGGGACGTCAAGGACACTGGTCTATAGTTCTTTGCTTGAGATCTATCCCCGCCTTTATATATATAGGGACGATGTTTGCTCTTTTCAAGATGCTCTGTATTTCCGCAGTGTCTAGGGATCTTCTCCATATCCAGTATAAGGGTGTAGCTATTTCATTTTTACAGTTTTTAATTAATAGTGCGTTCCATTTGTCCGGATCTGCAGCTGAATGTGATTTCACTTGTCCTATAGCTCTCGCTACATCTTCTGGGGTAACATCAAAGTCTCTTATACATTCTCCTTGCAATTTCTCTTTGAAGAATGCATCTATGTCAGGTATCGCTTTGTCACTTTTTGGGGTACTGAAGACCGATTCATACAGGGCTCTCAATGTTTCAGATATTTCTTTCAGATCGTCTGTTAGTTCATTATTTCCTTTCCTTAAGGGCCCGATAGTTGGAATGGGACGATTTGGCGCCGCCGTTTAGGTGCTGAGCCGTTTGGGCGCCACAGTCGGGTACGATTTGGCGCCGCCGTTTGGGCGCCGCTGTTTGGGCGCGGAGCCGGTTTGGCGCCGCCCCCAGGTCTACACTCAGGACTTAACATTTAAAATATATAACCAATTGAAACAATAAAAAATTATAAAGATTTATTTAGAACCATCATTACAATATTTTTATTTGTCCCCTTGACGATTGGTTAGGTTCAGTCATGATATTTTCGTTAAAACTAACAAAAATATCACGACTTAACCTAACCAATCGTCACTTCCCCGTTAGGTCAACTGTACGCCCTTGACGATTGGTTAAGTTAAGTTGATATTTTCGTTAGTTTTAACAAAAATATCACGACTTAACCTAACCAATCGTCAAGGGAGCAGATAACGGAAAAGTACCCATATTATATATACACTAGTGATGTAGCGGATGTCATTTTTTTCACATCCGCGGATGCGGATGCGGCTGAGGATGTTTGATTTCAACATCCGCGGATGCGGATGCGGATGTCTACATTTTCGTTATTTTTTAGGATATATTCGAGATTTGTTGTGTTTAACGTATATAATAAGTTATTATATAGAGAGAGCTGTAGCTATAATGTAGTATAATTGATTAATTGTACAATAATTGCTGTACTTTTCTCTGAACATATAAAATAATATCAAGCGTCTAACTAATATAGAAATCAATTAGTGAATTCGTCTGAAAATAAATTCGTTATATTTTGTTGAGTTTCAGCCACAATTAGAAACCATAATTGTGTTACCAGGATGCGGGACGTGAACCCAACTCAAATGCACCCCACCGACCTCTTTCCCCAACCTCCACCCTTATAGAAAGAGATCTTTAATTAGCTTGATAACTATTTATATTAAGTTTAAAGTTTTATTAGGCATATTTATAAATGAGTAATTAAAATAAAGTAAACTAAGATGTTCATCGTTTAATGTTCAAACTTAATTATAGGAAGGTTATGCTTAAGGAACATTAATTTTTCTGCCTTTTCTGTTGCCAGTCTGTTTCTCTTTTCATCATATATTAATCCAGCACTGCTAAATAATCTCTCGCTTGGTACGTTTGTTGGAGGACAGGCTAAATGTTTCCTTGCAAGTTACTCGAGTATGGATAGATATTCTGCGTATTTTTCGACCAACTAATAGGATTGTCACATGCAGCCAGGCGTTTTTCTTTGTGATAGCTCTCGATAATTTTTACTACATCTTTTGACATCGCCTAGGTCTCGTCATTGCTGCTTGACTCAAGAAACTGAGAGACAGATTCTGTGATAGATTTGCTTGTTGAAGGTGTTGGTTCTGTCACTGAAACTTTTATTCTTTTGGTGGGTGGCGAAGCGACAGATTCAAGAGATTGAAGCTCTTCAACTGCTTTGCCAAGTGATGATTTAACTCGTTCTAATGTACTAGGTGAAAATAACTTAGCTTTGTAACGTCGATCTAAGTAGGTTGCAAGAGAGTAACTTCATACAAGAACAGCCTCTCGTCTTGTCGCTTGCATCACTTTTGCGCACAATGAAGTAGTTCTATTAATATAGTAGAATTTGATAATTTCCGCTTATTAATGACATTTTATCTCAACAGTCCACATCCGCACGACATCCGCAGTCCAAAGTGCGGATGCGGGTGCGGATGCGGATGCGAGAAAATGTGCGGATGTTCCGCGGATGCGGATGCGACCTACATCACTAATATACACATTATATTGTTTTCTGTATGTATTCGTCCTTTGCACTGACTCTTTTGCTCGCACCGCCAAAAAAGTAACGAAGGGTCGCGCTTGCTACATTTATCGAACACATACAAATATCCATTATGTGAAAACTTCTGTTTCCCTTTCTTACTTGATATATTTTCAGACATTTATGCTATTAAGGGCAACAACACAACTTATCTGAAAAGACAAACAGCACTTCAGGTTAATAACTAAGTATTACTATTTAATACTTAATACTAATTAACGGCGGCGCCAAACCGGCTCCGCGCCCAAACGGCGGCGCCCGAACGGCGGCGCCAAATCGTACCCGACCGCCCGATAGTAGCGCGCGTTTTTGTTTTCCTTTTCGCATAGGTATAGAAGTATTTTGGATTTTTCTTTGTTTCTACCGCCTTTTCCTCGTCCCTTTCTGTATGGCCCTTTATCAAAGTTTGTATTTCCCAATCGATTCGCTCCAGTTTTTCTTGTATTACTTTCCTGGCATTGTTGTTTCCGCAATTAGCTAACTTCGTCGCTACTCTCTTTTGCGGAATATTCTTCTCTTTTGTTAGCATTTCCTCAGTTGTTTTATTCTCGAAGACTGTTCTCCACTCTATTTGGGCCATAAACTCGTTTGTGAGAACCATCAGCATTTTTGCTTGCTCCTGGTCCTCTCTTGTGCCCCCCCTTATCTTGCTGTATGAATATACTTCTACCCACCTTTTTGTATTTTATAAATGGGAAATTAAAATCGCCGCAGAGTATTATATTAGGGGATTGAGAGTTTATGGACTTTATTAGGGTTCTGATATCATCAATGGCATCCGAAAATTTTTCATTTGGAGAGGTTGGAGGTCTATAGATGACTATCAGTACTACGTTTAGTTTCTCTATTTTCACTGCAAGGGTTTCCACGAAACTGTTGGATTTACTTATTACCGTCTCTGTCATATACCTCTCATGTATATAAATAGCACAGCCACCTTTACGTCTTGCTGTTCTATCCGCTCTTAGTAAGTTGAATCCATCGATATGCAATTCTTTCTTATCGATACAGTGTTCGCAGTTATCGCAGTTTCCTTGGCAGTCTTTAAGATGTGTTTCTGTGAGGCATGCGATGTCCGCCCTTGTTTCGTCCATAAAACCTTTCAGGTACGAAACCTTGTTTAGTGAATTGTTTGTTTTATTCCTTGAATATTTGCCAGGACAATGTTTATGTTCTTTGTTTTGCATTACCCCTTGTGCATTTTAAGTTCGTTGTCCTTTGATATCGCGTGTTTTGTAGCCTTGTGGTCCTCCGAGATGGATCCGTTCCCGCCTACCTGTTCTGGTAGCTTCTTGCCATGTAGCGGTCCGGCTCGAGGGTTCCCAGCTGTGTCAGCTGCACGTGCTGTATAAGACTTAGCAGCCGTATTGTGTCCGAGATGTTGACAAAATTTTGTGTGCTATTTGTGTTTTGTTTGCTATTTCGGTACATATTTTTTTTCTCACATTCCTTCTGTTGTCATTTGAAACGTGTCCTTTGTCCTTTGAACTTGGGAGATGATGGTGGTAGCATTTTCTCCCGCACTGGCAGGTTCCATATGTCGCGTAGGTCTTGCAAATGTCCGGATGGTAGAATTTGCATTTTCCACCAAATTTGCAGTGACCATTATTGTAGAAGTAGTTGCACACAGGAGGGTGTTCGTAAATACATTCTCTTCCCTTATATCTGCATATTCCTTTCACATAATATTTACATATATTTTCTTCCCCATTTTTACTTGGGGCCTTTGTTTTTGGTGGTTTCAGTATGGTTTCTTTATTGGCTATTTGTTTTTTCCATTGCTGCTAATGCCCTTTGTTTGAAAACTCTGGATTTGGTTTTGTGCCTCTGTTTCATCTGTTGGTGCTTCTTTTATTTCTATTATTTCTGCTTTTGCTGTTTTCTTTTCCTGTTCGTTTTTCGCAGTTTCCTCTCGTACTATCTTCATTTCTTCTATTTCTTTTCTCTGTTCACTATTCATAAGCTCCTCTTTTGCCTTTTCCTCATAGTCTCGTTCTGCTTTAAAAACCGTAAACGAGTTTATTCGATTTGCAGCTTTTGCAGAAAAACTTGATTCCGTTCACTTGTTTAGCGCCCGTTATAAGAGAAATTTCTTCGTCACTCCATTTCAGGCATTGAAATTCGACTAAGGTCTGGCAAAGATCGCAGCGAATTGACTTTGATTCATCTGCTTCTTTTTTACAGTATCCACAGGGTTGTATGAATTGATTTGCCATTGTCATGTTTCTAATGGTATGTAAATGACTGTGCTCGAAATATTAACTCAAAATATAATTTATTAAGTGAGGTATTTGGCTCGACTTTAGAAATGAGGGAGCGAAAGTTTTTCCGTTATTCCGTGGGGTGGGGGATGGGGGATGTGGCACGCTGTAAGTTCTCACTGATTGGTGCCCTGGAGTGTACCGCGGGGGATAACTGAGGGATATTGCCTTTTGATGGGCAGTCAGATTTCCTCCGAGAGAAAACACTTGGAGTAGATTGTATAGATTAAGTTGCTTTAATCTTATTTGCTTTATTTCAACAAACGCCGCTTTTTCACCACTTAAATAGGTATACGACTATGTTCACTGAATATTCACTCAAAAATTGGCACTACTTAAAAAGGATTAACTGCAGGATTTTTATTGTAATATCACTTTTATTCGGACTTTCCAACGAAACACGTGTAACCATCACACTGGGCAGGAAAACATATACATATATGTATAGTACATAAACTTACAGATTGACTAGATCGAACAGAATTACGGTCGAAACTGACTTAGTTACATTTGATTTAATTCCAGTTTGACTTTATTCCAATTTGGCCAAATTCGATCTTTTTCCAGTTTGACTTTATTCCAATTTGGCCAAATCCTATCTTATTCCAGTTCGACTTAATTCCAATGCGCTCTATTTCATTCAAGTCTTCATAATTTTATACATCACCTAACCTAGCAAATCGTCCGCCTAAAGGCTAGAAAAGGAACCTAACTGGGCACTAAAAAGTAATTCAATCATTCAATCAAATTCTAGTATTATTCAACGTAATGCCAGTACGTTTCTCTACTTTTCCAGTCTGCGAGATTCGACTTGCTTCCTTTCAACGTTATTCCAGCCCCAATTTTTGGGTCAGACTTTACTCCATTCTGCTTCGCTTCATTCTATCTCCTTCAGCGTTCCCATATATATATATATATATATATATATATATAAATATATATATATATATATATATATATATATATATATATATATTATATATATATATACTGTGTGTGTGTGTGTATATATATGATTAATGTTTACCTGAAATTTGAAGGCATGTCAACTATAGCAAATAGGTTTATCTATTTTTGTTTGAAGTAAAATAGAAATGGTTCATGCATTAAGAGAGATCGTTCAAGAGGAGACGAAAGGCGAACAAGAAATCTAAACACTGCAATATAATTTCAACTCACTTTCTGACAGCAATAACTGCAGATTGAGTTTGATATGGGTATTTGGCTTTTACAAACTAGTATGTATATATATATACACTATATACGAAGGTAATTCAATAATTATTCGCACTTTTTATTTTCACAATTTCATTTTCACATCTGATAGATTATAAACACATTACTTCTCAACATAGTCTCCCTGTTTCTCAATGCACTTAGTCCAGCGATCTACAAACTTCCTAATGCCATCACAAAAGAATGTTTTTGGCTGTGTGCGTAGCCAGTCATGCACCGCCTCCTTCAGGTCATCATCGCCTTGGAATCGCTGACCTCTCAAAGCGTCTTTTAGTGGTCCAAACAGGTAAAAATCCGAAGGTGCCAGGTCTGGACTGTAGGCTGGATGGTCGAGAACTTCAAATTTAAGTTCTTGAAGGCATTTTCTAGTCTGTGCAGCGGTATGAGGGCGCGCATTGTTGTGTAACAGAAGAACACCTTCCGACAATCTCCCTCTCCGTTTTGTGCGAATTGCTTGCTTTAACTCATTCCGAAGCATGTCAGAATACGATGCACTTGTTACTGTAGTTCCACGCTCTTGATAATGTTCAAGGATAGGGCCTCGTGTATTCCAAAACAGTGTTAGCATAACTTTATCTGCTGACGGCTTCGCTTTGAACTTCCTTGCAATGGGAAATGTTGGATGCTTCCATTGCATACTCTGTCGTTTCCTTTCTGGTTCATAGTGATGGATCCAGGTTTCATTTCCAGTGATAATGCGCTCCAAAAAGTTCTCACCTTCATTATGATACTGCGCCAAAAGACGAGAGCAGACGTCCATACGATTACGCTTGTGCTCTTCTGTCAACTGTTTGGGCACCCATCTTGCACAAACCTTGTGAAAGCCAAGAATGTCATGAACTATCAAATAGGCTGACCCTTGACTGATGTCTAATGAAGATGCAATTTCTTTTATTGTTAATCTTCTGTCATCGAAAAATCATGGCTCTGACTTCTTCCTGCTTGTCGCCACTGGTTGATGTTGACGGTCGTCCTGAGCGCTGAGCATCTGTCACACATGTCCGACCTTCCTTGAACATTTGAATCCACTCGGACACACTTCGCCGTGGTAACGCATTATTCCCATACTGAGCACATAAACGCGTGTGAATTTCAGCTCCTTTCACACCTTCTGCCCACAAAAAACGAACCACGGATCGCTGTTCTTCCAGAGTACAAATTGAAAGCGGCGCAGCCATGCTCACTACTCGTACGATATGTGACAGCTACGAGTAGCCTAAATAAGCCTATACTGTTGCTAGCCTAATTAAGCCTACATATCTCAGTTTGGCTCGTTATTACGAGTATATATTATATATACTATATTATCACTAAAATAAAAAGTTCGGATACTTATTGAAATACCTTCGTGTATATATGTGAAATGAAAATGAAAAGGTTTATTGGCAGACTATAGTCCATATGGCAAATATTATACAATGACAGTTCACATACTAACGATAGAAATATATACACAGTTGATTAGAAATAATACAGTAATGTCGGAGTTAAGTGGAGCTACAGACAGACGTTTTCGTACCAAGAATTCCATAGCTGAGAGGATAAACGGCAGGACTCATGGATAGCTTGGATAATCGGGTTGGTTGATTTTTTAATTCTTTGCATTAGACTGTATTGAGCACGTCTTGTTACCTCCGGGAAGCTCGGGACATTGCGGGTAGCAAACATTTGCGAAGCTGAGCATCTCGAGGGTAATTTATATAAGAGTCTAAAAGACCTGTTGTATAGCAAATTTAGGGTTCTGCCAGAACCTTTTTTATAATTCACCCAGAGTTGCTGTCCGTATATATTACTGCAGAAAGTACGAAAGAGAGTGTCTTTAGCTTCACTTGTACAGAATCGAAAGTTCCTTATAGTCATATTCGCTTTAGCACAAAGGCTTCAAGATTGTTTTCTCATATCTGAGTCATCACTCAAAGAGCTGGTAATAGTTTGACCCAAATACTTAAACTCTTGTACTTCCTCAATTACTTCACCTTTCATTTTAAACCTTATATCAGCTGGCTGATTATAGCTTTTAGGATGAAATTGCATAACCTTAGTTTTTGTAACATTAAAAAGAATGTTGCTGCGAATACACTTCGCAGACTTTTAGTAGCCGATCCAGGCCTTTAACAGAGGGACTTATTAAGACCATATCATCGGCATAAACTAAGTTATTTATCCTTGTGTTATCTATATAACATCCCACTGTTGCCTCATTAAGTGAAGCAATTAATCCGTCAATATACACATTAAAAAGCAGAGGGGAGAGCAAGGAGCCTTGTCTCACCCCGCAAGAGGAGCCAAAACATTCGGATAGTACATTGCCCCACCTAACGGTAAAAGATTAGTGAGAATACCAAAATTTCAATAAATTTAATATGTACATGGGAACCTTCCTGTCTTCTAGTTTTTTAAATAAAATATTGTGGTTCACTCTATCATATGCCTTACTTATATCTAGGAAACAGCTATAAATATTTGAATTACTGTCAATGTATTTAGAAATTGTTTCTTTAAGTACATAGATACACAGGTCACTTGAGTGGGACCTTTTAAAACAAAACTGATTAGGAGATGTCCATCGGTAATCATTTAATCGGAGCAACAAGAGTTTTTCTAGTAGTTTCAACAAGCAGGAAGCGACAGCAATAGGCCTGTAACTACTGCTGGATAGAATGTTTCCAAACTTATTTATGACCAGGGGCAAGATACAGTATATACCCTAATGAACTTTGCAGGGATATAGCTCTGAGCAAGCGTGGCTGATAAGAGCAATGATATATGCAGACATACTACGTCATTGGCATATTTTAAAAGTGCTCATTCGAGAGGTCATCTACCCCTGACGCAAAACCAGTCTTTAACTCTTTAATTAACCTCTCTACTTCAGGAACTGATATCAAATTATTTTCCCTTGTCCCTCCCACAGCCGTTTCGCTGCAATCTATTTTAAGATCATCCCAACTCATACTGTTAAGAATGTTAGAGTAGTGGTGTGTGTGTGTGTATATATATATATATATATATATAATATATATATACTTTAAAATTAAAAGATAGTGCAATGACTTTTAAGTGTTTTATTCAGTAAAAAAATTAAAGCAACCCAGCATGATTTTGAGGACTACATATTATACTTTCAAGTAACTTTTGAAATGTAAAGTTTTGTAGGAAGAAAACGCTGATCACGTAACGACATGATTTTCTATTAATTTTGGGAACTCGTAAATAATGTAAGTGTCATGTCAAACTTTTTTTTCTTAAAATGATTTATTACATTTATGTTACACTTATATTACATTTATATTACACTTATATCCAATCAGATAAATAATAATTCCCTGTAATCTCATTCGAGGAAGACCTTAATTAATTAATGTAGGAAAATGATTTTTCCTTTTCTCATCACTGATCGCTGTAACACGACGTGTATCGACATTTTCATACAGGTTTTGATACTATGATATCATTCAGATAATTGATCAATAAATCATATCTGAATTGGTGTTCTGTTAAAAATGATGTCATTCTTTTTGGAATACTTTTAACTCAATGTTATTTCGATTCTTATTCCACAAATAAGACTGTACTGGTGTACAAAGTGAGAAATTCACATTTGAGAAAAAGGTTTCCTCATTTGAGAATCCCGTTTACATTCGTGGTAAAGACGCCAAATGAGAATTGCTAATATTTCTTAAATGAACTTAACCTAATCAAAACTAACATTAGTCTAATCTAACTTAACCTCTTTTGGACCACTGGGTCGAATATGTACCGTTTCCCATACACGCACTCATAACTTAACCCTACAAAAACTTCGATCGTTAAGAGGTTAACCTTCACCAGTGTTTTCCCCAGAAATAGAAACTATGTAGAGGGGGTATTCAAATTTTTAGTAGGGATGTGGTGAAGGCCGAGGGGTGAGACCGTGAGGGTGAAGGTGGACTGTATGCACGACACAAAAAGATGTTTCACGACCATTGTATTAAATTTAATTTGTTTTAAAATCATGACACAAATTAAAGTTTTCATCTTTTGATTTTCACTTTGAACTGCAACATATGAAACAGATATAAATCAATTAAACTAGCAAAAATACCCGTCCTCCGGGCGGGATAGTCTTTAAGCGAGTCAGAATTTAATATTTACGATTAGCTCACGAATCCCTTAAATTTTAAATGCAGCTTCACAGATTTTACTTGAAGCTCACGAAGCAGTTAAATTTCCAACAAAACTTGTTCTAATTTTTTTTTACTTATTATGGTTCCGATGCGTAGCTAAAAATTTTGATGGCTACATTCTTTTCCTACATTTATTGACCAACTTGATTTTCTTCATTACACGAAAGTGTCTGAAACTCTGTAAAAGCATTTTGGGACTTGGTTTATTTTCAGAAAATTTTAGAAGTTCAAAATATTAAAATTTAAGTGCTTCGTGTTTTGTAAATTGGGATTAATTTTTTTTTTGATGGGGACACCCGATCTGAAAAAAAATTGCTAAAAACACTCCAGATATCCCACAGGGTATTGTCACCAAATTTCATGAAAATCGGTCCAGTCGTTTGGTCCTGAACAGGAGACAGACAGACGGACATGCGGTGAATTATGATATGATGATGAGACGACGACGTTTTGTTAGCGTTCCGAGAGATATTGCTCAAAAGGAACAGAGGAAAAGTGTAAGTATTGTAGGTGTAAAGATCAAAATGTCAAAAAAAAAAAAAAAATAAAAAAAAAATAAAAAAAAAAATATATATATATATATATATATATATATATATATATATATATATATATATATATGTATATGTATATATATATGTATATATATATTAATATATATATATATATATATATATATTATATATATATATATATATATATATATGAAAAATTATTTCACGAAAGTGACACGTGAAAAATATTTATGATGAATAAAACCACGAAGGGAAAAGAAACACAAAGGGGTGCTCAAGCGCTTTCGTCTAATGACATCCTCAGGAACACTGACTAGTGTTCCTGAGGATGTCATTAGACGAAAGCGCTTGAGCACCCCTTTGTGTTTCTTTTCCCTTCGTGGTTTTATTCATATATATATATATATATATATATATATATATATATGGAGAGAGAGAGATTGATTGATTGATTGATTTTCAACCATCAACTAAAGTGAATTTTTTTCTACTACAAAATTTTTAAAACAACTGAATCTAGTTGGAAAACAACTAAATTGGCAACACTGCACGTGACTAGTTGACCGCTAAGAGAGATGTTAGGAAAGTTCAGAGGGGGTATACAACGGTATCATACCACTCAATGTCATTCCCATTTCATTCCACGCCTAAGAGTGGGAAAGCTGAGAGTGAGAATATCAGAGGCAATTTCAAATCGGTCTATTCTCAATTCCTGCCATTCTCATTCTCATCCACGGTTTTCCCACGTTTGGTCCAAGTTAAGTTGACTTAGGTTAGGTTACAATAGATCGTTAGGTTATGTTAAGTTAAATTAAATTAGGTTAGGAAATATTAGTCATTCCTATTTGGCGCCTTTATTGCGAATGGAAATGGAGTGACTGTTTTTCAAATCAAGAAACACTTTTCTCAGATGTGGATTTTTCACTTCGTGCATTTTCATTTGCGGACCACGGATGGGAGTGGGAATGGGAATGGGAATGACACTGAGTGAGAAGTAAATGTGTACTGTTAACTCTCACTCACCGTCGCTCTCATTCGATTCCACGACCAAGAATGGGAAAGTGAGAATCTCAAACGAGGCATTTTCAAATCGGTCTATTCCCAATTCATGTCATTCTCATTCTCATTCTCATCCACGGCCTTTCCCACTTTGGAACGGGTTAAGTTACGATTGATTAGGTTAGGTTATGAATGGTTAAAATAAGTTAGGGTAGA
Organism: Bathynomus jamesi; assembly: GCA_023014485.1. Taxonomy (NCBI): domain Eukaryota; kingdom Metazoa; phylum Arthropoda; class Malacostraca; order Isopoda; family Cirolanidae; genus Bathynomus; species Bathynomus jamesi. The sequence continues at coordinate 72,121 of JAJOZX010003036.1, forward strand.
AAATATTAAACATTCCCACTCAGCGCCGTTTAAGCGACGAAATCATTGTTTCCCAAATCAAGACACGCTTTTCTCAAATGTGTTTTTTTCACTTTTATACATTCTCACTTGTGCACCACGAATGCGAATGGGAATGACACTGAGAGGGCCGTAATCATCGTGTACAACCCCCCCCCCCCCTTCCCCTTTCAGCTAAGAGGCTGTAGAGAAATCCCTAACCTTGATCAAAGTGGGAGAAATCTGTAAGTAAGAATGAAAATGGCATGAATTGGGAATAGAGCGATTTGAGCGACCTTACAACATCTGATGGACTTGACATTCTATCGACAAGTTATTATTAGCTTAGATTAAGTTAGGTTAAGTTATGTTGAGTTACGCTAGGTTAAGTTAAGTTAGGTTGGGTTACACTAGGTTAAGTTAGGTTAAGTTACGTTAGTTTTATAGACTGTCGGTGTTCTGGTCTTGTCGACGAAATGGGTACAGGTCCGATTTGAGAAGTTCCTCATCTGAGATTCTCACTCGCAAATTTCCCGCTTCTGGGCGCGGAGTGAAATGAAAATGATATTGAATGGGATTAATACCCCATTCATTTTTACATTTAATAAAGTTCTCTAATGATATTCGTAACAAAATGTATTTAGTAAATAGATTTACAAATATTATACGAATATAACTGAATTAAGAGTTTGTATTCACTAAAGTTAAAATGTTAACTTTACAGATTTAATTAAATGGGAATTTTGTGATAAATAAGTTACTGCCATCGCCAAAAGTTTAGATCAAACGGGGTGGTGCGAAATTTCATGAAAATGACACAAATAAATAAGTGAAAATTCCAAAGTTACTGAGGATAGGCAAATTTCAAATGAAACAAATCATTCGTGATTTATTACCTCCAAACGGTAACTGTACGAACTCAGTTTGAAGTTGTGGTGTTATGGGAGGACGGGGGCGGGATAATAAATGGGGCGAAGGATCAATACTGAATAGTGGGAGACGAAAATCCTCCGGGATGCCGCGAAAGAAGACAGGTGGCAATGAGGTGCCTTGAACCAGGTTGAGAACCACAAGTGAATATTAGAATAGAGAACCGTTAAAATAATGTGGTCATGTGGTCATCATCATCATTATTATTATTATTATTATATAAATACAGTACATAATTATATTTTTTATGCGGGAAGGAGGGGCCAAGGGCGAATGCCCGTAAAATCCTCCCCTCCCTCATACAGAAAGAGAAGAAGAGAGTCAAAATACAAAAATGTTACTCTTAATATTTTTAGTCTGAAAAGATTGTGTAGTGTGTTGGAGGATTCTATTATTATTAGCTCATGACTTGGGTAACCTCGATAGGCCCTGGTGGCTTCATGTTTTCCAAATGAAATGTAATGTAATGTACTGTATTTGTATTGAGGAACAAAGGGAGAAGTGTGTTTTTGAGAACATGTTGGACTGCTCACAGAGTAGATGAGACACGGAAAAAGCTCAGCTAAGGAGGACCGTGACAGGAGAAACGGGAGTTCCAGTACTCCCTGTCTACTGCCTAACGTCCCCCACCCCGCAGGAGTACTTCCCTGGTCGATTGGTGTCTACAATCACTTCCTTCAAGTATATTCTAACGAAATAGTATTTGGTTGAAGATATATAAATATTTTTCTTCTTCTTAATGGTCAGCCTGTGGAAAGAATGAAAGTTGCCAACGCTCGGCCAGTTTAACCTCTACCCCAGCGTTCTGAATACATATTAATGGGAGCGGTACAAAACATGATTCCGTAGGTGGAGACTTCTGTGAAAGTGCCAAACGTTTTCAGAAATCATTCTCTTACTATTCCGCAATTACAATTACAATATACAATATACAATATTACGATATACAATATTACAACATACAATTACGTAGCCAGAAATTTCTAATGGGGGTGATTACACATGAAATGTTATTCAACAAATTTTCAATTATATATCTACACTACGGTGATGAATACATTCAATTTAAATCAGCATATGGATTAAAAAAAGGCTACATCTGTATATGTTGTACAAATAATACTTTGTTGTGTATTGATCGCGTTTTTAATTGGTCAAATCTGTAAGGTTTGCAGATGACAAGGCATTTGTTTGTAGTACTGAGGAAGGACTGCAAAGAATGGTCAATAGCTTGAAAAACGGCGGAAGAATTCGGAATGAGGATTAATGAGACCAAGACAAAGGTAATGAAAATTGCAAGAAGGAAAGGAGCACAAATGAACCTAACGATAGGAAATCGGACCTTAGAAGAAGCTGAGCAGTTTAAATATCTGGGAAGTTTATTAACCAACAATGGAGATTGCAATAAGGAAGTAAGATCTAGAATTGGTATGGGTAAGGTAGTTTCTGAGAGACAGAAAAGACTACTTACAGGTAAACTCAACTTGAAGCTGAAGAAAAGGTTAGTAAAACGCTTGATATGGAGTGTAATATTGTATGGAGCAGAAACATGGACACTGAAAACAACTGAAAAGAAACTCCTGGAAAGTTTTGAAATGTGGATTTGGAGAAGAATGCTAAAGATAAGCTCGAGGGAACACCAAAGTAATGAGGAAGTACTGCAACAGGTGAGGGAGAAAAGAAGACTCATTAAGGTGATAAGAGAAAGACAGAAGAAATGGATCGGACATGTGTCGAGAGGAGAAGGATTATTGAAGGAGGTGATAGAGGGTAGATATGAAGGTAGAAGGCCGAGGGGAAGGAAAAGGAAAGCAAGGCTGGATGATAAGGCATGCAGGAGCTAACATGAGATGAAAAGGATAGCTCAGGATAGAACACTTTGGTGGGACACATGAGTTGAACCTGCCTGATAGGCAGAACACGATGGATGGATGTATTTATTAAAAGCATGCAAAACCAATGATGATATGTACAATTGTACATATACATTACATCTCAGATGCAGTACAGGAATCTAGATTTGTAAACATCTACACATAAATACATACATTTAAAAAGCGAACAATTTGTAAACATCCAAATAACATATCTTATAGACTATAGAGCACAATTACTCCAAGCGGAAACTGAGCCAACGTGGTTTTTTTTGCTAAGTGAGATAGTATATTTTCTGTGCTGACATGAATATCTCGGTGGATGATGAGTAATGTTTAGCCCTTAAAAGTTCTAACGCAATGTTTCCAACGTTAACTAAGTAGTGTCTGCTTTACTCTGTAATTATACGCGGTATGCAAACGCGTTTTCAAAGTTCACCCTGTAAATATCAAGCGCAAAACACGCGCATACGAACTATGTGCACCTCTGAATTTATATCGATTCCTCTACTTTCTAATTAAGTAATTCAAACCTAATTTTAAAAGTAATTGATCGACATCCTCATTATTTTGTTATACTTCTAGAGTCCTTGGTTTTTTTAACCCCAAAACCCCTCCGTGGCTACGCCAATATATATATATATATATATATATACACACACACGTTTCGACAAATCTTTTGTCATCATCAGTGAATTAAGTCTTAAAACCTTAAAACAAAAATAAAAATGAAAATTACATCAATACAATATTAAAACTTAAAATTAAAACCTTAAAACAAAAATAATGAAAATTGCATCAATATAAAATTAAAATCATTAAAATTACATCACTACAAAAAATTTAAATCATTAAAATTAAATTAAATTACCTCAACAGGTAAATACACAATGTTTACATCAACCTCCATACTTGACAAAACCCAAGAGAAAACTGTATGGTCAGTAAATTAGAAGGTATGATATGTCTATGAAAATCGGTTGGTTAGTTAAAAGAGCTGTAATTTGTAAGATGAACTATTATTGTTAATGGAGGGTTTGTTTCTATAGATGTACAAAGATTCTAAAATTCGGAGTTCTGTGAGGTTATTGGATCTAGTTAGAATTTCAAACTGAGTTTTGTGCGACAGCTGTAAGGCTGCGTATATTGGCAGTACTCGACTCCAACTGGAGGTACGCCTTTCTCAACATTTGGGCTTATCAGTCCGTACCAACCGTCCCCTCAGTAGCCCACCACAATCCGCAATTAGAAACCATAGTAATGAAAACAACCATCCCCTTCACAAAACTCAGTTTGAAATTCTAACTAGATCCAATAACCTCACAGAACTCCGAATTTTAGAATCTTTGTACATCTATAGAAACAAACCCTCCATTAACAATAATAGTTCATCTTACAAAATACAGCTCTTTTAACTAACCAACCGATTTTCATAGACATATCATACCTTCTAATTTACTGACCATACAATTTTCTCTTAGTTTTTGTCAAGTATGGAGGTTGATGTAAACATTGTGTATTTACCTGTTGAGGTAATTTAATTTAATTTTAATGATTTTAATTTTTTGTAGCGATGTAATTTTAATGATTTTAATTTTATATTGATGCAATTTTCATTATTTTTATTTTTGTTTTAAGGTTTTAATTTTAATGGTTTTAATATTGTATTGTGTAATTTTCATTTTTATTTTTGTTTTAAGGTTTTAAGACTTAATTCACTGATGATGACAAAAGATTTGTCGAAACGTCTGAAATACAAAAAATAAATGAAAATGTTTGCCGTTGTGTTGGTCCTTCTGTTCATCTGTAAGCTCCGTTTCTCTAAGGAGAAGTCAATAGCTTTGATATATATACATATATAGTGGTGTTCATGAAATATTTCACTGTAGGCTTGCAGTTTTATTACAGAAACTCCGTGTAAGACATTTCTGAAGTGCGTATCGAATAGCATCACAAAAAGGTCATCTTTACGAAGGGTTTTCCTGCCGGTACAGTATTCTTAATAAGGTCTATTTGCCTGAAGAAACTCCTAAGTAATCACGAGCAAAAGCAGATTCGTCACAATTTAACAGTTGAGGTATCAAGTCAGTCTCCTCTCAGTCGCCCTACGAAAAGCATCCCTCGAATATGGGCCTACCATATCCGAGAATTCGCCTATTTCAAAAACAGTTTTCCTCCGATTGTTCTTTGGAAATCACGTTCGCGTATAGGCCTATACTCAGTCACACCCAAAAGTTACACCCGAATAATTTCTGATACCGTTATCAGAAATTATTCGCCCGCTTATACTCGTACCGTAAATAACCTGTTTTCTTTGCGTGTACACATTAGAGTTCGTATTGTGTGCCATTTTTAATGTAATATTATTCAGTGTGAAAGTTTATTCTTTTCTTCAATTAGTACGTTTGTTACCTGGTGACCAGTGGCGTATTAAGGGGTGGCCAGGGGGGGTCATGCCCCAGGGCCCAGCTGTTTTAGGGGCCGATGTTTATAATGATATTGTTGGTTTACGTCGTCGTCGTCGTCGTTGGCCTAGGCAAGCTACGGCTTGGGACCGTAGCGCATCTATCCGGTATAGGTTAACCTGGATGATGTAGCCATAAGCACTGCCGCTAGTTAAGTGCCAACCAGTGATTATCTCACTAGCCGTATTGAGTCCGTTAGGCGAAACTACGACAGTACCAAAGGTGGAAAATATAACCTTTGGTTTTCTATTATTTATTTGTAAAATGGACATGGCATTAGATTAAAATAAATATTTGAATATAAATAATTAACTGACAATTGTGATATATAATTAATTATGTTTACATACAATAAAATAATATAGTATACATAAAATTAGTATTAATGTGGTTCACAATTGAATTATAATGGGGTAACTAATTTAAAATGAATTTATACTATTCCGAAATTCAAGACTGTAAAATTAACATTTATCTTGAAACTAAAATAAGAGTATTCACTACACACTCCCCCACCAGAGAGGAAGTTCAAAGAGTTCCGAACGACACTGATTTCCTCTGGACCTTTTTGGTAGCTACATGTACCTCACTTAAGGTTGATTCCAAAAACGCAGGCTTAAGACGATCGATAGAAACCTTGTCGACCTTGGAACCGCGCTGTATGAGAAATGATTTGCGCGTACGTCGGAGAACTTCATAGGGTCCGTCATATGGACATTGGAGAGGCCGTTTTGGGACAGGTACACGAACGAAAACGTGGGTGCAAGATTGGAGGGCTGGGGAAACAAAGATGTTCTGTTGGCTAGTCAATCGAGGGGGAACAGGCTGAAGGGACTGCATGTGAGAGGAAAGTGTTTGAGCGAATTCCGTAGGATCGCATGACTTATCCCCTGCAGTGAAGTAGCCACCTGGTAGCCGCAGTGTTGTTCCATAGACTAGTTCAGCCGCTGTAGTCTTCAGATCACTCTTAAATGCAGAGCGAATACCAAGCAACACGAGTGGAAGCTTATCCATCCAATGGGAGTCTTCGTGACACATAAGGGATGACTTCAGCTGGCGATGGAAGCGTTCGACGAGGCCGTTAGCTTGCGGATGATACGCACAGGTATGCGCATGTACTGTACCCAACAAGCTGGTAAACTTCTTCCAAAGCGAAGACTCAAATTGGCGACCTTGGTCAGTGATGACTTTTGTCGGCAATCCAAATCTTGATACCCATCCATGAAGAAAGGCTCTTGCAACAGTTTCCGCTTGGATATCAGGAAGTGGAATGGCTTCAGGCCATCTGGAAAAGCGGTCGAGACAGGTGAGCAGATAACGTTGGCCTTGAATCACTGGAAGAGGGCCAACAATGTCTACATGAATTATTTCAAATCGCTGGGATGGGGGCGGAAATGCGTCAAAGGGGGACCTGGTGTGCCTTTGGACTTTGGCACGCTGGCAGGCAAGGCACGTTTTGGTCCAATGTTTGACATCCTTCCGCATCGAGGGCCAAACAAAGCGAGAGGTAACCAGGTGTTGCGAAGCACGGATACCAGGATGGGAGGGCTTATGAAGATCCATGAAGACTGCTTGTCTGTGACATGGAGGGACATATGGGCGAATAGCAGCTGTTGATACGTCGCAATAGAGGGGCACAGACAATCCTGGCATACTCATTTTCTTGAGGGAAAGTGAGTGAGTGGAGTCTTCTCTGAGCAGGTCTTGTAGTTCCGTATCCTTATCTTGATCCTGTGCAATAGCATTCCACAGTGTAGAGCTGAGGGTAACAGAAGTAATCTCTATTCTTGAAAGTGCATCCGCTGGAGTGTTCAAGACACCTTTGATGTGGCGGATATCTGTGGTAAATTGCGAGATATAATCGAGTTGCCTGATGACTCTGGGAGAGTGGTTACAGCTGTTTTTATTGAAGACAGTGACCAAAGGTTTGTGGTCGGTAAAAACACAAAAATCTCGGCCTTCAAGGAAATGTTGAAAATGCTTCACGTTTAAGTAAATAGCAAGAAGTTCACGTCCGAAAGCACTATAACGCGTTTGGGCTGGCTGCAGCTTTTTCGAGTAAAACGCGATGGGTGCTTGTTGACCGTTAATGGTTTGTTCCAACACTCCACCGATCGCAACATCTGATGCATCGACCGTCAGAGTTAGGGGGGCATCACTGATAGGAAATGACAGAGACAATGCACTATTGATAGCATTTTTGGCATTGTCGAACGCCTGTAAACTATCGCTACACCATAACAATTTCGTTACCTTGCGTTTGTGTGTGATCATAGCGTGTAGAGGAGCAAGAACACTAGCACAGTTTTTAATGAACTTGTGGTAATAATTTACCAAACCTAGAAACCGCCGTAACTCACGCTGATTACTTGGCATAGGGTAATTTTTTATCACTTCACACTTGTCCTGAAGGGGGTAATTCCGTGCTGCGAAATCGTGTGACCAAGAAATTCCAAGGTTGGCTGTGCAAACACACACTTAGATGCATTAATAGTAACACCGTATTGTTCTAAGCGTTGAAAAAGGAGTGAAAGATGTTCCTTATGTTCCTCTTCCGTTGAGCTGGCCACAAGCAAATCATCGATGTAGCATAAACAAAGTCTAAGCCTCTGGTGACCTCATCTATAAACCTCTGAAAGGTTTGCGCAGCATTCCGTAGCCCGAACGGCATCTTCACAAATTCGAATAACCCAAATGGTGTACAAACTGCAGTCTTGGGAATATCCGAAGGCTCTACGGGAATGTGGTGGAAAGCCTTAACGAGATCTATTTTACTGAAGATAGATTTGCCGTGGAGAAGAGAAGTAAAGTCTTGGACATTTGGTACCGGATATCGGTCCGGGATGGTTGTCGAATTTAAAAACCGGTAATCCCCACATGGTCTCCAGTCTCCTGACTTCTTCTGGACCAGGTGTAGGGGAGAGGACCAACTGCTTTTGGAAGGTCTTATTATCCCAAGATCCAGCATAAGCTGGAATTCCGATTTGGCAGCTTTCAGTTTGTCCGGGGCAAGACGTCTGGGTTTTGCAAACACAGGGGGACCTTTTGTTGTAATGTGATGGGTAATGGTGTGCTTAATGGTATCACCCGTCTGCATCGGTTGAAGAATTCCTGGATATCGCTGGAAAAGGCACTGGTACATGGAATTAGGGGGAACGAGGGAAAGTGCAGAGTTCGAGGCGTCCGGAAGGGCAACCTGTTTGGCAAGAACAGAAAGCAGTGTGGCCTGGTCGCATAAGCGTCGCTTGTCAAGATCCACCAGGAGTTTGAAATGCTGGAGGAAGTCAGCGCCGATTATGGGATGCTGCACTTGAGCACAGATGAAAATCCACTTGAAGGATCGGTGAAGGCCCAAGTTTAGTTCACGCGACTGAGTACCGTACGTGGGTATGCGTGAACCGTTAGCAGCGTATAGAGGCGGAGATTCCGAGTGCTTATGACCAGATTTTTGAGGGAATACACTGACTGACGCTCCGGTATCGACCAAGAAATTGATACCAGAGTTCCTGTCCTTTATGAATAACAGGTTGGCAGTGCGAGTACTAGACGCCATTAGGACTCGCTGCTGGGGTTTTCCGACGAAAAATTGCAAGGGGAGATGCACTTCCTAGCCTTCTTTCCAAATTTCGCGTGGTAGAAGCAGATCTTCCCGGAACTCGAACGATACCTCTTCGTAAATCTTGACCGAGAATGGCTTCTTTGCCGTTGATTTTGTAGCAGAGAACAAACGTGGTTGAGTTGTTGACTGAACTCTTTCACTTTCAACTCCAGTTCCGATTGTGTGTTCACGTTGTTGACCGGAGCTGTGTCAATCTCCACTACTTTGTCGGCAGTTTCTGCTAGTTTATCAACTGGAGTAGCAGGATCCATAGTGGCCAAGACACGCTGAGCTGATGGAGGAAGTTTCTGCAAGAACAACTGTCTAAAGATGTCCTTATCGAAGGTTTGTGCGCGTTCGCCTAGAGCGCACTGCATAGCCCTCAGCATTTGAGTGGGCTTACGGTCTCCAAGTTCTTCTTTTGAGATTAACTGATGTAGTTTCTCACGCTCGGAGACAGTGGTGCGGCACAGGATGGCAGACTTCAGATCGTTGTATGGGTCCTCACTCGTGGAAGGAGATACGATGACGTCACGGACTTCAGAGATGATGCTCGCTGGTAGAGAGGACAAACATGATCGTATTTTGTCCTGCTAGCGGTGATCCTTCCCAAGTTGAATTGTGATTCCACTTGGTGGAACCAAATAAATGGATCACCCGGCCAGAAGACGGGGAGCTTTACGCTCAAGTGGGAGATGGCACCAGCGTCGTCAGGCATCTTCTCCTATGCTTGCTGACGTACAAGCAAGACGATAAGTTCCCAACGAAGGAGTGGAGGTTGAGACGAGCGCAGGCACAGAGCGCACGGGCAGGGGTGAGGGGCAGAGGGCACGAGCGACATTACAGTCTGGTCCTAGTCGCTCGGGTGAAGGGAGTGGTGGGCACGAACGACGTTACAGTCTAGTCCTAGTCGTTCGGGTGAAGGGGGTGATGGGCACGAACGACATTACAGTCTAGTCCTAGTCGTTCGGGTAGAAGGGGTAATCCAGCTCCGGGGTCACCAATTGTTGGTTTACGTCGTCGTCGTCGTCGTTGGCCTAGGCAAGCTACGGCTTGGGACCGTAGCGCATCTATCCGGTATAGGTTAACCTGGATGATGTAGCCATAAGCACTGCCGCTAGTTAAGTGCCAACCAGTGATTATCTCACTAGCCGTATTGAGTCCGTTAGGCGAAACTACGACAGTACCAAAGGTGGAAAATATAACCTTTGGTTTTCTATTATTTATTTGTAAAATGGACATGGCATTAGATTAAAATAAATATTTGAATATAAATAATTAACTGACAATTGTGATATATAATTAATTATGTTTACATACAATAAAATAATATAGTATACATAAAATTAGTATTAATGTGGTTCACAATTGAATTATAATGGGGTAACTAATTTAAAATGAATTTATACTATTCCGAAATTCAAGACTGTAAAATTAACATTTATCTTGAAACTAAAATAAGAGTATTCACTACAATATCAATGATAAATTTGGAATGCTCAACAATATCTCTCAACTAACTTCAGAGGACGCATCAAAAGCAACAAAAAATCTGGCTAGTCCATTACCCAAAACCCAAATGATTTTGAGGACAGCTTCCCATTTGAGTTTTAGCATTTTGTACTGTTTGTCAAACAAAACGCTTTAGCTGACACTCGCCCATTAGGAGTACTACAGGAAATTCACAAATTGAGGGCTGTTTTCCCAAATGCTTTCATTGCTTATCGCATTTATTTGTGTTTGATGATATCAAATGCAACTGCGGAGCCTTCTTTTTCTCATTTGAGCATGATTAAAAATGTTAAACGTCAAATGCTAACCTAAAAGAAATTGCAAAGTCTGTCATTGTTACGCATAGAAAAGAATATTTGGCAGAATTTAAATACTGAGCTTGTGATTGGAAAATTTAGTGATATGAAGCAGCTCAAAAAACGTTTGTATACTGGTGGTGGATGATTTTGTGACCAACTTTGGTAGATTAGTAGTAGACTTGTAGTTGTGTAATTGGTTTGGTGTAATTGTAGCAGCTTGGTATTTGTGTAAAACTTGCATTATTTGATTTAGAAATAAATGGTTTTATTAATTTACATGACTCAAAGATTTGTCTTGTTGAGGGACCCCAAGAATATTTTGGCCCCAGGGCCCAAAAATCTTTAATACGGCACTGCTGGTAACCCCAAATAATTAACTATTAAATTACCTCTTTAACCTGTAAATGGGTGCCTGTAACTTGGGCATCATCATCATATATATATATATATATATATATATATATATATATATATATATATATATATATAGAAACGACGTAAGTATAGAGGAGTGTTCTGCACACGAGGAAGAGAAATAACGAACAAATGAAAAATGAGGTAACCGCCCGGGAATCTGACCGGCAATCGGAAGATCCTGGGTTCGATTCCCGGGCGGTTACCTCATTTTTCATTTGTTCGTTATTTCTCTTCCTCGTGTGCTGAACACTCCTCTATACTTACGTCGTTTCTATACATTAATATACTGCTTGGTCATTTAAATGTGTATATATATATATATAAGTTATATTAAATCGATAATTAATTAGTTTTAAATTCATAATTATTTAGTTTTGTAAAAATTGGTCGTTGCCAATGTACAGGCAGTTGTTACATAAATTTCTTATGTTCTTGTGGTTCGGAACCCACGTAAAATTGTAGGTCCCCTCCGCCACCACGGAGGACATACACAATTACGAACACAGTTAGGTAGACCAGCCATGAGTGGGTCCTAGGCTCTTTGTTCGTCTGAAACATTATAACATTACATTATAACATTATAACATATATATATATATATATATATATATATATACTATATATACTATATATATATATTATATATATATATATATTTAGCGAGGAGGGTTGATATCGAGTAAAAAAGTCAATACAGCATAGGTTCTATTTCCAACCGATGCAGAGCTACGAATGTTTTAAGATGTTCAAACAACAAATCCCTACTACGGATTATTTGAATTAGCGGTAAGGGAATCGTTGGATTGGTCGTGCTGGTCCAATATCGTGGCCTCCGAGATCTCCGGACCTAACCCCGTTAGATTTTTTTTATGGGGCCTCATGAAAGAGATGGTCTACAAGACCAAAGTACAAGCGAGAGAGGAACTCTTGCGTCGGATTACACAGCTCAACAAAAAAAAATTTTTTGTTTCGTTGCCAAGGAAATTCGTACGAATTTAGGGTATTTTGGGGTTGCTGAATTCCAAAATGAAAGTAGTTTTTTCCGATTTGGCTCTAGTTCTTCAGATAATGAATACCCTCAATTAATAGGAAACGTAACCATAACGCGTGCATATGGGAAACTACCGGAACATTCTAGATGGTGAGACACGCGAATATTCTTAGTGTTTACTCCGCGATCATTCTAGAATATTCCCCCTCCGTATATAAGTCATCGGCCACCCAACCAGTAAGTAGGCTCCGCCTGAACATTAAATTTTTTGCATTTTTACGTGTTTCAATGGGGTACCAATTATCTCATAAATTAGAGCCAATCTAGCAAAACCGATGTCATATTCGGAATCAGCACCACAAAGTTACCCCAAAATCACTCTAATATGATTGGCAATAAAATGAGTGTTGACCAGTGTTATGGATGCCGCTGCTTACATACGAGAACACCCCGAAATGATTCAATGGGCAGTGAACTCTTGTTTGGAACGAGCAATGATGTGCATTGAAAACCGAGGCGGACATTTTGAACATTTATAAGGTGTATCTCATAAAATGTAGCAATAAATACATCAGATTAATACTCGTTTATTTTTTTCCGTGCAACTTAAAACGTCCGTAGCTCCGCAATGATTGGAAATAGCACCTATGTTGTATTAACTTTTTTACTCGATATCACCCCCCAAATCACCCTCCAAAGTATGGCAGATCGGTTGTGAAACACATATATATATATATATATATATATACACACAGGGTGTTTCAGGAGGAAAGGTTAATACTTCGGGAGGTGATAGTATCGGTCATTGTGAGGAAAAAAGTTCATATGAACATGTGTCTAATTCTGAATGGTTACGGAGATAGAGCTGTTTGAATCTGATGCGCGCGCAGCTCTTCCTCCCCCTTCCCTCCCCTATAACTTTGAACCATGTAAGCTGTAATGTAAGCATGTAACATAAGCCAATCGACAGCTGACTGTTGTAAGTGACATTGTTTGGTGTTTGAAGCAGTGTTAAGAATGCCACACGCCTTCGCACATGCCGAATATGCAGATATGGTGTATGTCTACGGTTTTTGCGATGGAAGTGCAACAGCTGCTGTTGCAGAATACCGTCGACGGTTTCCGAACCGCAGAATTCCGGATCGAAGAGTGTTTACCAGGGTTTTCAACACATTGCGTGAGATTGGTACACTTCCCAGCGCTCATGTTTCATCTGAACGTGAAGGTCAACAAGATGTGGATGCAGTGGAAAACATTCTTCAGTTGGTAGAGCATAGTCCTACTACTAGCTCACGAAGAATTTCTACACGTCTCGGTGTACCACACACAAGAGTATGGCGAACATTACGTGAGGAAGGCTTGCATCCATATCATGTACAGCGTGTACAACACCTTCAACCAGGAGACGCTGCCATGCGACTGGAATTTTGTCATTGGGTAAATGCTAATCGCCAATTGCTTCGATTAATACTGTTCACCGATGAAGCTACTTTCACCCGTGACGGTATCAACAACACTCGTAACTCTCATCGGTGGTCAGACGAAAATCCAAATGCCACTGTGGAAACAAATTTTCAACATCACTTCTCTGCCAATGTGTGGTGCGGTATCATCGATGATCAGCTGATTGGCCCTGTTACTTTAGAGACTCGTCTTACAGGACAAAGTTACCTACAATTTCTGCAAAATGAATTGCCAGGACTATTGGAGGATATTGCTTTGGCTACATGCGCTGGTATGTACTTTCAGCATGACGGAGCTCCTCCACATTCTACCCGTCTGGTGATGCAATACCTAAATCAAACTTTCCCTAGTCGATGGATCGGCCACGGTGGTTCTATTCAATAGCCACCAAGGTCTCCAGACCTCTCTCCGTTAGATTATTGTTTGTGGGGGTGGATGAAAAGTCAAGTTTACAAAAGAAAGGTGGATACACGAGACGAATTGCTCGCGCGCATTTTGGATGCTGCTGCCCGCATAAAGGAACGTCAAGATCAACTCAGACGAACAACACGCGATCTTCGCACACGAGTTGCAAAGTGCATTGAGGTTGACGGTGGGATTTTCGTAAACGTATTGTAAACTGTAACAAATTTGTCATTTCTGTATCTGATACTATTCAAAATGCAATGTTTAAACATTAAATGTTAGAAACAGTAATTGGTTTCTCTTTCTTGATTACCATTAACAATGTTTTTGTATTTGTAGATTCAAACAGCTCTATCTCCGTAACCATTCAGAATTAGACACATGTTCATATGAACTTTTTTCTCACAATGACCGATACTATCACCTCCCGAAGTATTAACGTTTCCTCCTGAAACACTCTGTGTGTGTATATATATATATATATATATATATTATATATATATATATATACACAGGGTGTTTCACAACCGATCTGCCATACTTTGGAGGGTGATTTGGGGGGGGGGTGATATCGAGTAAAAACGTTAATACAACATAGGTGCTATTTCCAACCATTGCGGAGCTACGGACGTTTTAAGTTGCACGGAAAAAAATAAACGAGTATTAATCTGATGTATTTATTGCTACATTTTATGAGATACACCTTATAAATGTTCAAAATGGCCGCCTCGGTTTTCAATGCATATCATTGCTCGTTCCAAACAAGAGTTCACTGCCCATTGAATCATTTCGGGGTGTTCTCGTATGTAAGCAGCGGCATCCATAATCCGACGCAAGAGTTCGTCTCCCGCTTGTACTTTGGTCTTGTAGACCATCTGTTTCATAAGACCCCATAAAAAAAAATCTAACGGGGTTAGGTCCGGAGATCTCGGAGGCCACGATATTGGACCAGCACGACCAATCCAACGATTCCCGTACCGCTAATTCAAGTAATCCGTAGTAGGGATTTGTTGTTTGAACATCTTAAAACATCCGTAGCTCCGCATCGGTTGGAAATAGAACCTATGCTGTATTAACTTTTTTACTCGATATCAACCCTCCCCCCTAAATCACCCCCAAAGTATGGCAGACCTGTTGTAAAACACCCTATATATATATATATATATATATATATATATATATATATACTGTGTGTGTGTGTGTGTGTGTGTGTGTGTGTGTGTGTGTGAGGCACAACACTTAAATATTAGTTTTTAATCGAATTATCGTCAGAGGTATGAAAAAGCCTTGAAAATAGTTAAAAATTATAATTCATTACATAATATAACTGAAGCTGATAAACCTAATTCGATAGTCATCATGGACAAAAATATTCAAAAGATGAATCCTTTACTGAATGATAGTGATACGTCTAAAGTCTGTATCGTCCATAGTTTTTTTTATTTGATAATAAAAGTCAATGAATAATAACAGATTTATTGGATCAATATATTTAGAATCGTGTTGCTTTCCCTTTTCCATTAAGTAAAGCTGACACACGTTCTGGTACTCCATTGATCAGCTTCGCCATTTGTTCTTGAGGACAATCCTCGTGGTGTCTACTTACTTTTGTCAACCCTCTGTACACATCTCTAAAGGGAAATCCATTGGAGGATGCTAACAAAATGTTTAACATAAGATTAAGAGAAATTTAAAAAAATAATTACACCAACTTTTCCAAGATATTTCTAACTATCGGTTCATCATTACCTTATTTATACGGTTTAGTCAAAACACACAAACTTAATAATCCCATGAGATCTATTGTTAGCTCTGTAGACTCCGTAACCTATAAGCTATCAAAATGGTTAGTCAGTTTATTAACTCATTTAGTTGGACCCTTTTCTGAATTCTACATAGCATGGATTTATATAGCATAGATCTTATTAACAAAATAAGGTTTCCTAATTATCCTAATTTCAAACAAAATTTATTCACAAAAGTCCCTGTTCTTGACGTGTTTGACTTCCTAAAATATAAGATTTCCGAGTATCTTTCCTCGTTGACCACGACACTGTCACTGAATTAATTAATTAAGCTTTTTCTTCGAAGGTTGTAAATTTCAGTCAGGATAAGTTTTATGCTTTGTCGTTTGGATTGGCTGTGGGAAATCCCTCCTCGTCCGTGTTAGCTAATTTATATATGAAACTTTTTGAAAGTAGAATTTTGCCTACTATTGATAATTTCAAAATATTGTTTCGTACCAGTATATAGATGATGTCTTATGCCTTTCGCTTGATAATTTGAATGTTGATGAATTCCTTGATGAGCTCAATAATTTCGTTCCATCAGTGAAATTAAGTGTTGAAAAGGAAAATGACGAATGCTTATCATTTCTGAATCCTTTAAAAATTCGGAGATGCACAAATCATTTCAAATTTGAAATTTTTCGCAAGCCTGTTAATAATAACTCATCTGTTCATTTTTATTCTGACCATATCACAACTAGATAAAATCTTCAAATTTTTCTTCTATGTTTTTCGGAGCATTAAGAGTTGTTAGTCCTGAATTTTTAGATTCTGAATTACACAATATTATGAACATTAGTATCAAAATATGTTATTCTATTTCATTCCTAGAAAACTGTCTAAGCAAAGCTATAAAAAAGCTACTAAAAAACAAAGATAGAAATTTAAAAAAAAACTCTACATATTTTTATTTAATAAGAAATGCGACACTATTATACAAAAGAGTGGGCTAAGACCTCCAGGCCATTTGCCTACGTGACTTCATAATTCGACGCACGTAAACAGAATTTTCCCCCCACGCTGCAGTACACTTCTGCTTGGCAATGAACTATTTGCATGTACTTCATAAAATCTTTTCCCATACTTACTGAAATAAAAAATTAAAATAGTGTACCAAATTGAAGCCAACTAAACCAACTGTCCAAACAGCGTGTGTGTGTGTGTGTGTGTGTGTGTACACACACACACACACACACATATATATAATATATATATATATATATATAAAATGCAAACCGCAAGGAAAAAGGAAAGCAATTCTAAGTTCTTTCGTGTATTCAACAATACACCTCGTCAGGAATAAAAGGAAAAAGCAAGAAGCCAAAAATATATATATATCTTTGTACAGCGTTAACAAAATAATAAGGATTGATTAGCAAAAGTTAACAAGTACTGATAAAAGGCAAAAGGTATTTTAACAAGATGTTAATTTTATAAACTCCGGAGCTGTTAGTAAAATTATTCATAAAATAGATAAATGCACATGCTACATTATTCCTTTCAGTTATGTCTTTATTTTTAACAAGAACTTTAGAACTCCCCCAATAAATACTATGATTATATCTATGCATATGGTTAGACAATGCATTACAATTATTTGCCGTCCTGTACGCATATTTATGCTGTTTTACTTTGACATTCTAAAGTTTTTCTAGTTTGATCTATATAAATTGAGTTACATTGTTTGCATCCAGTCGAGTAGATACAGCCCGTACCATTATCTGGGCAGTTCTTTATTTGACGAGATTTAACAGTTTTTATAAGACTACATAATACCAAAGTGCTTAAAGTAAGGTTGGAAGGTGTTTAAAATTTACATGGTGAGGTAGGCTAAAGATATTTTTAGGATCAAATTCCTTTCCAATTACACTATTATAATTTTTTTCTCTTTTTTCTCTTTTTTCTATTTGCTTATTTTTTCTGTTTCTTGTTTTTTTCTGTTTGATTTTCTCCAAGTGACTACATCTGTAAAAAATAATTCCAATAATTTCAATAATGCTATCAACAGCGTTGCCAAATCTATTTATAATGTATGAAAGCCATTTTACACGCTGTTGAAAGATCAATACAATATATAAAGGGTGGTGCAAAAGTCTCTATCTATTTTGCTGAAATAATTATATTTCTATTTTATTTTCTACAGACCATAGATGATGATGGATATACAAGAACGTGTGATGGTAGTAACACTACGTATCCAAGGGAAGAAGTGCAAAGAAATTCGAGAAAAATTCGAAAGACTTTACAAACCAAGACCTACAGACAAAGTAATTCGCGAGCTGGTCAATAAATTTAAAAGAACAAGATCTTGTCATGATGAGGCAAGATCTAGACATTCCAGGTACTTCTCAAGAAAAGCCTTTGAAACAAATCCTAGAATGTCAACTCGTACAGCATCACGTAGACTGAGCATGCAAAAAACGATTGTTCTAAAGATTTTAAAATCAACATTAAAAAAGAACAGTTATCATATTCAAGTGCTACACGAGTTACACGAAGAAGATTATCCAAGACGAGCCGCCATGTGCACAGAATTGATTGAAAAAATTCATACCGAAAACTTATTAAATCACACACTCTTCAGCGATGAGGCGACATTCCACACATGCGGAAAGGTTAATCGACATAATTGTCGCATTTGGGCTAGTGAAAAACCAACCGAGTTCTACAAATGGGAGAGAGATTCTTCTTTGCAGAAGCTACGGTAACAGGGCCAATTTATCTTGACATGCTCTAGCAGTTTCTTGAATCCCAGCTTCGTTCAGATGGCATTCTCGACACTGTTGTCTTTCAACAAGATGGAGCTCCCTGTCACTATGCAGACATCGTTCGGGCGTACCTTGATGAGCTCTTACCAAATCGCTGGATTGGACCTGGTGGAAACAGACTCAGGGCAGCACGATCTCCGGATTCATCACCATTAGACTTCTTTGCGTGAGGCTTTATAAAGTCTGAGGTTTACAAAACAAGAGTTACAAACCTGCAGGATCTGCGAACCCGCATTGTCGCGGCAGTCGCTAAAATAACCTCAGAGATACTTGAGAATGGGTTCCGCAATGCAGTGGACAGATTTGAAGTTTTGCAGAGACATTGATGGTGCTCACGTTGAATCTTAAACCTAAGCTTCATAAATAATATATACCTCTAATTATGTTACTACATTTTTGTCCTAAAATACTATTACTTCAGCAAAATAGATAGGGACTTTTGGACCACCTGTATTTTATAAGAAGAAACGACAAATAATAAAATGCAGTAAGTTTAATTTAAAGACGACCAAACAATGGTATGATTTAGTTTCTGAGAATCAAACAACCATAAATGTTCTTTGCAAATAACAGTAAAAAGAAACTAGAAAAGGTCTGTTCTTTGTACATAATCTTCCACCACATATATAAATAAGGTGTAACAAAAGTCCGTTCTCATAGGGAAATAAGATTTAACAGAATTGATCGTGATGGAATGGCCGCCCCGAAGCCCTGATTTGACCCCACTTGACTTCTTGTGGGGTCACTTAAAGTCCGTTGTTTATGAGTCAAGACCTCGAATGATCGAGCAGTTGAAAGAAAAAATTACAGATCAGTGCGGAATTAGTGCGGAAATACTTCAAAACATAACTGAGAGCTTACAAAGACGAGTAGAAATGTGTCAACGGCTACATGGAATGCAATTTGAACATGTACTGGATTAATTGGTAAGTTGATTGTATTGTTTGTAATGTATAGTTAAAACTATTTTCTCGTTCAATTGTTATATCTTATTTCCCTATGAGAACGAACTTTTGTTACACCCTGTACATATATACGGAAGGCATAACTTTTTCTAGTTAACTGAGGAGGGTTTAAAATGCACCATTATTATATGAATAAATTCGTTTTAGAATTATTCTCAATAATTTGGTAGAAAAATTGACCCTTTATGCGGCTCGTTAAGGGGTCAGTCCCCACTTTATTGGTTGTGACAGCCGCAAATGAAGGGATCTTTAAAAAAACACCTTAAAGTGAAAATAATGTATGGTTACATACACTGCATTCCAAATTATTAAGCAGATTGCATTTTCTCCAATGTTTTCAAAAGTTTTTCACCGATTTCAATGAAATTTATAGCAAATAATTACATATATAGAAGCACTGATGTATTCATTTCGATAAAATATTTTGATAATTAAAATAATTATCTCTTTTTATATGTAAAATATGATGTTCCGAATTATTAAGCAGTATTCTACAGGGCTATTAATAATGATTCATGATTTCAACTGAGAATACTTCCGTACCTATCAACCGTGCATCAACTGGGCATACACCACATGAAAGAGAAAATCTCTAAGTTTTACAAGATCACCGCGAGAGGGCTCCAAAGTCACGCCATGGCCTAGCCTAGCAACAAACAGTCAGTGTGAAAATGGCGTCCGCACAGCAGAAGGCGTTTTGTGTGTTGCAGTTTTCGAGCTGTAAATCGGTAGTCACAGTGCCGATACCTGCCGATACCACCGACGGATGCTCTGAGCACCCGGTGGATCTGTTCTGTAACGTCGACGAAACTCACGCTGCATGTGACTACCGATTTACAGCTCGAAAACTGCAACACACAAAACGCCTTCTGCTGTGCCGAACGCCATTTTCACACTGACTGTTTGTTGCTAGGCTAGGCCACGGCGTGAGTTTGGAGCCCTCTCGCGGTGATTTATAAAACTTGCAGATTTCTTTTCATATGGTGTATGCCCAGTT
Source organism: Bathynomus jamesi (assembly GCA_023014485.1). Lineage (NCBI taxonomy): Eukaryota > Metazoa > Arthropoda > Malacostraca > Isopoda > Cirolanidae > Bathynomus > Bathynomus jamesi. The sequence continues at coordinate 92,590 of JAJOZX010003036.1, forward strand.
GATGCACGGTTGATAGGTACGGAAGTATTCTCAGTTGAAATCGGATGAATCACTTTAAATAGCCCTGTATTTACAGATCTAAATGGTGAAAATGGGTAAGAAGAAGGATTTAACACCAACTGAGAAAAGAAAAATAGTCAAGTTACTCGCTGAAAATATAAAATCTATTGAAATTGCGAAGCAGTTTGGCAGGCTTATCGAACTGTAAACAAGTTTGTAGCGGAGGGTACCAAACTGAGGCAGCGAAGTGATAAAGGAGCTATAAGAAAAGTGACAAGGCGGCAGATATCTGTAATCAAGCGCAAAGTTGCAAAGCATCCATTGTCCTCAAGTAAAGAGGTGTTTGAGCAGGCTGGCATACATAATGTACCAAGAACATCTCGATGTGAAATCCTCCAAACAATTGGCAAGACGTGTAAACTTACAATTCAACAACCATTAACACCCAGGTACAAGAAGCAGCGTGTTGAATGTGCGTGTCAGTTCTGAAAACAGATTTTAATACTGTATTGTTCACCGATGAATGAAAAGCAACCCTTGAGGGACTTGATGTTTGGTAAGAAGATGGATTGCTGAGAGCCAATTTCTACCATCGAGATTAAGACGCCAACAAGGTGGAGGTGGTGTCATGTTTTGGGCATTATTGCTAGGCAATGAAGTAGCTGTCCCATACAGAGTGCCTGATGGTGTAAAAATATGTGCCCAGTCTTACACAAACTTTCTAAAAGAAAACCTATTCCATGGTAGAGATTGACCCTTAGCAATCCATCTTCTTGACCAACCATCAGATCCCTCAAGGGTTGCTCTTCATTCATCGGTTAATAATACAGTATTAAAATCTGTTTTCACGTACTGACGCGCCCATTCAACACGCTGCTTCTTCTACCTGGGTGTTAATGGTTGTTGAATTGTAGGTTTACACGTCTTGCCAATTGTTTGGAGGATTCCACATCGAGATGTTCTTGGTACATTACGTATGCCAGCCTGCTCAAAAATCTCTTACTTGAGGACAATGGATGCTTTGCAACTTTGCGCTTGATTACAGATATCTGCCGCCTTGTCACTTTTCTTATAGTTCCTTTATCACTTCGCTGCCTCAGTTTGGTACCCTCCGCTACAAACTTGTTTACAGTTCGATAAGCCCTGCCAAGCTTCTTCGCAGTGTTAATAGATTTTATATTTTCAGCGAGTAACTTGACTATTTTTCTTTTTTCAGTTGGTGTTAAATCCTTCTTCTTAATCATTTTCACTATTTAGATCTGTAAATAGAATACTTGCTTAATAATTCGGAATATCATATTTTACATATTTTTCAATAAAAAAGAGAATTATTTTAATTATCAAAATATTTTATCGAAATGAATACCATCAGTGCTTCTATATATAGTAATTATTTGCTATAAATTTCATTGAAATCGGTGGAAAACTTTTGAAAACATTGGAGAAAATGCAATCTGCTTAATAATTTGGAACGCAGTGTAGTGACCTAGTAGAAGGTATTAAAAATAATGAGGGCTTCCGTCGTGGCGAGTGTCGTAACACCGCTTCCCGTCGGTGAGCGAAGTTAAGCAGTATTTGGTCTGGAGCGTAGTTGTATGGGAGACCGTCCTCTGCGTCCAGATTATGTGGCGACCCGTGGTTCGGATCCCACGTAAAACTACAAGTCCCCCTCTGTCATATGATCTTAGATGTTGTGAAGGAGGTTAAACAACTCCATCCTTACATTTAAAAATAATCAAATAATACAATTTTTTTCTTTGTTTTCTTTCCGTTTAGGTTTTAGGGTGCATCAATTTCTGATATACTTCTAAAGTTTTAATGAACATAAAAATTTGAGAAAACTATCAGTTAATAACAAGGAAAGCCCCCTGACGGCTCTCAGATACTAAACTCTATAGTTTAGACCCAATATATTTATATCCTCATTCGCTAAAGAACGTTTAAATAAATAAACAAATGTGAAATAAAATAAAATATTTCCTCCTCTATTTTCAATGAGAGTTGGTTTTCTTTCTTAATTCTTCGTTTTCTTTTTCATCCGATAAAGGTAAACTTTCATATTTAGCGACATACATTTCATTTCCAATGTAATAAATTATTAATTTACCTGTATCTTACCTGTTTCTTTCAGGAAACAAATAATTATCCCTAAGACACTATATTCCGCCTTTAATAAGCAAATTTTCAGTAAACCTTATGTCATTTACTGATATATTACTTCAAAGCGGAGAAGTGAATTGTAAATATTACCTTAGCGACATACATTTGATTATCGATAATTAATTACTTTTTAAGCAATTAATTACTAATTTCATTTACTTCGAAAATTTAATAATTTTACTAGTAATTTAATTAGAATTTGAAGGCAATTTTAACTTAAAATCAAATTACTTTTCAGTTACTTCTATATTTTCTCGTTCAATTCTGTTACAGTACTTCATCACAATTTACATGAAAAAGCGTGATCTTTTTTTTCATTTACAGTCTCGTCATCATTCACTGGGATGTAATTAGTAACAGTAAACATAAATAATTTTGTTCATGCAAACTGTTGGATATAAAATCGTGGAAAAAAAGTTTGGAATTACTTTTTTTGTCTGGGTTCAATATTTAGTGGGCCTTCCACTGGTATTAATGATTGTTTTGATTCTGCTGGGCATGGGTATAATGCGATTTTTGAACAATTCCAAGTCCAGTTCGGACTGCCAAACTGTTTTTATGGTATAACAAAGCTCTTCGTTGGATCCTGGCTTCTTTTCAGTCTTTCATCTCCAGAAATTTACACAGTTTCTCAACTGGGGTGAGGTTAAGAGAGTTGCTAGGTCATTGCAAAGCTGACATATGGTGTTTTATAAACCATTCCTTTACAATTTTGTCCGTGAGGCAAGGTGCACTATCCTGCTGGAACCAGGAATATCCGTACCGCTGTATTTGGATAATCCTATCCAAAGTTCACGATCTGGTTCTTGTCGCTGACCGTTGGCCAATTGTTTGGCGTTTCATTCACTCTATGTCTCCTTCATCATTGCAAAAAAAGGATACACTTCTTATGATTATTTTCATTTAGGACTTTTTTGTTTCGCTGCTCTTGTTGCGACTAAATTACTCTCATTTCTTCTATTGACTGGAGTAGGGAGCTCCTTCTTCGTCTGAGTAGTGGTGATGAAAGGGCTTGCCTTCCTTCTGATCGTATTATCAGTACATTGAGTAGTTATTCATTTCCTGCCGTATCTTGTTTGCGGTTTATACTCTCTATTCTCTTTTTTGGATCTTGCATATACTGCTTACTGAGGTCTTTTAATTTGGATAGTTCCCTGCCTTTGATTGTAGCCTCTTTCAATAAGTACTTCTGCGTAGCCTCGCTTCTCCGCGGAAATGTTCCGGTTTTCTGCCCTTTTGTAGCTTGCATAAATTAGGAATTCATTAGGTAATGTCAACAAGTTAAGGAAACGATTATGGATTTACATCCTTTTTTCGGGACTAACCAGCAAAAGTAATATTTAAATCATCGCGGTATTATCAACAGGAGATTGGTTATTAATCCAAATTGTGATTGCATTTGCTCACTGAATAATCTCACTTACGAGAAGTTGAATTGAGAGAGTAAATCGCGTCGTGGTCGCTGCAGTGTGCGGGGCTCCTATTCTGTCAATGTAAAATCGCACGCGACTCGAGTCGTCACGATCCAAGTCGTCACGATCCAAGTCGTCAGTCGTGAGTGGCAAGACGATCCTGGTGCGGCCGGCCTAAGCCTTTGGCCACGATTTTTACGTATGACGTATACCTACAGTGTATTCAAAGAAGTTGGTGCTTCTTTCCACACCAAAAGATTTTACCTTTAGTTTCGTGTTTTTAAATAAATAATTGGAAAGTAATTCCTTTATTTTAGAAAAGTAACTGTAATGAATTACTTCAGAAGCGAGTAACATTGTAATTTAATTACCTTTTAAAAGTAATTTTTTCAACACCGAATATATATACAGGGTGTCCCATAAGTCCGGTCTCATAAGAAAATTTATTTTAAATTAAATTTACAAAAGTAATACATTAGAAATAAAACAAATGTTCGAACTGATGTCTTGTTTTGGGACCTTTTTTTTTTGTTGCAGGCAGAATAACACGCAGTGGCTAATATGGAAGTGAGTTACACTCGTAAGAAAAAGGTCTACGCCTTTTCCTGAGGACGTAACTCGCTTCCACATTAGCCATTGCGTTTTATTTCTACCTGCAACAAAAAAAAAGTTCCAAAACAAGATATCATTTTGGACATTTGTTTTATTTCTAATGTATTATTTTTGTAAATTTGATTTAAAATAATTTTTCATATGAGGCCGGATTTATGGGACACCCTATATATATATATATATATATATATATATATATACACCTTTCATTGAAATCATATCATTTTTCCAGTAACTGAACGATTTTTCTTCGGAGACACTAGCACCGGCCCTCCCCATATATATATATATATATATATATATATATTATATATATATATATATATATATTATATATATATATATATATAACTTGGTTGAATGGTTTGTTCTTAGGGAAGCGTAGCTTAGCGAGGAATAGGAGGACGAAAAGATGGTACATATTTATTAACAGACGTTTCGGAAAAATTCAATTTCCATCATCAGTGCTAAAAAGTTTTAAAACAAATACAGGGTGTCCCGTAAGTCTGGACCCATAGGGAAAAATAATAAATTACAAAATAGTCCAAAAATTATTACATAATCTGTTCAAAGTGTCCGCCGTTGTGTCGCACACATAGTTGAAGACGCAATCTCCACTGCGACAGCACTTTCTGAATCACAGTCGCAGAAATTTCTTGACACGCCTCCACAATGCGTGCTTTAAGGTGGAAAATGTTCTGAAGTTTGACCTCGTACACTTTGGCTTTCAAGTGGCCCCACAAATAAAACTCCAGCGGAGTAAGATCATAATAAAAAAATAATAAAAATAATAATAAAAATAATAAAAAAATATATTATAAATAAATTTTTGGACTATTTTGTAATTTTATTATTTTTCCCTATGGGTCCAGACTTACGGGACACCCTGTAGAAATAAATAAGTATAATAAATAAAAACGAACAATAAATTAAAATGACGCAACAATTAGCGAGAATTAATAGTAAGTTACAATATATTAAATTAAAAGATTAAAAATTAAATGATATAAAGTATAAAAGTATGGACAATAAGTAAAATATAAAACGGTTTAGGTGAAACAGAATTGAAGGGGTTCTTACCAAATTGTTAACGTAATGAGAGACTAATTGTACAGAAGATTGGGAATGGTTGCCTGTTGAAGAATTCCATATTAGAAAGATGGAGCCGGGCGGAGTGATGGTGGATTTCTTTTGAGTTGAGAGTTTATTTGGCAATGTTTCAATTGAAAGCGGAACTGTAATCGTTGAGGGTTGGCTGGATACTGAGGATATAAAGGGACTCAAGTATGCGGAGGTCGATTAGTTGGTTGGCTGAATTAATGATTTGAAATTGGAGGAAAGTAACGGGTGGTTGTGAAGGTGGCAGTGATCCCTTATTGCTGATTTGGAGGGTTTGTTCAAGGGCTGTGAAGTTCTTGTAGAAATCCCATAATGTTCGTCCACTCTTGTTTGATATTGGCGGATGGTACTGCCAATATAGTTCGCTTTGCAGCGAACACAATTAAAAGCGTAGATAGTGGACGAAGCAAGTGGCTGGGGTATTTTTTCTTTATGGTTGAGGTAAGATTTGATACTATGTTGTTGGTGAAAGCGAAATGAAATTTAATTTGGGGGTAAAGCGGGGTGAGTAAGAGACGGAGTTCTGAAAGTATTTTGTGGCTAATGTGGTCGTAATAGGGGAATGAAAAATATTGTACGTCTTTTTTAACAGTGGGAACTTTAAGGGGGGGTTGATAAATATTATTAAGAAAGTTTCTGGTTAAAGATTGTAACAGATGTTTTGGGAAAGAGTTATTAATGCTGAAATTAAGAATTAACTCTATTTCATGGTGGAAGGATAAGTACGAGGAGCAAAGATGGTAGGCACGGTGGATTAAAATTTCAATACTGTTTATTTTATATAGCGAAGGGATGTGGCTTAGGAAATTAGTACCCAGGCCTGTGTACGTGGGTTTTCGATATATGGAAGTGCTAAATTTGTTGTTTTGTTTAGTTATTGTAATATCTATGAAGGGAAGGGTGTTATTGGATTCGTCTTCTTTGGTGAACTTAATGTTTTTATGTTGGGAATTAAGGTAGTTAAGAAAAAGGGGGGCGTGGTTGGCATTGTGAAAAAGGAGAAAGGTGTCATCAACGTATCTTTTATATAGGTGTGGTTTATAATGAGTGGGGCAATGAAGTAGCCAGTTATTTTCGTGATGGCTGAGGAAGATGTTCGCTAAAGTGGCACTTAAGGGGGATCCCATAGCTAGTGAGTCGGTTTGTTGATAAAGTTGTTGGTTAAAGAAAAAATAGGTGTCTGAGGCGGCGAGCGGAAGCAGTTTGGTAAATTCATGTTTTGATAGATTCAAAACTGTGTTCGGATTGTTGGCGAAAAGGCTGTTTGTTAATAGAGATATCGATGGCTTCTTTAATTGGAACGTTGGTGTAGAGAGATACTATATCGAAACTATGCACATGAAGGTTATTTGAGTTATTTATGGTCTATATTTCTTTAGCGAATTCGTAGGAGTTTGTGACGGAGTATTCGTTTTGGGTTAGGGGGGTTAAAGTGGGAATTAGGAATTTTGCTAGTTTGTAATTGTGGGTAGTGTAGGCCGAAAGGATGGGTCTAATGGGTAAGTTGGGTTTATGTATTTTAGGGAGGCCATAGAGAGTACCTGGGGATGAGCCGGAAGAACGTACTTGGTTATAAGTGCTTTCTGAAATTTTGTTCTGATCATATAGTTTTCTGAGGAAACGGTTGATTTTATCTTCAAGTTTTAGGGAAAGGGTTAAAGGATTATCATTAATCTTTTTAAATTTGGTGGGATCGTTAAGAACGTTGTTGACCTTATTAATGTAATCTGGTAATTTCAGAAGGCACTTATAACCAAGTACGTTCTTCCGGCCCATCCCCAGGTACTCTCTATGGCCTCCCTAAAATACATAAACCCAACTTACCCATTAGACCCATCCTTTCGGCCTACACTACCCACAATTACAAACTAGCAAAATTCCTAATTCCCACTTTAACCCCCCTAACCCAAAACGAATACTCCGTCACCAATTCCTACGAATTCGCTAAAGAAATATGGACCATAAGTAACTCAAATAACCTTCATATGCATAGTTTCGATATAGTATCTCTCTACACCAACGTTCCAATTAAAGAAGCCATCGATATCTGCATTAACAGCCTTTTCGCCAACAATCCGAACACTGTTTTGAATCTAACAAAACATGAATTTACCAAACTGCTTCCGCTCGCCGCCTCAGACACCTATTTTTTCTTTAACCAACAACTTTATCAACAAACCGACTCACTAGCTATGGGATCCCCCTTAAGTGCCACTTTAGCGAACATCTTCCTCAGCCATCACGAAAATAACTGGCTACTTCATTGCCCCACTCATTATAAACCACACCTATATAAAAGATACGTTGATGACACCTTTCTCCTTTTTCACAATGCCAACCACGCCCCCCTTTTTCTTAACTACCTTAATTCCCAACATAAAAACATTAAGTTCACCAAAGAAGACGAATCCAATAACACCCTTCCCTTCCCTTCATAGATATTACAATAACTAAACAAAACAACAAATTTAGCACTTCCATATATCGAAAACCCACGTACACAGGCCTGGGTACTAATTTCCTAAGCCACATCCCTTCGCTATATAAAATAAACAGTATTAAAATTTTAATCCACCGTGCCTACCATCTTTGCTCCTCGTACTTATCCTCACCATGAAATAGAGTTAATTCTTAATTTCAGCATTAATAACTCTTTCCCAAAACATCTGTTACAATCTTTAACCAGAAACTTTCTTAATAATATTTATCAACCCCCCTTAAAGTTCCCACTGTTAAAAAAGACGTACAATATTTTTCATTCCCCTATTACGACCACATTAGCCACAAAATACTTTCAGAACTCCGTCTCTTACTCACCCCGCTTTACCCCCAAATTAAATTTCATTTCGCTTTCACCAACAACAATAGTATCAAATCTTACCTCAACCATAAAGAAAAAATACCCCAGCCACTTGCTTCGTCCACTATCTACGCTTTTAATTGTGTTCGCTGCAAAGCGAACTATATTGGCAGTACCATCCGCCAATATCAAACAAGAGTGGACGAACATTATGGGATTTCTACAAGAACTTCACAGCCCTTGAACAAACCCTCCAAATCAGCAATAAGGGATCACTGCCACCTTCACAACCACCCGTTACTTTCCTCCAATTTCAAAATCATTAATTCAGCCAACCAACTAATCGACCTCCGCATACTTGAGTCCCTTTATATCCTCAGTATCCAGCCAACCCTCAACGATTACAGTTCCGCTTTCAATTGAAACATTGCCAAATAAACTCTCAAACTCAAAAGAAATCCACCATCACTCCGCCAGGCTCCATCTTTCTAATATGGAATTCTTTCAACAGGCAACCATTCCCAATCTTCTGTACAATTAGTCTCTCATTACGTTAACAATTTGGTAAGAACCCCTTCAATTCTGTTTCACCTAAACCGTTTTATATTTTACTTATTGTCTATACTTTTATACTTTATATCATTTAATTTTTAATCTTCTAATTTAATATATATTGTAACTTACTATTAATTCTCGCTAATTGTTGCGCCATTTTAATTTATTGTTCGTTTTTATTTATTATACTTATTTTTTTCTATTTGTTTTTAAACTTTTTAGCACTGATGATGGAAATTGAATTTTTCCGAAAAGTCTGTTAATAAACATGTACCAATCCATATTTTCGTCCTCCTATTCCTCGCTATATATATATATATATATATATATATATAGTGTATATATTTTAACTGCAAAGAGAGAGAGTATAATTAATGTAAAGAACGACGCTTGTTAGAAGATAGTTGCTTGTTTTCTCTCCTTGTGCGGACACTCTTCTAACAAGCGTCGTTCTTTACATATATATATACATATATATATATATATAATATATATATATATATATATACACATATATATATATTCTTAACCAAAGAACACAAAGGGTATTAGTAAATGGAGTTAAATCTGAAATCTCAGAAGACATCAGTTCTGTCCCCCAAGGTACAGTATTAGCTTTCTTGCTGTTTAGATAATACTGTAGTTGCAGACACGACGAAGATATCGTTTTTTGCGGACGACACAAAGACATACAAGGAAATAGCAAATAAAGGTGACATATAAATATTACAAAGTGCCATTCAAATATTACTCAGGCGGGTGGAAGACAACAATATGAAGTTCAGTGAAGAAAATTTTCAACTCTTAAGATATGGTAATAACATGGAGCTACAGAATAAAGGGTACGAAACATCGCCAAACAAATAAGTAACACCAAACCCACACGTCAAAGATCTTTGTGTAATAATGTTATCGGATGCAAAATTCAGAGAACACAATAACATTCAGATTAAACAGCTACAAAACTAACTGAACTATCTGGAAGAGCTTCAAAACAGAAAAGCAAACATGCTAAAAGTATGGAAGTGTTTAGTCCTACAAATAAGTGAGTATACCTCAGTATTCACAAGCCCATACAGTAAATGGGACATTGCAAACACAGAAGCCACACAAAGGATTTTCATGTCCAAAAGAGAGGAAACGAAAGATGAAGACTGATGGTTCCGACTACATTCCCTGAAACTCTACTCCTTGGAAAGAAGACGCGAGCGACATACAATAATATGTATATGGAAAATACTCTCGGAATACAAGACCCGAATTTCTTTAACGTGTTACGAAAAGAACTGAGGCACCTCATCATACCAAGCAAACAAGCAAATTCAACAGGCTATAAAGGCAGGATGAGAGCTGAAAGTCACTGTCTTCTTCATCAAATTCCCCAAATGAGACACTATGCTGCAGGGGGTCGAACTCAAGTCAATTCTGAACATTTGTTCAAACCCAAAGAATATAAACAAAGTATATATATATATATATATATATATATATATATATATATATACACACATTTAACTGCAATAACCACGCAGTATATTAATGTATAAAAACGACGTAAGTATAGAGGAGCGTTCTGCAAACGAGGAAGAGAAATAACGAACAAATGAAAAATGTAGGAGAATTTCGACTTATGACTGATCGAGGCCCGTGGTGTAATGGATAGCGCATCTGACCGGCAATCGGAAGATCCTGGGTTCGATTCCCGGGCGGTTCACCTCATTTTTCATTTGTTCGTTATTTCTCTTCCTCGTGTGCAGAACGCTCCTCTATACTTACCTCGTTTCTATACATTAATATACTGCGTGGTTATTGTAGTTAAATGTACATATTCACGATTTGCGAGGGTGCCCCCTCATGGCATTGGTTTCTGCCCTATGTAGGAGAATTTCGACTTATGACTGATCGAGGCCGTGGTGTAATGGATAGCGCATCTGACCGGCAATCGGAAGATCCTGGGTTCGATTCCCGGGCGGTTCACCTCATTTTTCATTTGTTCGTTATTTCTCTTCCTCGTGTGCAGAACGCTCCTCTATACTTACGTCGTTTCTATACATACAGGGCATCCCAAAAAAATGTATACACACTTTAACAGCTGATAGCTCAATTGATGTTTCTTTCTTTCCAAGTTAAACCCATTAGAATTAATAATGGCAGTCAGACTAAGCTTTGAACAAAGGAAATTCATTCTAAAATGCTACTGGAAGTGTGAAAACGCAGTTGAAGTGCAAAGACAGTTTAGGAGGAGTTTTCAAACAGATCCACCAACGCGACTTACCATCACTCGAATTAGAGATAAGTTTGAAGCCGATGGAACTGTTCAGAATGTCCACAAGAAGCGTTCCGGAAGACCACGGACATCGACAAGCCCCACAAAGCAAGAAAGAGTACTGGAAACGTATCACCAAAGTCCAAGAAAATCTGTGCGGCAAGCGAGTCGTGAGGTAGGAATTTCAGAATCGTCTGTCCAACGCATTTTGAAGCGCTGTCAATGGAAAAGTTACATTCCAAGATTACTCCATGCTATTAATGAAGATGATCCGGACCGAAGAGTGGAGTATTGCGAGTGGTACTTGGCACGATGTGGATGTGGATTGGACGAAGGGGTTTCGTAGAATACCCTCCACGTTCACCAGACCTCACACACACTAGACTTTTTTATGGGGATACTTAAAAGACAAAGTCTACGCTATAAACCTGCAACAGTCGCTGAATTGAGAGCAGCCATTCAACGAGAATGCACACAAATACCAAACGAAATGTTTCGTGATGTTTGCGATTCCATTGCTTCGCGTTATCAGCAGTGCCTGGACCAGAACGGACGTCAGTTTGAAAACAGGCGTTGACAAAACAATTAAATAATGTCTGTAGATTCTATTACATTTTGAAAATGAAATGTATTTTAATAAACACTGCCTTTATAAGTATTTAAAGTGTGTATACATTTTTTTGGGACGCCCTGTATATATATATATATGAAAAATTATTTCACGAAAGTGACACGTGAAAAATATTTATGATGAATAAAACCACGAAGGGAAAAGAAACACAAAATGGTGCTCAAGCGCTTTCGTCTAATGACATCCTCAGGAACACTGGAGTGAAAGGATCGTTCAAGGCAATATATAGGTTACAAAAATAAACATATATATATATATATATATACACACACATACATATATACACACACACATATATATATATATATATATATATATATACATATAGTAAGTATAGAAAAAATGTGGGAGGAGCAAACACATTTGTATGGGAAAAATGACACTTTTAGCACTTTGGCCGAAATTCAATATAAATTCAAATGGCTTGTTTATGAAACAGGTCACAAAAGAATAAAGAAATAAAAATAAATATAAATATAAATGAGAAAAAAAAAAAAAATTACAAAATAATGCCTTAGTGATATATATGTCACAGCCTAAATAACCATAAAGAAATAAACCAACAGATAAAAAACCAAAATTGTAAGTGGAGTCTACAAATTCAAGCTCAAAAGGAAAGTTTACAATCAATTTAATAGATGATGCCAAATTGATATATACAGTATGTCACAAAAAAAAAAATAAAAAAAATAATAAATTTAAAAATAAATTTTAAGAGGCACACCAATTTATAAGGGAAAAATTACCAAAGGTTTTTTAGTTATTGTCTGAATCATGCATACTATGGTCACAAACGAATAAAAAAGTACAAGTAAATATAAATTGGAAAACAAAATGATGCCTAGATGATATATAAAGAATTATAAAAATATATACAACATAATTTATATAAGGTATATATATGAAATATAAACGCAATATATAAAGAATATTATATATATATATGCATAAGGGAAAAAATTACCAAAGGTTTTTATAATTATTGTCTGAAAAATCGGTAGGTCACAAAAGAATAAAGAAATAAAAATAAATATAAATTGGAAAAATTACAAATAATACAACTACACATGTATACCCGCATAACCAAAATATATACATATACGTACACATATACATACACACACACACACACACACACATATATATATATAATATATATATATATATATATATATATATATATTTAACTGCAATGACCATGCACATACGCACATACATACATACACATACACGCATACAGCAATAAATTGAAAAATAAAATTGTAAGAGAAACATACAGATTTATAAGGAAACAGAGACAAAAACAAATTTTTACCACAGATTTAGCATCCTGCCTTTTTGTTTAAATCCATTCTGAAGGAATTCAGAGCAACGGGATCGAGTTGAAACAGACCTTTACTCATGTTAAGGTTATTTGTAAGTTGAATTATAGCCGACTCAAGAATATTTCTATTAACAATGTTGCTAGAGTGAAACAAAACTGAAGCATTATTCCAATCAATACAATGGGATAACTCTGACAAATGGATAAAAAGGGCACTGGACAACTGTCCCGTTCTAACGGAATATTGATGCTGTTTTACACGCGTTTGCAAATCCTTTCCCGTCTGACCTATGTAAAAGGAATCACATTGCTTACACCCAATTTTATAGATAATGCCTAAATTATTGGTAGGGCTATTTTTTACTATGATGTTTTCACAATATTGTTATATGAAAAAACTACACTGATATCCAAAAGTTTAAGTACATTAGCAATGCCTAAGAAGCCCGGGAAAAATGGAAGTACTGAAATATTCTTTGACAAGGTGCGAGTGTTATTATTCACACGATAGAAGGTTCGTTTAACCTTATTAAGACAAGATTCCATGAACGCAGATGGGTAACACAACTCACTTCCAATACCGTTGATATTTTCCAATTCGGCATCGATGTATTCCGGACTGGCGATCCTAAGAGCGCGGAGAAACATTGAGGAAAATATGGCCTTTTTAATAGGGGTGTCATGTTCAGAGTAAAAGTGTACGTAGGACAAATTGTTTTTTTTTTTCCGATAGATACTAAACTTAAAACCCGGGCTATCCCTATGAACACGCACATCCAAAAACGGGATTGAGTTGTCTTGTTCCACTTCTAAAGTAAATTTAATGGGGGGGACTTGGTCATTTAACTGAAGGAGGAAGTCATCCAGGTCACGATTCATGGGCCAGATACACAAAATATCGTCGACGTACCGCAACCAAGGGATGCCAACCCCCAGGATTCTCGGAATGTAAGTAATTTCAAAAAACTCCATATAAATATTGGAGAGAAGGGGCGACAAAGGGTTGCCCGTGGCCATCCCAAAAACTTGTTGATAATGCTCGCCATTGAAAGTGAATTTACAATCCTTGATACAAAGCTTAATAAGTTCCAAAACAGTGTGTGCGGGTAATGGCAGATCATAGTTATGTAATTCTCGGGCGAGAAAGTCAAGCATATCATATATATCACTAAGGCATTATTTTGTAATTTTTTTTTTTTTCAATTTATATTTATATTTATTTTTATTTCTTTATTCTTTTTTGACCTATTCATAAACAAGCCATTTGAATTTATATTGAATTTCGGCCAAAGTGCTAAAAGTGTCATTTTCCCATACAAATGTGTTTGCTCCTCCCACAATTTTTTCTATACTTACTATATATATATATATATATATATATATATATATATATATATATATAGTAAGTATATATATATATATATATATATATGTATATATATATATTATATATATATATATATATATATATATATATATATATATACAGTAAGTATATATATATATATATATATATATATATATATATATATGTTTATTTTTGTAACTTATATATTGCCTTGAACGATCCTTTCACTCCAGTGTTCCTGAGGATGTCATTAGACGAAAGCGCTTGAGCACCATTTTGTGTTTCTTTTCCCTTCGTGGTTTTATTCATCATATATATATATAATATATATATATATACACACAGTATATACATTAATTTGCATTTAGATGACGACTGCTTAATTATTGCAACTATAGCAGCGGATTATATAAGACTAAATCTTAAATCATGATGACATGCTTTAATTAAATCTTGACATCACGTCCAAAATTAGAAATGAAACAGAACGTGAAAGAAAAACAAAGTTTGATGAGCCCCGTCTCAATGTCCTCACTTGAAAGAAGGACGTTAAATAGATCAATTGTTATATGACATAGTTTACATATATGAGATAGTATATAAGATAGTTTACATGTTAAGCTTTTCAAAGAAAACCTTTACTACCTGACAGAACTATCGTACTTAAATCGTTATTAACTCCCATATGGTGAGATGAAACCGGAAAAAGTGTCTCTTGGCCCAACAGATTCAAGCAATCGTGTGAGTTTGGTTTGATTTTTATATTTGCAACACATAATTTATTCCTCCTACATTCTTCTTTTAATACTTAATGAGATCGGGTCAGCGAACTAACTATGATGGGTATTTCTTTACTTAGAGGTCTTCAATCTATTGAACGAATTAAAGTCAAACGCACTCTGTGAACCACGAAACAGTTCATTGTGAGAAGAGCAATGATCGCCCTGTACGAGGAAATATTCCCTGTAATAGAAATTGCAATTCGCTTTGGGATGTGAGGAGCCACAGTTTCAAGGTGGATTTTAATGTACTGTATGTGACTTTTAAGAGTTTAGAAACGCGGCATAGAGCTGGAGGTCCCTTGTATACAACCCCTGAAGAATACTGGATCGAACGTAGCTTAACAAACAACATCGAATCTCTTGACCAAAGCAGTATTCATTACTAATAACTTACAGCTGGGCCGTAATCATCAAATACTTTGAAGAAGACTGATTCAGTGCCATATGGAAACCAGAATTGCATCTGCTTTGAAATATTTACTCAAGAACATTTATGACGAGAAAACCTTTTCAAGAACTGTCACAAACATCTGCATTCTTGGAGAAGAGATGGAACGAGATTCGAAGAACAGAATGCCATTGTATGTCAACGAAATGGACAAATTAACATAGTCATATCAGGGTGAATATCTGGATTTCGAGTTTGGGAACTGACTGAAATTCATGGACATTTCAAGCAAAAGGCAATGCATATATTAAAATTTTAGATGAAGTGATGCTTTCAGACTTTAGAGTTATGGCGATTCCTGATCGGCATGAAATTTATTTTATGCACGATTACAGACCTATTAACGCCATAAGCACTGTTAAAAAAAATTGTTTAGAAATCACCCACAGATCATACTGTTTTCATGGCCACAGAAATCACCCAATTTAAGTCCAACAGGAAACCTATGGACGTACACTATAATGTAATTGCCCTTACCCACCCGAAAATACAGGGTGTTCAAAAAGTCCCGTCACCCCTTACAAAATGTACATATTGTAATACCAATTTTATTTTTGTGTGATTAATTGAATTTATGTGATTCATTGACTTTTTTTCTTTTCCAGGTATTAGAGTTGTGTGAACAATGGCAGACCAGTCCACTTACACTCTGGAGGAAAGGATAGTGATGAGCACATGGGCTCATGAAAGGTCACATACTGCAAAACGATGCATGATATCCAGAATGATTTCAACACAAGATTCAATAAGGCTGCACCACCAAACAAGACGGTATTACGCTGCTTGGAGAAAAAGCTGTTTGAAACTGGCTCCATCAAGGAGCAGAATAATGTGAGCAGAATAATGTGAAGGTGTGATTGCATCGGTGGCTCGTTCACCGAAAAAATCACTGCGGAAACGATCACAAGAACTTTGCAGTTCCCATGTCCACAATAAGAGATCACATGACAAAAGATCTCGGCATGAAACCATACCGCCCGTCATTTGTTAATGAATTAAGCGATACAGACATGCAGAAACGATATGAAGACTGTGAACAGATATTCTTGATTAGTAACTGTAATTAGTAACTGTATTTACTCTAATTAAAGTAATTGTGTTTCGGACATGTTTTATCGGATGTCAGTTATTGGTTGACACACGACGCATTTTTGAAGTTAGTAAGAGCATTTGCATTGTAGTGTTGATCATAACTGGATGGGCGCAAATTACGAGTACTCATTGGGAGAATTTATTGGGACATGCTAAAGACATTTAGAAGAAGATCCACCGTAACCCCAACAATGTAAGTGAATCGCTGACTCGATACCACAAAAACTCCACGAATTCCTCGACGTAAGAGGTGCTTACACGAAACACTGAGGAATAATCACTTGTAACTTAAAAACCAAATTCTGATGTATTAAAATTTTCATGTAAAGAACATATCTTCACACACACACACACACACACACACACACACACACACACACACACACACCTTATTTATACATGTAGGGGATGATGATGTACAGATCTACAGAAGCTAAGGCTAACAAAGACCCTAAGGTCCACTCTAAGGTTAGCCCGAGAGAAAGGAAAGAGGAGGGGGTTAAAAGAGGAGAATAAGGGGTTAAGTAGCAAAACCTATCATTTGTGGGTTAACATTCATTCAAAAAAAGAGAAAGAAAGACTCCCCATCATCATCCGCCGGCCACTGCCGACAAGTCGGAAAAATAGTCGAAGAGAATAGGAAAGGGGTGAAAGATGAAAAGAAGTAAAATGGAACGCTTACAAGCCATGCAAACACAGTCTTAACTCACTATCATACCATGCAAATGATGATGATGATGATGTATGTCTGTCTATCTATCTATCTGTCTGTCTGTATTCGTTTACACACGCCTTAGTATACACATTACGGGAGAACCAGGGAAGGTTTTAGTAACACACTCGCCCCTGAGTTTCGAGGGTCTTTTGATGCACAAGGAGCAGCGGACATTCTAATAATATATATATATATATATATATATGATGAATAAAACCACGAAGGAAAGGAAACACAGAAAGGTGCTCAAGCACTTTCGTCTAATGACATCCTGAGGATGTCATTAGACGAAAGCGCTTGAGCACCTTTCTGTGTTTCCTTTCCTTTGTGGTTTTATTCATCATAAATATTTTTCACGTGTTACTTTTGTGAAATAATTTTCATATATATATATATATATATATATATATATATATATATATATAAGGGGTTCCAAAAACCTTAGCCCCCCCCATTGCAGCTTACATGTTTACTTATATCGAAATAGTTTTTAATGATTATAAAAATATATAAAATTCTTTATTTATTGCAGGTATTAAAATTACTCTAGCTAATAAAGAGATAATATAATGGCTTCTCGATTAATTGGTGATTCGGAGAGGCAACGTGTGATAGATCGCATACGAGCAATAACATTTCGGGAAGCTCGTAATGCTGGAGCCACCTTTATAACACGTTCATGGGTTGCCAAAAAGTTGCGAAAAACTGGGGACTTCGTCAAAAGAAATTGGAATAAAACTTTGGGTGAATGTGAAATGGATACAACCAAATCTGGGCGCCCAAATTTGCCACTCTCTCAGGAAACAAAGGACATCATTGAAAGCGGTACGCGTAAGCGGAAAAACAGCTGTGCTAAACTTTCGATCGAAGTGTTGAGAGGAAAGATCGTTAGTGGTGAGATCATTCGTCTGTACCGTCATAGGCAAGGTTTAAAGCCTTGGCATGAACTTCCAAAGCCAAGAAAAACTCAACTTAACATCGATGACAGAATGTGGTTTGCCCATTATCTTGAAGATTGGGATGTGGATTATTTCACGCATTTAGCTGTCTCCGATGAATTTTTTGTTTACGTAACACGTCAGCCTAACTACTAAAATGATCGAGTGTGGGCCACAACACCAGATGAAATCGATGACAATGAACATTATCGCGAATTATTAAAAAGTCCAGACTGTGTTGGTGTGTTTGTTTTGTTCACTGCAAAGAAGCTCATGTGGGTGCTGAAGCCAAATGGTCAGAGTTGGGATGGACAGTATTTTCGTGATATTATTCTATCCCAGCATGTCATTCCTTTTCTAAGAAACCCAAATAATGTTATGGATGTCGATCAGGTCACACTTCTGCACGATAAGGCCCCCTGCTTTAAGGCATTAGCCACTCAACAGTTGTTGCGGAACCATGAGATCGATTTCTTTGGAAATGAAGAATGGCCAGGAAATTCTCCTGACCTGAACGTCTGTGAACACATTGGATCAGTTATAAAGGACAAGGTTGAATGTCTCTTGTTTCAAGAACCTGCAGCAAATCGATTTTCGAAGGATACAATGACGCAACACATTGAAACTGTTTTAGCAAATTTGCGTAACGATCAAGATCTATTCGTCACTTTTGGCAAGCTACCCAAAGCGAATTCAGGCTGTCTTGGAAGCCAATGGCGGGAACACCAAGTTTTAATTGTTTCTCATTAAATGCAGGATTAAATTCTCTTTTGTCAGGTACATTTAGTTTTACTGTACTTCTAATGGTTTAGGCCATGGGCGGGGGTGGCTAAGGTTTATTGGAGCCCCGTATATACTGTATATGTTACACACATCCAGAGAAAAATAAACAACTCCAAGACATTTCGTGTATCCAATCACCTCATCCCCTGTGAGTGTGTACCATTTACTAATTTCACGTGTTTGATTATGAAATTCATCCCGTATATACAATATATATATATATATATATATACTATAGTGTTAAGACGCTGGGCTGCTGATCGGGTGGTTGTGAGATCGAGTTCGGGCGAGGACTTTGTAATTTCTGACTTCCCTGGTGAGTCGTAGTTCGGATTCCGCGTTAAGCCGTGAGTGTAAGGTGGGACAACAAGTTTAACCTTCGTCAGAATGAAAAATTCTGGCAAAAGCAAAACTAAGGTTTCAATTACAGTGTGATATATATATATATATATATATATATATATATATATTACGTTTTTTTGAATCGGTCTTTTTGCAAATTCTCCGGTCAGTTTGCAAAGAACCCAAAACAATAGTAATTTTACAAAATGACCTTAACTGTTTGATCATTTTGCAGAAAACACAAAAATCGGTGAATTTGCAAAAAACATACAAAAATCGGCCACTTTGCAAAATCACCAATAACCTTCGACTATATTTTCGCCGTTCGTCATCACCACGTCTAAATATTGTCACGCGCGTTGGTTTGGTAACCATCTGTGTAAAAAATTATCTTCCATGAACTCAACCAGTCTCAAACCCTCCTCATTACCAGTAAAAGTCTCGTAATTAACATTAAGGCAGTTAAAATCTCCGACAATTATACTATTCCGATTATCAATAAAACGAAGAAGTGAGTAAAATCTAGTATCGGTATCGAGGGGTTGAACGGGAGGTCTATAAACAACAACAATATTAAAATTAATACTACGCGCCCTAACTTCAACGCATATCGCATTAATTGCTGCCGGAAAATCTATTTAACCTCGATAGCCCCTAAGGGAATTACGAATGTACGGCAAAACGCCGCCACCAATCCTATGTAACCTATCATTGGTAAAGAGTTTAAAACCCGGTATATCAAGTTCCCCCAACAAGTCCCGAGTCACGGTATTTAACCACGTTTCAGTAATAGCAACTATATCGTAGTTGCCGGAATAAATTATCACCTTAAATTCGTTTAATTTATTTCTAATATAAAATACTTTTTACGAATTAAAGTTTCTATTTGTGAAAAGCGATGTAGATATTAATTACGTAATGTAATAGAATATTATTTAAATTATTTAATTATTAAATTTATAATCTGAAATCAAACAAATGCTTTTAAGGGACTTTATTAAATTTCATTTGAAAGAAGCGTTCAATATATTACTATAAGATTCGCCATCTTTATTTCGAATTTACTCGTTCCCTTCCTTCTCTCACTTGATCAAAATCTTTCATTTTTCTGAAAATTTATAATATGCGAAAGGAATGACTAATTAGAATCAGTAGGGATGACCGGAACCTGGCACAGCGCTCAGGTCAGACTAATGCGACCCATTGCGTTAACGCCTCAATTACTATTAACCAGTGCCATCGGGAATCGAACCCTGACCTCGATGTCTTCATATTGCTTATAGGGAAATTGTGTTAACTAACGAAGTACCGTCGCTGCGTTAAGGATGAACGTAACGAAACATTTTTGATCGATTGTACGCGAAGGAATTTTTTATGTAATTTGGAATAAAATTTATTACGTCATATTTTGTTCCTCGACATTTATTTTATTAAAATTAAGAAACGGTATAATAATAATTGTCAATGAGGAGGGACGGAAACTGGCACAGCGCTCAGGCCAACTAATGTGGTTCGATCTTTAACTCCCGTATTATTATTAATAGCATCATCGGGGTTCAAACCACGACCTCAGTATCTTCACCTCGCTCATAGAGAAACGGTGCTCCCACTGATCCTACGGTCGGTTTCAAGAAATGATATATATAAATTTTAAATGGCTGAAGATATTTTTTTACATAACCACTCAGTTATAAAGTGAATCACTGAAGCATAGAAAGACTCAATTTAATCTCTTTTGAGAAACAAATTGAAAATATTATAGAAAAAGCTTTTCTGGAGACACCAGATACGAAAAAACATAAAATATTCCAGCGTTCCAATGAACTGCTTCATAGACCATAAATTATAGGTTATGGATCCTAAACCCGCGGGAGATGAAGAGGTTGCAGCCCATCACTCGCTAAAAAGATCCATTGGTTATGCAAATGAGAATGGATGCGTGGTTTACGCGAGATCAGGATTGGTTATGGTGCTGAAATAGGTTCATTGAAAACAGAAATGCTTAGAAAAACATTCATTTTTTAATTAATATTTTTAAAAATTTCATTTTGGTGGATTTCTAAGAAACTTTTAAATAAATAAGAGCTTTAGGAAAAGGAAGCAGATGAAGGTGTTTTTTCCAAGGTATTTTTAAGGAAAATACAACTCACAACAAACAAATTGGAGTGTTCTCAAAACATACTATATATACATATATATATTGTCCCAAAAAGTGTCCCTATTTCTAAATAAATGTTCTAAGCTAAAAAAGTAATCCAGACACAAAGACAAGCGCAATAGGTACGTAAAACTTAAGAGTTTATTAACCTTAATTGAACAAGAAGTTCAGTGTAATCGCCATTATTTCTGATAAAATATTCAATCTTACACAAATGTTTGATATAATATTTTGGAAATAGCTCATCTGCGATAGTGTTCATAACCTCATAGACTTTGGTTTTAGGTTTTAAAGTTCTTAGGCTTGGTAGAATAGATCTTGTATTTTATGTAACCCCTAATTTCAACGAAATTAGGAAAAGTTATTGCTTTAAGTATAAAATGGTGAAAGAACGGTTTTAATATATACGAGGGCCACTCAATATATTTTGCCCCACCCTTTTTTTTTTCTTTCCAAGCCTTCCTTGTAAGTTCCAGAAATTTTGTACACAAATAGTTACATATCTTTTTTACAAGTTAAGTTTTTAATTTTACATAGTCTCCATCCTTTTCTACTGCTTTTCTCCACCTCGAAACAACGGCCTTTATTCCTTGCTGGTAAAAGTTCGCTGGGTTCCGCTGGAACCACCTCTTAACCTCCTCAACAACCTCATTGTCACACTGAAACTTTCTTCCACGAATAGCATCCTTCATTGACCCAAACAAATGGAAGTCTAAAGGTGCCAGATCCGGGCTGTATGGAGGGTGGGGTAACACAATCAAGCGCATTTTTGTGATGGCCTCTCTTGTTTGCAAACTGTTGTGTGGTCTTGTGGTCTATCGTGTAAAAGAAGGACATCTTCCAGTTTTCTCTCCGGTCGAGAGAGTCTCTGTAGAGTAGCAATATATGCCTCTGAGTTGGTTGTTTGTCCTTTCTCCATAATGTCCACCAGCATCACCCCTTTCATGTCCTAGAAGATGGTGGCCATAACCTTTCCTGCAGAGGGAGCCATTTTGAACTTTTTCTTGCGTGGGGAGTCTGCGTGATGCCACTCCATGAATTGGCGTTTTGTTTCAGTTCAAAGTGGTGTACCCAAGTCTCTTCCCCAGTCATAATTCGTGAAAGGAAGTCATCTCCTTCTGTCTCGTATCGAACCAACGACTCTGAAGCAATTTCTTTTCCTTGGGCTTTGTAATCTTCAGTCAGTTCGCGAGGAACAAGCCATGAACACACTTTTGAGTATCCCAGTTGCTGAATTATCGTATTCACACTTCCTTTACTAATTCGTAGCTCCAGTGATAGTTCCTTGTATGTGACGCGCCGATTTGATCGAATGATGCTGTTAGCACGTTGCATAGTGTGAGATGTCACAACCGATGCCGGGCAACCGCTGCGTGGCTCATCATCAACACTGCCCTCTTTCTCTCTCCGATGATCTCACACGTTTAGACCAGCGTCCAACTGTGCTTCGATCAACAACAGCATCTCCGTAAACGTTTTGTAGACGTTTGTGAATATTTCCAACTCTTTCCTTCTCTGCGGTTAAGAACTCGATAACAGCTCTCTGTTTACGACGCACATCACTGTCAGACGCCATTTTCGAAACTGCGTTAACCATCGGTTTTATAGAAAGACGTTTAAAAGCGATTTTATACAAGAAGGGAGGTTCAAACTGGAAAAATCCGGTTATGTGAAGCGCAGAAAGTTCAAACTTACAGCCCAAAAGATACTGCAGCCCCATGGTCTATTATTTAGCTAAGAAAAAAGGGTGGGACAAAATATATTGAGTGCCCCAAGTAGTATTCATTAATTATTAAGTATTGAAAGATCAGAAATATATAGGTATATGCAGAATAAAACTGTTACCGTTTTGAAGAAGAAATCTCAATTATAAAATATACATCCATTATAAAATAACGGACAAATAAAAATAGGGAAAATTTTAGGGGGACACCCTATATACAGTATGTATTCGCTTTTACATTAATCAAAAATGTTAATGCATTATGTTATATTATTAATTTGACGGATTTTTATTCATGCTTGTAACACACACACACACACACACACACACACACACACAGTCTGAGAGAGAGAGAGAGAGAGAGAGAGAGAGAGTTAGGTAACTGATTTCATAACTGTTGCAACGCACACTGAATCTCACACAAAATTATCTTCTGTTTAGTAAATTATTTAATTCTCATTTATTTACATTAAAAAAATATTAAATTGATCAAAATATCGTAAACATGGTAAACTGAGATACTTGTACCCTATTTTATTAATTCCCTGAACTGGTTAAGTTTCAAGCATTTTGAGACAGCTGCGATCTTTTTTGGGTTCTGCCGAAATCTAAGTCGATCATCATGACTGAATAACCACCTTAATTTGATTTAGAAACTGGAAAAATGACTTTGCTTAAAACTTATGTCACAGTTTTTATAAAAGTTATCTTCGAACTTTGGTTCACAACGATAAATAATTCTGAGTTTGTCGAAAACTCTGCATTTCTGCGTTAAATTTTTTGTCATAAACAATTTCAAATTAGAAACTGATGTTGATTTTCTTAATTAAGATCTTTTATTTCAAGCGTCTGAATTAAGAAGGTTTTTCAAGCAAAAATTATTTGTTTTTATCTTGTACTCCAAAATAACGTTTTTGAAGTTGAGAAGTTATAATAATTGTAAATGCTATTTTCTCAATGACGCAAGCATTTCAGATTACCTGAACTTGAAGTGGGAGATTACTTTTTGGGACTGAAAATTCAGCTTTTTCATTAGCGTTTGCGAGTTTTACGCCAGTTAAAGTTAGTTCTTGCCCAAACTTATACCAATTCAGAGTTTCTAAGAAGGCAACAAACTTTTCGGTTTGCAGCCTAACCTTTTGGACACAAATATATATATATAACAGGTTAGGCGTAATTTCCAAAAGGTCCCAACCTTTTATGAACTAGTGATATTTGCATTGGCATTTATCTGGTCTGGAGAAAATATAAACTGCAGCGTATGGTTTCAAACAATCCTTGTATTTGCTGCATATGGAATTTATTGCTCCTACTTTCATGTTTTAATACTTATATAAAAAGCTAGATGCGCAAATAGATCATAAAACACCAACTGATTTGGGGTTTTATCTTTTTCAGATATCTGAAAAATGTCTGATAATACTTTGAACCACGGTGCGAACAGATAGTAGCGTAAGTTAAGACACCAAATAATTATTCATCATAAACAGAATAGCAGTGGACCACACACACACACACACACACACACACACACACACACACACACACACACTATATATATATATAAAATCCAGTTTAAATTTTAAATTTTACATTTTTCCCGTAACTCTTGTTAATAAATTTGAAGTTCCTTTGAGAATAGTGTCGAGAATATTCTCTGAAAAAGTTTTGAACTCGCGAAGACGAATAATGATTGGCGGATTCGTTCCTTTAATGGCAATTTCCTGTCAGGTCTTCATTCATTGACGGACGAAAGGGAGAAGATGCGTTTCCTATCCTATATATTTTTTCTTATGAAATTGCTTTGAGTAACGAATAAAGAAAACGTTACTAAAAGACGGACAAATGAGTGTCTACTATTACTGTAGGTAATATTTATTAAGTTGTTTTGGTTTGGTAGACAGGCAAACAAGTCTCTTATTGTTTCTGACTAAAAGCTCGAACCACTACTTTGTGTGTGTATATGTATATATATATATATATATATATATATATATATATTAGTGATGTATGTCACATCCGCATCCGCATCAAATTCAACATCCGCACCCACACCTGCGGGATGCGGATGTGTACTATTTACTAAATTGCTATTTTTGAAGCACAATTTGACCCTCATTCAGTTCAAGTACTGAAACTTGTGCAGCCTTCATTTGATCTTTAATGTAATTGGCAATGTCTGTTGTGTATTTGTATAATTAATTGTTCATGCTACGATACATAACAATGTTATAAGCACACTACTTTCCAAAGGGTGGTGGTTGGGGAAAGTGGTTGGTGGGATGGGATGCAAGACGAGTTGGGTCCCCGTCCCACATCCTGGTAACACACAGTTGTGTGGCGAAAACTCGTCCAAAAAAGAATGTATGTAAAAAAATTATAATTACAAAATAATAATATCTAATATTATCGAATATCTAATATTATCGAATATCTAATATTTATAACTAACCAAAAATCGAAAGTCAATTAATAAATTAAGTATGAATTTAAACTATCGTGTTATCAAGCTAACAAATTTATGCATGAACATCCGCATCCGCACGGATGTCAAAGTTTGGCATCCGCGATGTCTGAAATCTGACATCCGATACATCATTAATATATGGTAAACTTGTCTTCTACTTTATTAACTTTTAATTTGCATTTTATTTTTTTATATATCGAAACCTGACCATAGGCAGCAATGTGTTAAAACCCGGACAGAGTTCCAGTATAAATTTGTATTTTTATAATCCATTTGATCTTGTGCTAAAAATCGATTAACTTTTAATTTGCATTTTATTTTTTTTATATATATCGAAACCTGACCATAGGCAGCATTGTGTTAAAACCCGGCAGAGTTCCAGTATAAATTTGTATTTTTATAATCCATTTGATCTTGTGCTAAAAATCGATATTTTTCCTTACAAATCTGTACGCCTCACTGGTAATCCTTTAAGGTTTTAATTTTAATTTTTTATTATTTTTACTTCTCTGTTTATTGTATATATATGTATGTATGTATGTATGTATGTATTTGTATATATAGATATGTATGTATATATATATATATATGTGTGTGTGTGTGTATGTATGTTATTTATTTTTTCTTTTTTTCTTTCTGTAACCTATATATAGGCTTAACCTTTTTATGTACTTCAGTGTTCCTGAGGATGTCATTAGACGAAAGCGCTTGAGCACCATTTTGTGTTTCCTTTCCTTCGTGGTGTTATTCATCATAAATATTTTTCACGTGTTACCTTCGTGAAATAATTTTCATATATATATATATATAATCAGGCAGTATAGAAAAGATAGGACATCAGTGGTTAATTTAATTGATAGCAATGATGGTAAATTGGTGGCAATTGAAAAGTTTGAGGGAAAAACATTCTGAAGAGAAGCCATTACTGGGCCCGACGCTTAGCTGGTTAATGTAGGCTCACGTTTCCCATCATGGGAAACATTATGCACAGTGATTCTACTGCTTCCGGTGCCAGTAGTATGCGCTGTGGACGTATGATATTACTTGCGTTGAATGCGCTGAAATGCCTCTCCGACTGGCTACTGCATGCCTGCATCATAAACACAGACCTAGCTACCCCATTGAGTACCACCAATCCACCCCTGATGAACACGTAAAAAAACATACGAATTTTAAAAATTCACCTGGAAATTTGCGCCCCACCTGATCACAGCATTGACCCGCCTTGACCCGCTCCCGGGTCAGACGGATTAATCTCATGACCCATGACCTACCTCGACGCCTCTTGAATTCACCCCCAAGTGACCCGCAGACCCGCGACTCGCTGACCCGTTTCCAACTCTGTTGCCATATTTAAAAATATTTTAAAAACGTTTGGTGTGACATGACATTTCTATTGTCTAATCATATTTTAGTGTACCCGCGTATGGAGAAGGTTGACAAACACTGCTATATAGAGAACTGTTGATGTTTCTTCGATAGTTTCTTCCACAGTAAAAGTTTACTGGAAAATTTGCGGCTTGACCATCACAAACGTACACATTGATAAATGATTAAGAACCATCAAAGTCTCAGTGATGTCGAACCACTGTCTTTTCATCACTGGAAAACTGTAGTCTCTCTTCTAGTTTGTCATCTGTGGTTAACGTTTGCTGCATCGCTGTTGGTTAACTGAATGAAATCCATTTATATGTCTGAATGAAGGAAGCCAGTAGTTGTCCGTCAATGAATGAATGGAATTAAACCGATGATTAACCAGCATTGGTGAACCATAGTGAAAAATTGTACATTTTTCATCTTTATTTTCATCTGTGGCAAACACTTACTAGTTTATCATTATGGTTTAGTTAAGGTACAGCATGCATGTGATGTAATTTGGGCATTGCAATACCAGCCCATTTGTAATTAATTTGGGCATTGCGATGCCCGTCAATTTGCAATTAATTGGTAATGTTCATACCTCTCATCCTTCCTCTTACTCTGCCATATTTTAATTTTCTCTTTATCGTACTAGTGGAATTTTACAAGGTCAGAACATCTCAATAAGTTGCCGGATTCGATGTTTTAACCAACTTTAGACTGTCGTATAAGCGCGATATCGCTGGAAATTTAGCAAACACTGAAAACGAAATAACGTGTCCAGTTATACAGTACTTTTATTTCATACAAATACAACATTCATCAACGACAACCACTGACAGGGCTCCCTGGATCACTTGGTGTCAGGCCGCGAAAATAAAATTGTAATGATAGAGTTGTTTAACCTCCTCCGCAGCATCGAAGGTCGTATGACGGAGTGGCCACAAAGTCCCTTTGCAGTGACATTACAGCATATCTGTATGTTGCCCTTGTTTTTCATGTAAAGGAACTTTGTGGCCACCCTACACAATTTTACGTGTGATCCGAACCATGGATCGCTATATAATCTGGACACAGAGGACGGTCTCCCATGCAACTACTCCCCAGATTTAACTTCGCTGAAGCGATGTTACGATACTGGCTACGAATTAGCCAGACCCGCACGACTGCGAAGAATAGAGAGAGATCGGAAATTATTCTTGAATCTAAAAATTCTCACGTACATATTTAAATTCTTCCCGTCTCTCTGTAGTTATTCGAGGGCATATCTGTCACTGTGGAAAATATACATTAATGTACAGGGGCGGAATGACAGCAACTTGGGCCCTCGGGTATAATGAGGTCCTGGGCCCCTTGAAATCTGATTTTTTCATATTACAGTTCGATTAGACACTTGACCCAATTGAAAACACACTCACTATTTTATGATGACTGTGGGTCGGGGCCGCCGGACCCCCTAATGGCCCGGGCTCTCGGTCCATTCCCGATTGCCCGACTTCTCAGTCCACCCCTGTTAATGTATTTTTCCACAAAATATCTGACTTCAATGTAAACAACTTGTTACCATGGAAACATATCACAAAGAATCGTTCTCCATCTGACAGGTGGAATGATCTAGAAATTTTTGGTTTGCAAAATTGTCGTACATTTGGCTACTCAGAAGAGATTCTTTCGATCCCCCATTAAAAAAAAAAGTGTTTGTTCCAACAGTGTAGTATGGTTTGTCAATTTGGTGAGTTAAATTTTGTGAGTTGTGTGCAGTGTTCTTTTGCAGACGCAGTGTTCTTAGTGAAATTGTTTTTGCAATACCAAATTCCCTCGAAGACCAATGCATAAAATTGCGTGAGTATTATACACATATTAGTCTTAATTTAGTTTCAGGTAAAAATTAAAGGTAAATTTCTGGTATATATACCGGGTCGCGATAAATTTTGTGAGAAATTACCAGGCCTCAGACATAAAAAGGTTGAGAAATATTGCCGCAGAAGTTTAACCCATATTTAAGTCTATATAAATAAAAGTTAATTTACTTTAGGCTTTAAATCTGGTACAGTAGTGAGAGAGATTTTCTGGACGCGTTTGCTTTTAATTATGAATAACTGGCAACTACATATGTAAAAGGAAATTAGATTGGTTGACCTGAGTTAATTGACCAAATCCTATTGTCAAGTTTCAATAATACAGTAAATTTATTTTACCCGTCTTCCCTTTGTTTACCCGTATAAATTTGTAGCTACAGACTGGGATTCAGTTATCTGGAATTAAAAGAGGGTAATTATGTCGCAAATGACATGGCCTGAAGTTGAAATAAAAAAATGTATTTTTCTAGTGTATTTTGGTGTGCTCTGTTCAAATATAACCTTCATTTCTTGTGGAAATGAACAGAAATACGTGTTTGGGCCATGCAATGACAACTGTATTTCTGTTCATTTGCACAAGAAAAGAAGGTGCTACTGTAGTATGCGGTCTACCGTTAAGTTTCTACTGTAGTATGCGGTCTACCGTTAAGTTTCTACTGTAGTATGCGGTCTACCGTTAAGTTTCTACTGTAGTATGCGGTCTACCGTTAAGTTTCTACTGTAGTATGCGGTCTACGTTAAGTTTCTACTGTAGTATGCGGTCTACCGTTAAGTTTCTACTGTAGTATGCGGTCTACCGTTAAGTTTCTACTGTAGTATGCGGTCTACCGTTAAGTTTCTACTGTAGTATGCGGTCTACCGTTAAGTTTCTACTGTAGTATGCGGTCTACCGTTAAGTTTCTACTGTAGTATGCGGTCTACCGTTAAGTTTCTACTGTAGTATGCGGTCGACCGTTAAGTTTCTACTGTAGTATGCGGTCGACCGTTAAGTTTCTACTGTAGTATGCGGTCGACCGTT
>JAJOZX010003036.1:130000-290000 GCA_023014485.1 Bathynomus jamesi
CCGGCCGGATCATACTTGATATCCGGTATCCGGCCGGATACTAAAGAAGTGGCCGGATCGGCCGGATACCGGATCGTGATCCGGTGATACATATAACCTCAAAATTTTTAGTTGGACTACTTTAAAAATGTATTTTCTATTTGATAAATCACTTATTTACTTTGTTGTATTCTCTCTTCCATTAAATTTTATCCGTGATCATTGTTTTTTTTTTTTTTTTTTTGGAAATATTTGAAAAGGAAATTCTAATTATTTTAAAATAAAAAATTTAAAACCGTAGTCATGTATATGACTTTATTAAGTTCCTAGATAAGGTGATCAGTCACTCGTAAGGGCCAGAAGTTTAAAAAAATTCAAATCGATTTTAAAAGAAATCCCTGGTCAATGTATCACTTCTATTAATATGCGTTATACTTACAAAAGAATTTTCTATATTATTTATATATTTTAAGAATTTTATATAGGAGCGACAAGCTTGACCTTCGTGAGATGAGGAATCATCGCGCGGAACCTCTGAAAGGTTGAAAGGAAGGTATTAAAATGATACAAGACAATAGATGTATTATATCATTTTAATATCAGTGTGTAAATTGTATTGCGTTTATATATATATATATCTATCAGAGCTGGGCACCGCAAACTCAAAATCACTTCCGCAATCGCAAATCCGCAAACTCAAACGTTATCTTCCGCAACCGCAAATCCGCAAACTGTTTGCCATTTTTGGTGCCGCAAACGCAAATCCGCAAACGCAAACCATATTTCCAATTTTTACAGTGCTGGGCACTTCCGCAAACACTTCCGCAAACCGCAAATTCCGCAATCGCAATTTTAACTATAAAAAGTATCCATAACATTAAAGAGGTATAAAAAGTTTTTATATCTTTTTAATGTTTTAGCCTTGTTTTTATTAAAAACAAGGCTAAATAATTTATTACAATAAATCACTATTGTAGAAGAAATAAAAATACTACATATATTGATATATTATATTGAACAAAAACACCTCCTGCAAGTAAATTTGCGGAAAGATTTGCGTTTGCGGACTTAGTTCCGCAACGCAAATTCACTAATTTGCGATGACTTTGCCGCAAACGCAAATCCGCAAACGAAAAACATACTTCCGCAATTGCGGAATTTGCGGTTTGCGGAAGTGTTTGCGGAAGTGCCCAGCTCTGAATTATATATATATATATTATAAAATATTAGCAAGTATTTTATTGGTTCTATACATGTATTTTTATTTTAAATATAAAAAACAAGCTGAAAGTAATTAGTAGGCCCATGCTGTGGCCTTTACATTTAAGTTCATTTAAGTGAATAATATATGTACAGTATTTAAACTATACATATAGAATATTCTTTTGTTTTTGCAACACGCGACAAATCATTTATCGAAATTATAGATTTATTTTCTATGTAAACGCATTTTCTGTTGCATACAGCAGCGAAATAAATTAACACTAGTGTATGTACGAGTATCTCGTGTATGTATATATATATATATATATATATGTATGTATATATATATGTATATATATACACGTAAATGTCGGGTTAACGGTGTCTGATCGACTTTATATAAAATAGAAAGTTATTGTGGCTGTGATCAAGTTAGGTTAAATTAGTTTTTTAAATAATCGATGTTATGTCTTGTCGACCAAATGGGTATAGATTCGTAAATGTTGATATAAGGGTCCCTATATACCCCATGTGCATACGTCAAAATATAAAAACAAAACAGGTTAAAATACTTTCTCAGAAAAGCTGACATCATTATATTATATATATATATATCGTAAAGAACGACGCTTGTATAGGAGATATTCCGCGCAAGACGAGAAAGAGAAAACAACAAATGAAAAAATGAAGTACCACCTGGGAATCGAACCCGGGATCTTCCGATTGCCGGTCAGACGCGATAACCACTACACCATGGACTCCACTCTTCCAAATGCCGTAATTCCTCTACATACTCGCAGAAACCAATGCCCCAAAGGGGCACCTCCCGCTTGCCGTAACATTATATACATTCAACTGCAAAGAACACGCAGTATAAATAACGTAAAGAACGACGCTTGTATAGGAGATATTCCGCGCAAGACGAGAAAGAGAAAACAACAAATGAAAAAATGAAGTACCACCTGGGAATCGAACCCGGGATCTTCCGATTGCGGTCAGACGCGATAACCACTACACCATGGACTCCACTCTTCCAAATGCCGTAATTCCTCTACATACTCGCAGAAACCAATGCCCCAAAGGGGCACCTCCCGCTTGCCGTAACATTATATACATTCAACTGCAAAGAACACGCAGTATAAATAACGTAAAGAACGACGCTGTATAGGAGATATTCCGCGCAAGACGAGAAAGAGAAAACAACAAATGAAAAAATGAAGTACCACCTGGGAATCGAACCCGGATCTTCCGATTGCCGGTCAGACGCGATAACCACTACACCATGGACTCCACTCTTCCAAATGCCGTAATTCCTCTACATACTCGCAGAAACCAATGCCCCAAAGGGGCACCTCCCGCTTGCCGTAACATTATATACATTCAACTGCAAAGAACACGCAGTATAAATAACGTAAAGAACGACGCTTGTATAGGAGATATTCCGCGCAAGACGAGAAAGAGAAAACAACAAATGAAAAATGAAGTACCACCTGGGAATCGAACCCGGGATCTTCCGATTGCCGGTCAGACGCGATAACCACTACACCATGGACTCCACTCTTCCAAATGCCGTAATTCCTCTACATACTCGCAGAAACCAATGCCCCAAAGGGGCACTCCCGCTTGCCGTAACATTATATACATTCAACTGCAAAGAACACGCAGTATAAATAACGTAAAGAACGACGCTTGTATAGGAGATATTCCGCGCAAGACGAGAAAGAGAAAA
Source organism: Bathynomus jamesi (assembly GCA_023014485.1). Classification (NCBI taxonomy): domain Eukaryota; kingdom Metazoa; phylum Arthropoda; class Malacostraca; order Isopoda; family Cirolanidae; genus Bathynomus; species Bathynomus jamesi. Next base: position 132,912 of record JAJOZX010003036.1, read on the forward strand.
CAACAAATGAAAAAATGAAGTACCACCTGGGAATCGAACCCGGGATCTTCCGATTGCCGGTCAGACGCGATAACGTTATTTATACGTTTATTTATACTGCGTGTTCTTTGCAGTTGAATGTATATAATGTTACGGCAAGCGGGAGGTGCCCCTTTGGGGCATTGGTTTCTGCGAGTATGTAGAGGAATTACGGCATTTGGAAGAGTGGAGTCCATGGTGTAGTGGTTATCGCGTCTGACCGGCAATCGGAAGATCCCGGGTTCGATTCCCAGGTGGTACTTCATTTTTTCATTTGTTGTTTTCTCTTTCTCGTCTTGCGCGGAATATCTCCTATACAAGCGTCGTTCTTTACGTTATTTATACTGCGTGTTCTTTGCAGTTGAATGTATATATATATATATATATATAAACTCCTTTCACGGGACATTGGGCAAAAAGTGAAAGTTTTAATGCTGATACTTATAGAAATGTATTTGTTATATATTTCAATTCGTTATTAATATGTACCCTGAGGCAACATCGTTTTTTTTTAATGTGATAGTTTCATTTGCTTAGTATTTCATAGATCTCTATTCTTGTAATAAAGTTTATTAACCTGATATGAAATTGTTGGGAACTCGCCGGCAATAAACCATGTTTCAGATGTTAACAAAACGAGTGATTCCATCAAAACGAGTTTAATATGAATGGTTATTAACTTAATGTATTTATAGAATTTCAGTCTGGTTGTCGTTCCATCCTACACTTCTAAAAGCAATAACTTCTCGTAGTCTGTCTGGAACAGATTACGCGAGGTGGACAATGAAATTGGCCTTTTTCTGAATCTTTCCCACACATTCATTGTTTGTATGGTCGAAGTGAGCTGCTGAATTCCTCTTTTTCGACGGTTCGCATAGGTTGTCCAAATTCGTCCATATATTTTCCTTTGATTGGTGAGTCCAGAAGTTCGATGTTCCATTGTTTCCCGAACTACATGTTCCCACCATTCTGGAGGTTTGGATAGGGGGTATCTGTGTTTCATAAAGACAATCCTCTCTGGGTATAATATTCAGTCAGGAGGGCCAGAAACTGGAACAACTATTATGTCAGACTAATGCGGCCCATTGCGCTGGTTCCCGGATTATTATTACTAGCATCGTCGGGATTCGAACCCCTCACTTCAGTGTCTTCACTTAGTTTATAGAGAAACTGTTACCCAGTGAGATGGATGAAAAGATGGTAACTTAACTTCTCCCAAAACTTCAACGTATTGGTAGGATGTAAATCTGCCACTGATTTGTGTAGCTCTCCATCCTCCATAAACTGCAAGAGACGCACCCAACTTCGAGCTTTTCTTAGATGTTTTGACGATCATAACTCGTGTTATTTACACGCCAACAGCAAAGTGGGCTATGATTATGCGGAGAAAGCGTGTTTACGTCAGAAAATGTAATTCTCCTCCAAACCTCCGCTCCTTCATTAGCATATTGATTTATAAAAACAAGTCGATTAATGTCGTTGCTTAGCCAGTTTCTCTTTAATGGGAAAGTTTTCGAACAGTAACAGCTGAAACATTTAAGGTGTAAGTTTTTCGTAATGACATGACAATCGTATTTGTAAATGAAATTTGCAGCGCTGGGTTTCATTACGCTGGGTTACGCTCGTTTTTTACTGCAATTGTTGATCTGGGCATTCCTATTCTAAGCTTGTCTTGCAAGTTTTTCCGCATTACATGAATAAAATCGAATTTCATAATGTCGACCTTCGACCTTATGCAAGTCGGACTTATTCCAGATCGACCTTCTGAAAATATGTGAATTTCAAATGAAAAGTTTGTTCAATATTTTAACTAATAGTATTACCATACATACATTTTACATTTTCATTGAAAATGACTAACCCAACCTAGTGTAACCTAACAGGGGATAATGTAACCTAACCTAGTGTAACCTAACAGGGTATAATGTAACCTAACCTAGTGTAACTTAACAGGGTATAATGTAACTTAACCTGACATAATTTGAACTAATTTAACATGAACTTGAATGACATGCGTAAGGTACAGATTTTCGACATAATGCATTTTCAGAAATTTTGGTGTCGACATTCAATATAATCATTGTGCAAATCGACATTGTTCCGCTACCCACTTCTTCCCACCTTGTAATCCATTTATATACGTTTTTCATGAAACCCCAAACACTCTTGCTATTGACGTAGGTGACATTCCAGCATCCTCCATACCTACAATACTTTCCCGCAGAGTAACCTTTTCACGCTGGTAGGAATTCATTTTAAGATGGTATGTTTACGCTCAGAAGCGAAAGTGTGAACTCGTATTCAGAGAGTAATATTCTTATCTATTTCATACCTTCACTATATTTGAAGGATTCAGTTTTATCCGTCGTAAACCTATTCGAATTTATGAAAAAGATCACACAATTCCGAGTGTGTGTGTGTGTGTGTATATATATATATATATATATATATATATATATATATATATATGCAAAATTTATCCCCTTCCAAGATTCGAATCAGGGACTTCTGACTCGGAGACACGGGCATTCCCCATCAGGCCACGACAGGAAAAAAGTTAACCACCACCTGGCGACACTGCATTAGTCGAGGGAATACACGACGCTCTCGTGTCCAGAGGTGTTTTACACGTTAACACCCCCCCCCTTGCACTCGAGCAACTGGATATTTAATTCAAATCTCTGTCCGCGAAAGCATCGTGTGTTTCCTCGAGTGATAAAATGTCGCTGGTTTGTAATTAATTTTTATCCTGGCGTTGCCTGATGGTCACTGTACGCGTTTCCGAGTCAGAGGTCCTGGGTTCGAATCCTGGTGGGAGATAAATTTTGCATTTGCAAAAACGTGGTTATGCTATAACTCGAATGGTTTTAGCGTAATTTCCACAAATTTCCCTTGCGCTCGCGAAGATGTCGCAATTACAAACAATTTGAAGGTTCTCTCCTTAAATGCTCGTAGCCTACGAAATAAAATAAACTAATTTTTTTCTTTAATTGCTTGTAAAGACTATGATTTAATTGCGATAAATGAATCGTGGCTTAGCACTGAAACACGTGACTTTGTAGGGGAGTATCAAATTAGAGGTTATAGACTTTTTGTTAAAAACAGAATAGGTAGGCGAGGAGGCAGTGTTATGTTGTATATCAAGGATAATATTGCGAACGTTATAGAAGTAAAGTACACAATTCCAGAACCGATAGATTCGACTATAGCAGAACTTAAATTGAACGATTTCAAACTTGTTGCGGTCCCTAATCAAACAGCTGATACGGACGAAGCGTTGTATCGTGAACTAGAGAGAATAATAGGTAGTGAGCAGGCTTTAGTTATGGGTGACTTTAATTGTGCCAACGTGAATTACGATACAATGCAGAGAGACGCGGAAGGTAATCGTTTAGTTAATTTTCTCGGGATACCTTTCTTATTCAAAAGGTTGGGGAACCTACGAGGTTGGACAGTATTTTAGATTTAGTAATAACTACGGATGATAGGCTAGTTACTGATCTTCAAGTAATAGAACCGTTAAGCAATAGCAATCACAATATGGTAGAGTTTGTCCCCTCAGTAAGTCACTCGAAACCAGCTAACTCAACTAAAATTCCTAACTTCCAGCACGCAGACTTTTGTAAATTTCGAAATAAATTGTCACACGTCAATTGGGAAAACGTAATGGGGATCTCTAACGCAAAACTAATGTAGGAATCGTTTGAAATTGTATTTAGGACTATAAATGAGGAATGTGTACCGTACAAAATTAAGCGTGCGAAAGTAAACAACAAGCCCCTTGTGGTTTACTTCTAGAGTAGGAGACATTATAAAGAGGAGAGATAGGGCTTATAGGCTGCATAAGTGCGATAAAGACAATTTGTGGTTACGAAACAACTACATATCTCTAAGGCGTGAAGCGAAAAGTGTAATAAAAAAATCCAAGCGAGAATTTAAAATCTCCATAGCTCGTGACGGTAAAGAAAACCCGAAGCAATTCTTTCAATACGTCAACAATAGAAATCCAGTAAAAAGTGTCTTGGGGCCGTTGAAAAATGTTAACGGAGATCGTTTCTGAAAACAAGGAAATGGCTACCTTCCTAAACGAATGTTTTACGTCAGTTTTCACTATGGAAGATGTAACGAATATCCCCACAGTCATAGACATAATACCTTTTGATAATGGTAATATTTTGGATAATATTGTGGTTAGTGAAGGGGAGGTAATGCGTTATATTGATAAAATGAAAATGCGTAAATCACCGGGACCGGATTCCATATATCACATACAACTAAAAGAATTAAAAGATAGCATTGTTGTGCCGCTAACAAAGATTTTTAATGAGTCTATTTCTGAGGGGTGCGTACCAGATAATTTTAAGTTAGCAAACTTAACACCTATCTTTAAGAAAGGCGATAAAGTTGCGGAGAGAAATTGTAGGCCAATCAGTTTAATGTCTGTTGTAGGTAAGCTACTGGAATCAATAATTAGGGATCGTATAGTCGAACACTTAGAATTGCATAACTTAGTTAGAAATACGCAGCACGGTTTTAGGCGAAACAAATCTTGCTTAATTAATCTTTTAGAATTTTTTCAAAGCGTGGTTGACGTTTACGATAGTCATCGGGCGGTTGATGTAGTGTATTTAGATTTTCAAAAAGCGTTTGACACCATACCGCACAAAAGACTAATTGAAAAAACTAAGGCTCATGGAATCAGGGGTGTAGTAATAAATTGGATGGAAGAGTGGTTGCGAGGTAGGAAACAGAGGGTAGTCGTTGATGGGGCGGAGTCGTGTTGGGCTAATGCAGCCAGTGACGTTCCTCAGGGTTCTGTATTGGGCCCCTTGCTTTTTCTTATATATATTAACGATTTAGATGTCGGCCTTGTTAGTACAGTTTCAAAGTTTGCGGATGACACGAAGCTGGGTGGTAGGGCGATTAATGACGAAGATAGAGGTAAAATTCAGGAAGATCTGAATAAAATCGTAGATTGGTCAGTCACATGGCAAATGAGATTTAACGTCGATGAGTGCAAAATTTTACATATAGGTTCGCGTAACGGTAATTTTGCGTATAGTATGTCAGGCAAGGAGTTAACAAGCGTAGAGCAGGAAAAAGATTTAGGAGTTATAGTCACTGGTGATTTAAAAGTAGCGAAACAAAGTACAGCAGCGGTCAATAAAGCGAACAAAGTGTTAGGTTTTATAGCTCGGATTTTGAGTACAAATCGCGCGATATTATAGTTCCTCTTTATAAATCATTAGTTAGACCCCATTTGGAGTACGCGATCCAATTTTGGAATCCACATATGCGAAAAGATATGGACAAACTCGAAAGAGTTCAAAGACGAGCAACTAAGATGATTCCATCGCTTAGGTCAAAGTCGCTCGAGGATAGGCTTGAGGAGTTAAAATAGCCTCCTCGCCTCGAGTGTAGTCAAAGTGGTGATCTAATCCAAGTTTTCAAAATTATGAATGGGTTCGATAACGTAGATAGAAATAGCTTTTTTGAAATATCTCAATATAATAGGACTAGAAATAACGGGTGTAAGTTGACAAGTAGAAGGTTCGAGACAGCAGTTGCCAAAAACTTTTTTACGCATAGAATAGTAAATAGGTGGAATAGTTTGCCAGTAGAAGTAATTAGTAGCACGTCTATAAACATGTTTAAAAATCGATTAGACGCATATGTTGATAGATGGGTATAGTTTAAGGTAGTAAAATTAAGGCTTTGTGGTTCGGAACCCACGTAAAATTGTGGGTCCCCTCCGCCACCACGGAGGACATGCACAATACACAATTACGAACACAGGTAGACCAACCATGAGTGGATCCTAGGGTCTTTGTTGGTCTGAAACATTATAATATATATATATATATATATATATATATATATATATATATATATATATATATATATATATATATATATATATATGTGTGAATTAATTAATTTGACTTTTTAATTATATATATATATAATTAAAAAAATATAAATTAAAACTAAATCTATATCATTGTTATCTGTTATTAATAACTTTAAAGGGAAGGGTTGAAACCACTTTTCTTGTTTTAAGAGAGAAAATTTATCCCTCCACAAAAAGTGATCTCTCTTTATTTTTGAATTTAGTGTTATTACTCCTCATTAATTTCCGCTTTCAAAATAGAATTAATTTTGGAAGTCTCTTTTTCAAAAAGAGGTGAACCACTTTTAGAAAATTAATTGGTTTTTAAATTTAATTTAAGAAGATTAAATTAGCTTATAAGAGTTAAAATAATAAACAAAAATTGGGTTTAAAGAAAAGCTTTGTTAAATTTTTCAGGGACATTCTATTAATTAAGTGTTGGAGTGAGATAATAAATGGAGGAGAGATGCTAGCGATCGTGCGCTTTAGCTCTCATACGTTCTAGCAGCGAGACCCATGTTCTGATAAAGCGCACCTACCACGGATTGGTACATCATCTAGACGCGGAGGATGGTCGCCAATCCAATATATATATATATATATATACAGGGTGTCCCATAAATCCGGTCTCGTAGGAAAATTTGTAATTAAATTTGCAAAAGTAATACATTAAAACTTAAAACAAATGTTCAAATTGATGTCCTGTTTTGGGACCTTTTTTTTTTTTTGTTGCGGGTAGAATAATACGCAATGGCTAATATGGCCTTTTCCTCACGAGTGTAACTTGCTTCCATATTAGCCATTGCGTGTTACTCTACCTGCAACAAAAAAAAAAAATGTCCCAAAACCAAGACATCAATTTGAACATTTGTTTTAGTTGTATTTTGCAAATTTAATTAAAAATAAATTTTCCTGTTTGAGACCGGACTTATGGAACACCATATATAAAATTCAACATCCGCACCTGCGGGATGCGGATGTGTATTATTTAATAAATTACTATTTTTTAAGCACAATTTGACCCTCATTCAGTTCAAATACTGAAACTTGTGCAGCCTTCATTTGATCTTTAATGTAACTGACAATGTCTGTTGTGTATTTGTATAATTAACTGATCATGATACAATACATAACAATGTCATAAGCACATTACTTTCCAAAGGGTGGTGGTTGGGGAAAGTGTTTGGTGGGATTCACGTGCAAGACGAGTTGGGTTCCCGTTCCGAATCCTGGTAACACACAGTTGTGTTGGCGAAAACTCGTCCAAAAAAAGAATGTGTGTAAAAAAAGTTATAATTACAAAATAATAATATCTAATATTATCAAATCTCTAATATTTATAACTAACCAAAAATCGAAAGTCAATTAATAAATTAAGTATGAATTTAAACTATCATATTATCAAGCTGACAAGTTTATACAGAAACATCCGCATCCGTACGGATGTCAAAGTTTGACATCCGCATGCGCGGATATCTGAAATCTGACATCCGATACATCACTTATATATATATATATATCTACAGATCTACAGAAGCTAAGGCTAACAAAGACCCTAAGATCCACTCTAAGGCTAGCCCGAGAGAAAGGAAAGAGTAGGGGGTTAAGAGAAGAGAAGAGAATAAGGGGTTAAGTAAGGAGCAACACCTATCACTCGTGGGTTAACATTCATTCAGAAAAAGAGGAAAAGTGTCTCACCATCATCATCCGCCGGCCACTGCCGACAAGTCAGAAAAATAGTCGGAGAGAATAGGAGAGGGGTGAAAGATGAAAAGAAGTAAAATAAGAACGCTTACAAACCATGCAAACACAGTCTTAACTCACTGTCATACCATGCAAACTACAAACATGCAAGAAAGGAGTTAGAGACATGCAAAGTAAGGAGGATAAGAAAAAAAAAAAAAAAGTAGGTAAAGTTAAACAAAAAGTGGGTTAGTTTACGCTATGAGCTACATCTACATTCGTGTTAGTCTAATTTTTTTTTTTTTTTTTTTTTTAATAATTTTATTGCTGGCATCACACGCTGGCATGTCACAAGCTGGCATTCATCGTCAACAGACTCATCCCCGAGCACCACCACCAGAGCTTCTGTTACTAACTTTGTTGTTATTTAAATTAAAACAACGTTAATACCTTTAAAATGTCTGTCAAGACGGTTCTTAAACATATTAACGCTGGTAGAATGAACGACTGACGTGGGAAGATTATTCCATTTATCAATTACTTTAAACGTAAAGAAGTTTTTAGCGATATTAGTAATGAAACGTCTGCCACGCAACTTGAATCCGTTATTGCGAGTATTACTATTATCGAAAGTGAACAATTTGTCAAAATTCACGTTATCGATGTTATTAACGATTTTAAAAACTTCAATAAGCTCCCCCCTTAATCTCCTAGTTTCGAGTGAATACAAGTCTAACACTTTAATCCTATCTTCATAAGGCTTGTTGCGCAATGACGGAATAAGTTTCGTGGCACGACGCTGAACCCTTTCTAACCTATCAATATCCTCACGCAAGTACGGGCACCAAAACTGAACTGCATATTCTAAATGAGGCCTGACTAGGGACTTGTAAAGGGGCAATATGATATCCTTCGACTTAAATTCGAAATTACGCGCTATGAAGCCTAACATCCTATTCGCTTTTGCGCAAGACTCCAGGCACTGGTTCCTACCTTTAAATCTTTAGTTACGCGTACGCCTATCTACTTCCTCGTCAACGCTCGCTAACTCCCTATCATCCATCGTGTACGCGTAATTATTGTTGCGAGAACCTATATGCAAAACTTTACATTTATCTACGTTAAATTGCATCTGCCACTTATCCGTCCACTCCATAATCCTATTTACATCGTCTTGGATCCTATTTCTATCGTCCTCGTTAACAACCTTACCGCCTATTTTAGTATCGTCCGCGAATTTTGAAACGTTACTAGTCAATCCTACATCTATGTCGTTAATGTAAATTACGAATAACAATGGGCCTAACACTGAACCCTGTGGGACACCGCTACCTACATCTAACCACCCCGATTCACTACCATTAACTACGACCCTCTGTCTCCTAGCACGAAGCCATTCTTCTAACCAGTTAGCTACCTGACCGCGTATACCGTGCGCTTTAACCTTCGCAATTAGTCTCCTATGCGGAACTGTATCGAACGCCTTTTTAAAATCTAAATAAATAACGTCAGCTGCCCTATGCCTATCGTATTCGCGCACTACTTCGTTATAAAATTCTAACAAATTAGTTAAACAAGACCTATGGCGTCGAAACCCGTGCTGACTACTATTAATCAAATCTCTACTTTCTAAGTGATCGATAATACGATCCCTAACTACGGATTCCAAAAGTTTACCGACAATTGACGTTAAGCTAATGGGCCTATAATTGCTAGCTACCGCGCGGTCGCCTTTTTTAAAAATAGGCGTGACGTTAGCTAATTTAAAGTCTTCAGGAATAATCCCCGTTTCGAGTGACTGATTAAAGATCTTCGTTAAGGGCCTACGATAACTTCTTTCAAATCTTTCAAATGTCTGGGATAAAAAGCGTCAGGCCTGGAGCCTTGCTAACTTTTAGCCTATCGATATAATGCGCAATCTCAGCCTCGTAAACAGTTATTTCATCTAAAATAGTCTCGCAACTAAATGGAACGATATCATCCACGTCGGGGACATTATTTACGTCTTCTACGGTAAAAACTGTCGCAAAAAAGTTATTGAAAATACCCGCCATCGCCTGAGCGTCAGAAGCCAAAGCGCCATTAACATCCACTAGAGGGCCTATGTTATTTTTTACCGGCTTACGATTATTAACGTATTCAAAAACGTTTTTGGATTATGTTTACTATCCGCAGCTATAAGTATCTCTAAATTACGCTTGGCATTCCTAACTGATCTTTTAACCTGACGTCTAAGCTCGATATATCTATTAAAGTTAGCTACCTCTCCATTGCGCTTACTAAGTCTATACGCTCTATTACGCTCGTTTATAAACTCTCCTATTTCCCTACTCCACCACTTCGGCCTACCGCGATTTCTAGCGCGCTTGAGCCTACGAGGAATAAACTCCCTTTCAATATTCCTAAAACTTTCTTTAAACGCCACCCAACGCAGATTTGTGTCATTACCCATAAATAAGTTATCCCAGTCCACTACTCTCATCCTATCCGCGAAACTATCAAAATTAGCCATACGAAAATCAGGGACTTCTATTACGTTACTATCCTGAGAAAAGAACGACGCTTGTATAGGAGAACATTCTGCGCAAGATGAGAAGAGAGAACGAACAAATGAAAAAATGAGGTAACCACCCGGGAAACGAACCCGGGATCTTCCGATTGCCGGTCAGATATGATAACCATTACACCATGGTCCTCAATCGATCAGAAGTCGTAATTCCTCTACATAGTCTTCATTTGTTCATTCTCTCTCCTCATCTTGCGCGGAATGTTCTCCTATACAAGCGTCGTTCTTTACGTTATTTATACTGCGTGTTCTTTGCAGTTGAATGTGTGTGTGTGTGTGGTGTATATATATATATATATATATATATATATATATATATATATATATATATATATATATATCATCGGATGTATAAACATTCACACAAAAGCAGTTGTAAAGCGATGAACTTGAAACTGAATATTCCTTTATTTGTTTTCGAGAATTTCTCTGAAATTATTTTGCATTTTAAAAAGAAGCAAACTGTAAACAAAGATTTGTGTGTCATCCAATACTGAATTTAGATTTTAAATTATTTGAAGAATGCGTCAAAAGAACTCGCAAAATTTTACGTTATTTTGAAAATTTAATTCAAATTTATTTCGTTCATAACAAAAGTTGTTTCATGATAAATTTCAGATTTGTTCAGATTTACTAGTCATTAGTTTTTCTTTAATTCACTGTGATTAATGCTTATTAACCTGTGATTAATGCTTATTAACTTGTGATTATTTTAGTTTATTTTAATTTCTAAAGATTTTTTTTTTGGAGAAAATAACTTGATACTGTACAGAAATCGGATTTATAACCGGTTTTTTCCCGAAAAATGAGATATATTTAAGATTGAAGATTGAAGATTTAAGATTGAAGATTTAGAGCCCTCTTTAACACATTTGTGAGAAATGGTGTTCAAAGGGAGAGAGTTACGAGCTCGCTGTGCCTAATTTCTTTGGCTCGGTCCATGGCCTTCAAATGTTGGGGGCCTTATTTTGTCTTTGTTGGTGCATGGCGTTACTTTCCGTTTCACTGGCCCTTCGAGGTTGAAGAACGGTAAACAGCAACCAATGAACTATGTTCTTATGCTTTACTACACATGCTTTGCCTGCTACCAGTTAAAACATCGGTTCCAAGTTGAAATGAATCGGTTGTTCATTGTATTTAATACTGTAAACAATGGAGGTACTTTCAATGAGGCGTGATCGGTTACTGTTATGGAAGGAAACTCTGTTCATATTTAGCTGATGCCTCATTATAAAAACCTCAAACGAAGGGCCAGAAAGAAACGTTGAAACTGGTCGATGTCTCTTGCCCAAACCAATAAGGAAAGGACGTACAGTTTTGGAAAAATATTCGCCTACAAACTTAAATTTTCTTGAAGCACAAAAATTTACTGATCATTAATGATTGGATTTTGTGTTCGAAATTTTATTGTCACCAAAAAAGAACGAAATATTGAATAGAAAACGGAATATTACCAATGAATATTTTTTTGTGCTTTTTAGGAATTGTTTCTAGGCGAATTTTTTCCGAAACTACTTTCTTTTAGATTCCATGTATAGCTGAAAGAATCAGTGCTCTCTCTCGAACTGTTATGGGTAGCAGGTATAACCTGCTAGATCAGGGCTTCTCAACCCTTTTAGGTGGATGCACCACCATGCTTTTCTGAGTACCACAGTCGGGAAGATTGCCGGTTATTCATCTAAAAGTGATGTTACTTTTCAAATATATTATTAAAATAAATATCAATTAGCAAGGTGCGTATTAAAACCATTTTGCTTCTAGCGTACCACCTAAAAGAACAGCGTAACACAAGTTGGGAATCTCTTTGTTAGACTACCCATATAACTAAGCCCAATAGAATAACGTTGCTATGCCTAAAAATATTGCCGCTAAGGTAGGAGGTAGTCCCAAAATGGCACCTGTTGATGCAAGCTATAAAATAAAAAAAAAGAGCCCTGGAGGAGTTTTGACTCAAGAATTGACAAAGTTAAAAGAATAATACGAGGGCTACTCAATATATTTTGCCCCACCTTTTTTTTTCTTTCCAAGTTTCCTTGGAAGTTCCAGAAATTTTGTACACAAGTAGTTACATACCTTTTATACAAGTTTTTATTTTTCCACATAGTCTCCATCCTTTTCTACGGCTTTCCTCCACCTCGAAACAAGGGCCTTTATTCCTTGCTGGTAAAAGTCCGCTGGGTTCCACTGGAGCCACCTCTTAACCTCCTCAACAACCTCATCGTCACTCTGAAACTTCCTTCCACGAATAGCATTTTTCATTGGCCCAAACAAATGGAAGTTTAAAGGTGCCAGATCCTGGCTGTATGGAGGGTGAGGTAACACATTCAAGCGCATTTTTGTGATGGCCTCTTTTGTTTGCAAACTGTTGTGTGGTGTTGCGTTATCGTGCAAAAAAAGGACGTCTTCCAGTTTTCTCTACGGTCGAACTCGCTTTATAAGTCTCTGGAGTCTCTGTAGGGTAGCAATGTATGCCTCTGAGTTGGTGGTTTGTCTTTTCTTCATAATGTCCACCAGAATCACCCCTTTCATGTCCCAGAAGATGGTGGCCATAACCTTTCTTGCAGAAAGAGCCATTTTGAACTTTTTCTTGCGTGGGACTGGGGAGTCTGCGTGATGTGATGCCACTCCATGGATTGGCGTTTTGTTTCAGTTCAAAGTGGTGTACCCAAGTCTCATCCCCAGTCACAATTCGTGAAAGGAAGTCATCCCCTTCTGTCTCGTATCGAACCAACGACTCAGAAGCAATTTCTTTTCTTTGCGCTTTGTGATCTGTCAGTTCGCGAGTTACAAATTGTGAACACACTTTTGAGTATCCCAGTTGCTGAATTATCGTATTCACACTTCCTTCACTAATTCGTAGCTCCAGTGATAGTTCCTTGTATGTGACGCGCCGATTTGATCGAATGATGCTGTTAGCACGTTGCACAGTGTGAGATGTCACAGCCGATGCCGGGCGACCGTTGCGTGGCTCATCGAGGGTGGCTCTCCCTCTCTCCGATGATCTCGCACGTTTAAACCAGCGTCCAACTGTGCTTCGATCAACAACAGCATCTCCGTATCTCCATAAACATTTTGTAGACGTAAATATTTCCAAATGTTTCCTTCTCTGCGGTTAAGAACTCGATAACAGCTTTCTGTTTACGACGCACATCAATGTCAGACGCCGTTTTCGAAACTGCGTTAACCATCGGTTTTACACAAGGGCGTTTAAAAGCGGTTTCATACAAGGAGGGGAGGTTCAAACTGGAAAAATCCGGTTATGTAAAGCGCAGAAAGTTCAAACTTACGGCCCAAAAGACATTTCAACCCCATGGCCTATTTTTAGCTAAGAAAAAAGGGTGGGGCAAAGTATACTGAGTGACCCTAGTACATATTATTCCATTTCGCTCCTAACACTTAATGATGATTAATTTTTAACTTTTAATTTTACTGCAATAGGCTCTGCTCTGGGTGTAAAACCAGTTTCACATTTAACTCTAAATTTCCGCCATTTTACACTTGTTTATCTATTTTCAGGTTTTGGTTCACACACAAAAGAACTTCAACAATATAAAAAGAACACTGAATGCCGGCAAATAAGAGAAGCAAGGAAATGAAACCCAAAACAGAAAATAAAAGCCTTTTCCGAGTAAGTTAATAATCTTAAAATGAGTTTTTGAAATGGACTTTCAAAGAGAACGTAAGAATAAAACCCGTGTAAATGACGGTAAGTACTCACCCCAAAGGCAATATCAGTCGATTTTGAAAGCTCCTTGTAAGCCCCGGTTCAGGGTCATCTTCCGGAAGGTTCAGTCCAACGGGGGGCTTTTTATTACTTTGTGTGCTTTCTTTCCTCGAAATCTTTGTAGGGTTGATAGCCCCTGCACAAACGGCTTTCTGAACTTGAGACATAAAGGCCAATTTAGTATTGTCTGGTCTTTATTTCATTATTTTCCCCTTTCTTTTATTTTATTCACGTTTTCTATTTTCAGGGTAAACTCCAATATTATTTTTTTTAAATATTTATTCACTCTAAAATAAAACTGAACTTGATATACTCGTATTTTTCTTAACAATTGAATTATATATATATACACACATATATATATATATATATATATATATATATATATATATATGACGAAAATAACCACGAAGGAAAAAGGAAACACAGATGGTGCTCAAGCGCTTTCGTCTTAAATGACATCCTCAGGAACATTGAAATAAATAAGTTCGAGACTATATATAGGTCACAAGAAAAATAGAAGAATAAAAATTGTAGGAGGAGCATACAAATTTATAAGGAAAAGCTACCAGAGTTTTAACACTTTGGCCCTCTTGTCTAAATCTGTTCTGAACGAATTCAAAATAACAGGATCAAGCGAAAAAAGGCCCTGGCTAATGTTAAAATTATTTGTAAGTTGAATAATGGCAGACTCGAGAATATTTCTATTAACAATGTTGCTTGAGTGAAACAAAATTGAAGCATTATTCCAATCAATAGTCGGATAATCTGTCGACTGTCCCATTCTAACGGAATATTGATGCTATTTTACACGCGTGTGCAAATCCTTTCCCGTCTGTCCAATGTAAATAGTCCAGGCAATTTGTAGTTAGACCTGGGCAAAATTGCTTCAGAAGCTTTCTAAACTGTTTCCAGCTCAGGAACCATTGCCGAATAACATATCGAAAATCCGACAAAATTAGACCCCGGGAACACCCCTAAAAATGAAATTCAAAATGGCGGACTGGATGTTTCCTACGAAAAAAAAATATATATAATTTACGCTTTTATTTATAGAGATACATTTGATGCTTTTTCTTTCAGTTGTAATGTTTTAAATAATTCAACAATATACAACACAACCAGTTATTACGCAAATATAATGTTATATAGCTTTTTACAGATTTTTATAATCAATAATACAACAATTATTTTTTCCCAGTTTCAAGTTATGTTCATTACAGAACAAGTGATACCTGGTCACAAACATACAGAAATTAATCCTCTTCATCACTATCATCGGATAGATTACCGGTACTTGGGTTGTTATCGCAACCACTGATTTGGCACTCGCCACAAGCGGCTGAACAGGGCATTCCATTACGCTTGCATCCACATCTTGAAGTAGCACATTTCGTCTTGCAGGAGCAGCGGATCATGTTGAGTAGATAATTTGGAGCTGGTGGCTTGTCGCAGGCTGTAGGGTAGTAGGAATTATTCTTTACATACCAACCCCACTGTTCTGCATCGATCTTCTCTTCTGTAGACTTCCAGATTAGTATTTGAAAGTATGTGCGAAAGCTGTGGTACTTTGTGGACGCATCGGTAGGTGGCAAACGTTCGGGTGTAACAAAAGATTTAGCTGTAGCTACCTTTTCAACTAACATTCGATGACGTAGTGCGTTAGTGGATTCAAGTGTTTTGCAGCCATACAACAGAAGCATTGCCTTTCTTCCAGCGGCTTCAATGTCAGAGTGTTGGCAACAATCAGAACAGAATGTATTTGCAACTGAACGGTTCAGCCACCTTCATCAGTGTGTCGAATGCTTTGGCTTTACCGATCGAAAAAATTCTGGATGTGCTATCACAGCCCGTGAAAGCATGCACAAACAGGAGATACTTGCAGATGTCATTGCCTAACAATGATTGAATGCTGAGAATATCATACACAGGATTAGGAGATGGTCCCCGTCTTATATCGCTGCGATAGTACAACTTGAAACCACTGTCCTTGGCATGGTACAGAAGGAGAATCAGCAAGTCGGTGTCTTCCCCTATTACTGTTGTAGTTGCATTTTCTGATGAGGAAACTGCTGCACGAACGATGTCCACATCAGCATCCCCATCTGCGTTGTGAACAGTACACCCGTGCTTCTTCAACATCTCACCTACGAGGGAAATAAATGCTTGCTTGTTGTTTTCATTAGCCAAGAAGTGTTCCTTCTGGCCAACAAACTTCATGCTTGGACTGAGATTCACATTTCTGCTTGTCTTGGTGCTGCGTCTTCTGTGGGTCATGTCCTTGATCGTAGGAGAGCTGCTGTAGCCATCAAAAACAATGATTGCTTTTCCATATGTTTTCAGAGTGAAATCGGCATATGAGTTGGCGATGCTGTCATATGTTTCATCTTGACGCCAGGAAACACGATGTAGTAGAGATCCACCATCCAATACGTACTGGTCTGTGCACTGAATTTCTTGAACTTCTTCCATGCGTAAAGTGTCAGTGTATTTGATTATTGCATGAGCTAGCTGAGACTTATCGGGTTTCCTCAAGATACTTCGTGATTCGAACAATGCAGGAGGATATGCACACAGTTCGTAACACATGACATCTTCAAGATTCATGTCTCCGCCAGTGGCAACAGTCATCATTCTCTGAAACAGTAGTGCAGGATCTACTTCTATATCTGAAGCATCAGTGATCACAACGGCAGAAGCAGATCCTAGTGTTTTCACTTTGTCAGATCTTTTGGCAGAATATGTAAAGGCTTGTTTCCCAATCATTTTTACGACAATGTTCGTACCGATTGAATGCAATTGATGAACGTTAACTCCAGGATCAGCAGTTAGCCCTGTTACAATGTTGCAGAGACCCGAGGTAGAATGGAATGGGGATAAGGATTCCAGACGTTCAAGTACTTTCTTCATGTCATTACTGTCCCTGATTTGTCTACTTCCCCTCATTTCCTTGTGCTGTTCACTACTTTCCAACAAAACTCTGGTGTATTCCTGCATTGCTAAGTTATAAGTGGAACACAGAGGCATAGAAAAGAGCCACGTTGTCCTTTGGATGTCTGTAAATCCACTTCCGCGTGTCAGTCCGCCTCTGCTTTTCAGGGAACGCATTAGTACTTGTTCTATCACCAGGTCTGTGCCGAGTCCGGCCCATAATCTGTCGCTTCTTCTTACCACAAACTTACCTTCCTGGAACATTTTGTTAACGGATGGATTTCAGAAGGCAAACTTAACATTTTCTGCAGGTACAGGTATATCGATTTCAGGTAATTGTGATGTCCGGCTGCTGCAATTATGGGGATGGTCTCCAGCATAGCTTGCAAGTGCAAATCCCACGAGCCGGTTCTGTCTGCTGTTATCAAGGAACGTGCAATGTTGATCATTCGCTGATATTCCAACCAGAGTTGCTTTTTGCGAAGTAGATTGTAGGTCAGTTTTCTTCGCATCCAAAGTGGTAGCAATCTGAGACAATGCATTCGAAGATTCCACATCCTCAACTGATTGTTTGGCGGTCATAACATCGTCGAGTAGGTCACAAGCTTCCTTATGGAGGTCATGAGGAGTTCCATCTTCATTACGAGGGAAAACGTCTGCGACTAGTAAGGTACTAAGAGCTGCATCTACTATCATATGACCACGTATCGCTCTTGAAACAGCTTTTCCAGACATCATGTGTTGCACGGCATTTGGTCCGTATATTTCTTGAAGTACTTCAGACAATCCTGAACCATTCATAAGAGTACCGACTGCTCCCAAAAGATTCATCAGAGTGTGAAATGATCCCAGCATTAAAACAATGTCCTGCAGGTCTCTCTGTTCATTGATGATTTGGGAAGCTTTCCAGAACAAAGGCTGATCAAAGGTAATAATGCATGGGACTTTTTGATCGCGTGCTATCTTGCTCAAATATAGTAATGTCGAAAATATGCAGGTCATGTCAGTTGGCGACATATCTATGATGGGAAGGAACGTGATCGACGCCACACCTGGATGTGAGACACTTGATCTACCGTGAATTGCCTGCATTGTTCCGGACCAACTTGGACCTGATCTTTCTGCTGAAGATATCTGCCAGAGAAGACTAAGTCGACTTATGGTGGCAGTGGGTACTGGAAGTTCGCGGAATGAGATGTCCCTCAACATGCTTCTCGCGTGTCTATATTCCCTAATGTCAACGGTTGCAATCTTCTTAATGTCATTGTCACCAACATTACGCCTGTGAATAGAAGGGTGGATCTTGATCTTCGGAGTTATTGCGGCAATCATACCCATTCCATGAAAGGTATTCTTCCCATCCAAAGTGCAGACATCATGATCGACGTTATCTGCTGCTAGAAGGACTGCGGTGTTTTCATCAACAGTAAAAGAGCCAGACCCACTTGCCAGCGCCGCGTTTCTTTCGAATCTTGTTACTTCTGCATACGACGAACAGTAACCCAGCTGATGGAGAACGTCAATAAGGTACCTTGACCTAAAGTTGTGGTGTAGCTGAACCGACAAACCGATCTGTTGGGAATGTAATCAAGAGCACTTTCTGCAGTGATGTCATTTGGAGATGGATACACATCTTTTCTAGGCGAGTCGACAGACTTGATATCACTTCTGATTATTTTTGCAGCAGCTTCTACTAGGTAAATCTTCTGTAGCTCTATATCTATATCACATTCTTTCGACTTTTTGTGATAATCTATAAGAATTTCATTAGCTGTCTCTCGTAGTGTTACTACATCTGCCTTCCCACTTTCACCTGATATTATGATCTTGTCTCCGTAACGTTCTAAAAGCTTTCTCTTCATGTGCCTGCGTTCGTAGACAGAGCTCTGACTTCCTTGAAGATATTCCTCCATTTTGGAAATTAGGTCTCCAATCAACAGTTGTTCATCATCATTCTCTTCCAGGTAAGCACAGGTCTGAAGGAATGCTTGGTGTTGCTCTTCATTAGTTGGTCTCCCTTTCTTCGAATCATGATCGTCGGAGGAGTATGTGCGAGGAATGTTTTTTCCACTTCGAAAATTTACGCTGCAGGTGTGATGGTAGACACAATCTGCAGCAGCAGGAAGATCACGAAGATAATGCTCCAGACGGCCTTTTACATTAAACGACCATGCATCGCAGCGGCTTTCACAGCACCTTTTTATGGTTTCGGAGAACTCTGTAGTTCTTATTTTGACATGCTCTGATTTTGGTTTGTGTTTGGAAAAAAAGTCCACAAAGGTATCACAAAACAAACAGTGAGTAGCACTGGAAAATGCGTATTCATGAAAACGAGCACTTTTCCTTGGTATTGCCTCGGCTGCGGTCTGTCGCTTCTTTATTTCAATGGTCTTTTTATCCGTAAACCTTTTCCTACATACAACGTGAACACTTATTCCAGCTGTTGCAACAACATCGCTTCCACGGCTGCGGCTGGATGCATTTATACCATCTGCTCCTTTTTGCGAGATGTGAACCACTTCCTGTCCGCTGTCCAATTTCTCCTTACAAATCACGCACAATTCTTCAGGGGTCTGCATTCTTGAAGGCGGACGCACACCGAGTCAGCCGTACACCGAGTCAGTCTGAAACAGAAAACACAAATTAATAAACTGTGTTGCAGTATTTAAAAGGAGTACATAATAACAGTTTTAAAGAAAATGACAAGCACAAATACGCAGATTTGATAGTGGGTAGTAGGAATTAAAGAGTTGTATATAATATAAGTTTATAAAGATGTAGCAATGTCCATTCTCACATACACTCCATACAGTATATTTTATTTACATTACGTGACGTCATAGTTTAATACTAGCCGCCTAATACAATTTTTAGTGTCATATAGGTTAATTTAGAAACGAAAATGTGTTTTAAAACATTTTACTGATCAAGAAAAACGTCATAACTCTCTCTACAAAGCGAAATTAAAATTTATTGTATTTCGTAGGAAACTGCCAGTCCGCCATTTTGAATTTCATTTTTGGGGGTGTTCCCGGGGTCCAATTTTGTCGGATTTTGGATATGTTATTCTGCAATGGTTCCTGAGCTGGAAACAGTTTAGAAAGCTTCTGAAGCAATTTTGCCCAGGTTGAAGCTATTTTTGCTCTAGATTGCCTGGACTAAAAAGGAATCACATTGTTTACAACCAGTTTTATAGATAATGCCTGAATTATTGGTAGGGCTATTTTTTACTATAATATTTTTCACAATATCATATGAAAATACTACATTAATATTAAAAAGTTTAAGTACATTAGCAATGCCTAAAAAGCCTGGCAAAAATGGAAGTACTAAAATATTCTTCGACAAAGTGCGAGGGTTATTATTCACACGATAGAAAGTTCGTTTTGCCTTGTTAAGACAAGATTCCAAAAAAGCAGCTGGTAACACAAATCACTTCGACTACTGTTGATTTTTTCTAATTCGGCATCCATTTCAAAATTACTTACAGTCCGAGAATCCCTGAGGGTTGGCATCCCATGGTTGCGGTACGTCGACGATATTTTGTGTATCTGGCCCATGAAGCGTGACCTGGATGACTTCCTCCTTCAGTTAAATAATCAAGTCCCCTCCATTAAGTTTACTTTAGAAGTAGAACAAAACAACTCAATCCCGTTTTTGGATGTGCGTGTACGTTGGGAAAGCCCAGGTTTTAAGTTTAGTATTTATTGGAAAAACTAAACAATTTGTCCTATGTACACTTTTATTCCGGACATGACACTCCCATGAAGAAAGCCATATTTTCTTCAAAGTTTCTCCGCGCTCTTTTGATTTGATCGCCAGTCCGGAATACATGGATGCCGAATTAGAAAATTCAACAGTATTGGAAGGAAGTGATTTGTGTTACTCACCTGCTTTTTTGGGAATCTTGTCTTAACAAGGCAAAACGAACTTTCTATCGTGTGAATAATAACCCTCGCACTTTGTCGAAGAATATTTTAGTGCTTCCATTTTTCCCAGACTTTTTAGGCATTGCTAAGGTACTTTAACTTTTGAGTATTAATGTAGTATTTTCATATGACAATATTGTGAAAAAAATCATAGTAAAAAAATAGGCCTACCAATAATTCAGGCATTATCTATAAAATTGGTTGTAAACAGTGTGATTCCTTTTAAATTGGACAGACGGGAAAGGATTTGCACACGCGTGTAAAACAACATCAATATTCCGTTAGAACGGGACAGTCGTCCACTGCCCTTTTTATCCATTTGTCAGAGTTATCCCACTGTATTGATTGGAATAATGCTTCAATTTTGTTTCACTCAAGCAACATTGTTAATAGAAATATTCTCGAGTCTGCCATTATTCAACTTACAAATAATTTTAACATTAGCCAGGGCCTTTTTTCGCTTGATCCTGTTTTGAATTCGTTCAGAACGGATTTAGACAAGAGGGCCAAAGTGCTAAAACTCTGGTAGCTTTTCCTTATAAATTTGTATGCTCCTCCTACAATTCTTATTTTTCTATTTTCTATTTTTTTGTGACCTATATATAGTCTCGAACTTATTTATTTCAGTGTTCCTGAGGATGTCATTAAACGAAAACGCTTGAGCACCATTCTGTTTCCTTTTTCCTTCATGGTTATTTTCATCATAAATATTATTCATTATTACTTTCGTGAAATAATTTTCATATATACTGTATATATATTATATATATAATTAAATATTATACTAAATGATTGAAAAGTTATCCCCCTCCTGATAAAATGAAATCGCAAATATATTTCATTTCCACTCATTTTTTTTTCTGAAGAAAATGAGACAAGAATAATAATTAATGGTCATCATTATACCATTAGAGGAAAACTTTTAGCTGAAAATGAGGGTCGAACTAATTAAAATTTAAAAAAAAATTCATTTTAATACGAAATTGAATGCATTTTGTATCAATTTATTAGTTTTAATCTGTTCGTAGGTTTCTCAAACTTTGGAATAAAGTCTATAAATATAAAACTTTTTCTTAAATTTTAATTTCAATTTTTTTTTTTTTTTTCCCCGACAGATGCGAGATTTTTTTTAATGATTTTATTTAATGTAATAAAGCATCGTACGTAAATAGAGTTTAAACTTTATGAGGTTTATTTATAAGGTTGCCTCAACCTTCTGTGAAAAAAAAATCACTGAAAAATATTTATTTGACACTTTATAAACAGTGTTGAACACGGCGTAATAATTCACTGTAAGCCGATCATACTGTATAGTGTATAGTCCTGTACTCTTATTATACAGTCCTTTATACCAAAAAGAGGACTTCTTTGGACAGTCACAGACGTGTGTATCTTAAAAAGAATACAGAAAAAGCAAAATGGGAATACGAATAAGTCCCATTTACCACCAGGATTTTCCACCTGTTGCGAAATCTCATTTTCTTTAAATTGGATTCTAATGTGCCATTTTCGCATTCATGAATAACATTTATTTGTAACAATTTTCGAAGTTTCTTAATTTCCACGAATTTCTTGAGAGAAACCTTCACAAAGGCCAGTCCACTTTTCACACCATCTGAAAAAAAATAAAAATGAAGAATTTAGTTGT
Source organism: Bathynomus jamesi (assembly GCA_023014485.1). NCBI lineage: Eukaryota > Metazoa > Arthropoda > Malacostraca > Isopoda > Cirolanidae > Bathynomus > Bathynomus jamesi. The sequence goes on from JAJOZX010003036.1 coordinate 155,301, forward strand.
GAAATTTGCCCCCTCCCCCTCCAAAAAAGTGAATATTCGCTTTAACACCACTCTAGATTTTAGTCCAACAAAGTACTTTTTAGGGTAATTTTGATGTGTTATGCACGAATGTGACTTCTGTTTTCTGTGCAAATGTACAGTTTTTGAGATACAAGCAAATGAAATTATCTAAAAAAAATATACATTTGCACAGGAAACAAGTCAAATTCGTGCATATCAAATCAAAATTACCCTAAAAAGTACTTCATTATATTAAAAAAAACTAACCCAACCTAACACGACCCAACCTAACACGACCCAACCTAACACGACCCAACCTAACACGACCCAACCTAACACGACCCAACCTAACACGACCAAACCTAACACGACCAAACCTAACACGACCCAACCTAACACGACCCAACCTAACACGACCCAACCTAACACGACCCAACCTAACACGACCCAACCTAACACGACCCAACATAACACGACCCAACATAACACGACCCAACATAACACGACCCAACATAACACGACCCAACATAACACGACCCAACATAACACGACCCAACATAACACGACCCAACATAACACGACCCAACATAACACGACCCAACATAACACGACCCAACATAACACGACCCAACATAACACGACCCAACATAACACGACCCAACATAACACGACCCAACATAACACGACCCAACATAACACGACCCAACATAACCTTATTGGTAATATTCTGATCTTCCCTGAAAATACAGTCACTATTGTTTGGGCATTTTAAGGATGTAGGAATTACACCATCAGAAAAAAGTTTCAAAGCTTCGCAAAATCTAAGCTACACGAATCACACATCCTTATAGGAGGAAACTCAATTAATATGAAAGGCCTTTGTTTCGCGGTCATCCGTTTATAAAGGGCTTGATGTCGTCATAACTATGGCGTCACTGGCTGGTCCTAGATGGCATAAGGATGACGTTATTTTCATTAATTTTGTAATTTTTTTTGGTTTTTATCAATTTGCACAAGAAAAGGTCGTTGTTTTCCTTAGTAATTTTTAATGAGGATTCAGACTATATTAATCTTTTTTAATGGTTTGGAGTGGGGTTAAAACGAATATTATCCCCCCCCCCCCAAAAAAAAAAAAAAAATAATAAATATATACACTTAGATACTTTAGAGCAGTGGTGCACAAACTTTTTTGATGTGAGGGCCAAGCGAAGAAAATAACTAAATGTATTAGCCTACTTACTTTCCATCTAAGTCATAAATTGGGTCACTTTTATATTCTAACTTTTTCATTGAATTGAAAAGACCCGTGGGGCCACTAAAAAGACCCGTGGGGGACACATTTGGCCCGCGGGCCAGGGTTTGTGCATCACTGCTTTAGAGGTTTCGAGTGACTGCTCAGGATCGACCTGCGGTCGACCCCTCTGCAGCATTCTGCCTCATTTGCGGAATTTGGTGGAGGAGGGAATTGGTTGCCGCTCTCCTACATTCGTAGCCAGCTACGCATGACTGGTCAGGTATATATATATATATATATTATATATATATATATATATATATACACATACATACACACACACACACATATAAAATATTCACCTAAACTGGCGAAATATGTGCACTAAAAACCACAAATTAAAAGAAAAACAGTATCAACGTAGCGCTTTCGTGCGTATTTAATTAACAACACGTTTTCAAGGTTGAACCTTGAAAATATGATGTGAAATACACACTAAGGCGTTCAGTCGAGTGTTTTTTTTTCCTTCGTGGTTTTATTCATTATATATATACAGTATATATATATATATATATGGGCACTTGCGTTTTTTTGCCCGTTGTTTTGCGGTACTACTACCGCACTACCAAACCGGTACCGCATAACGCAGTACCGCAAAGGATCGCTGAAAGTACAGCAGTACCGCTACCGCATTCAAATTTCCCGCGGTACTTTCCGCGGTACCGACCAACACGGTAGTACCGCAGTACCGCAAAACAACGGGCAAAAAAACGCAAGTGCCCAGCTCTGTGTATATATATATATATATATATATAATATATATATATATACCCGTTGCCCACTTCGGTCTAACATCATGAAAAAGAAAAACTATGGTATTTGTCATTTATCATTACTTATTCGGACTATAGTGGATTTAATTATCCTAGAAGAGTTCCTTGTACCATGCACGGTCTGTGTGTATCATATATATATATATATAAATAAATTAGGGTGGTCCAAAAAAAAGGAAAATGAAAAATATATTTCTCATGACTGCTCATATTCCACAACCACTAGCGATGTTGGAAATAAAAAACTGGATCTATTTGTGCATATTTAGAGATGGCGCAACTCGAATCCTTAGTATCGTTATACAGTTTGAGGGTGGGAAATTTCTTCAAACTTGCGCCACCCTTAAATATTAATGGATTTACCTCAAAATCTGGTTTGAGGTCTTTTTCTATATAGGGAATGAGAAAATGCATCAGAAACTTATTTGTGCCTTTTAACTTTTTACCATATACGTAAATATATATAAAACTTTTGTTACACAGACTGCGCATGGAACAAGGAACTCTTATGTGAAAATTAAATCATGACCAGGTCATGACCCGTTGCTCACGTTGGGCTTCCATCACGAAAAATAAAAACTTTAGTATTTGTTATTTACCATTATTTATTCAGACTAAAGTGGATTTAATTTTCCCAGAAGAGTTCCTTGTTCCATGCATGGTCTGTGTGTAACATTATATGTATATACACGTGTATTAGGGATGTACCGAATACTAAAATTCGCCGAATATTTGGTGCAAAACTATTCGCTGAATACCGAATTCCGAATATTAATTTTATTTGGGTTATTAGGTGACGCCTAATAACCCAAATAAAACAACACAGAATTAATAGTAAATGTGAGCAAAAAGCAGCATGTTTTAGCCACCAAAAATCTGTCAAATTCCCATACTCATGAAAAATTTGCAACTGCATTGACTTCTATATTGCAAGAACAGTCAATAAAGAGCGATAGTGTGCATGCAGTTGTGCACAACAGTGGCTATAATATTACTAAAGCTGTTAGCTTTCTCCAAATTACTCCTGTTGCTTGTGCGAATCATACTTAGCACTTGCAGTTGATGAAGCCCTTCTTAGCCAGAAGTCTGTTTCAGAGATATGTGCAATCGCGCGCCCAATCTGTTGCATTTTAATTATTCATCTCCAACCTTTGACAGACTTGAGGAATTCCAGAAGCAACATAATTTACCCGGAAACAAACTTATAAGAGACGTTATCACCCAATGGAACTATACATTCTATATGCTACCACTACTTCTTCAACGAAAAACTGCGGTTGTTGCATACGCCTCGGACTATGACATACTGTAGCAACCTTCAATAATCATCAGTGGACTCTAATTCAGTGTGTTGTAAAGCTTCTCAGTTGATGTCAAAACTTAACGAATGACTTTTCCTCTGATTCTTCTTGTCTTCGTATGGTGTCTCCCGATGTAACAGGTCTCGTGGTATTTTTGCCTAACATAACTGATGATGCAGGTGTTCATACTATGAAAAACGATTTAATAGAAAATTTACAGAATCGTTTCAGGCAATGGAAGGCAGACATTATTACTCGCATGATTTCTCACGTTTTAGATTCTCGTTTCAAATTTGCTTGCATAACAGTGCCTAAGTTTGTAAAAAATGAAATAATCATTATGTCTGCATCACCTAACGCTAGTCCTGCACGTAATATAACCTATGGCGATTATGGAAAAACTATACATGCTTACAGTATGGTATCGTATGTGATACCTTACTTCTTAATTAAATACAAATTATTAATTCAGTGAATTAAGTATCTACAAAATTGCCTCGGAATTAGCGACATAGCCTATTGGGAATGAAAACAATTGCCATACATAGAACCCAATATGGAGGCATTGGGTCCGCATAACAACAAAAAAAAAACCGAATTATTTCGTATCAAAATCTTCTATTGCTGGCTCATGAAAATTATTTCGAGAGAAGAGTCGAAGAACTGTAAAGTCAACGAACTTTGTAAAATCAGCGAATTCCTAAGAGAGAGAGATTTATATTTGCGGCATTCGGAGCTGCTTATGTTAATGCTTTTAAACAAGGGAGGTGTACTTAATCTTCCTATAAGTTCCGAGTGAATAACAAGTAATGTAAACCTAATAACTCAAAAGGATAGGCCTATACCTTCAGGAATTTAAGTGTAGTTGATTGCCTATATTCATTAAATCAAATCAATTCGTTGTGTAACTCCATCGTATAGCTACCCGACATCGAAAAAGATCGTTGCGCCCTACAACCAGAAGCGACCCAACGAAATAATAAGGTAAGATAATTTCTTTCTTAACCATTAGGCAGCGCTAAAATATCGAAGGCAAATAAATTTAACATTAACCAATGAAAACACTACTTAACGAGGTCTTTTGAAGACCTCCACATACATAACTCTTTAACGAAAAAACGTGGGGCTTTTGTCGTCAACTCTCCACTGAAATCTGCTGGAAATTTCTAACGGATGAGAGTATCAGGCAATCAACCCATACCACTATATATTTTTTTCAAAGCGATGAAGCAACTGATTCTGTTTCACGAGAAGATCAAGAACCTTTGAAAAAGAAGCCGAAGGTTAATTTATGGAGTTGTTTCGATGAGGTTGTGCCTCCACCTATCAAAAATAGTCAGAAAAGTTATCAAAAAGAATTAGACATCTATTCAAAGGAGCCACGAGTCAGTTGCGACACGAAATCTCTTGATTGGGGTCGCCATAATGGTGAAAGATTCCCGAAACTACTGAACAGCTGGGTTTTGCTGCGCGCAGCCTGACGTCACCGGGTCTCGATCCCGGGGCCGATGGATTCGTAGTCAGCGATGCTAACCACTACACCACCGAGACGCGCATGTGTAAATTTTAGTGGTGGACCGGATGTCAGTTTTTCAACATCTGCGAATGCGGATCTTTAATTTCAATATCTGCGGATGCGGATATTTAGTTAATCTATCAATAAAATATAGAATTATGAATATATGACATAATTTTTCAAATTTCGTGATATTACTATTATGGCAGGCAATGCATAAGAACTAAAATTAATATTAATGTTTTCATTATGATAAAAATAATAACTTTCTTATGAGTTTCAGCCACAGAAAATTCAATGAAACGTGTTTCATTCAATTTTCTGTGTTACCAGGTATTTATATTTTGAGGTTTATATATTTGTTTGTTCATTAATAGTTAATACTTTACATGAACTGTGCATGACTGGGCCTTATAAGCTACTTTATAAGCTAATTTAATTGTAAATTGCATAATTTATTAGAGGTAATATTCGCATAACACCCGCAGTCAGAAGTGCGGATGTGGATGTTAAAAATCACGCGGATATCCGCAGATGCGAATATCCGGTCCACCACTAAATATACTGTATATATTAGGGTGAGCCACACACATAATATGGTAAAAAGTTAAAATGCACAAATAAGAGCTCCTGCTGCATTTTCTCATTTTATATTGAAAAAGACCTGAGACTGGTTTTTTAGCTAAATCCATTAATATTTAAGGGTGGCGCAAGTTTAAAGAAATTTGCCACCCCAAACTGTATAGACTGTATAGTGTATAATGATACTAAGCCTTCGAGTTGCGCCACCTCTAAATATGCACAAATCGATCCAGTTTTTTATTTTCAACATCGTTAGTGGTTGTGGAATATGGACAAATGTCATGAGAAATAGATTTTTCCTTTTGATTTTTTTAAACCACCCTAATATATACAATATATATATAATCACACACACACGCACACACCTTTCCTTTCAACCTTTCAGGTATTCCATGCGATGATTCCTCGTTTCACGGAGGTCAGGCTTGTTGGCCTGATGAAATAGAGTTAGTTTCTTGCGCTCTCCACTTCGCATAGCCAGATACTCCCGGCTCATCTGGAATTGTTATGAGCCGGGCGTCTAGTCTTTTTTTTTTTTAAGATATCCACCGCTATACCACTCGTGTTCCTTAGTACCTTGGGTAGCTGGTTTGAATAGTCTTGGTCCTCTCACAACAAAACTCTATTCCTTCAGGGTTGAGGATGCTCTCTGTCTAGCCTTTAATCTGCGAACATGACATATTCTTCATTTCCTACTTTTCGCTGGTGTTTGAATGGTTATAGGGTTCAAAATGGGATTAAGAACCAGTTCCTCCATTATTTTCTAAGTGTAAATAATGGTGTACCTCTCTCTCCTTTTTTCCAGCGAATATAAATTTAATTCACGTAACCTTTCCCATTAATTTAGTTCTTTGCGTCTATTGATCTTGGCTGCGAAGTTTCTCTGAATCCCTTCTAGTTGGCTAATGTCATCCTTTTTATATGGGGATGTCAAGACCAAGCAATACTCCAGTTTGGGTATGATCAGCTTTTCCGACAGAGCAATCATTCCTATCCGTTCTTTTGAAGGTTCTCGTGTCTGTCCAGTTATTCAATTACAGTACATAAATTGCAAATTAGGTGAGGATTTGGACTCAAGGTCATGTTATTTATTACTGTAATCGCTTAACACACACACACACACACACACACACACACACACACACACACACACTTTTTTTTTCGTTTGGGTGGGAGTCGGTCATGAGGGTTTCGTTTTATGACCTTAATCCTGCCTTTTCCCAAACTTTTCTCAGATGACGACCATATATCGATTGAATATCTATTTTAACTTGTGATAATTTGTGTAAACTATATTGCACTTTCTTACATTCAATGAATTTCACTTTATAATTTATATGCACTGATTTAATGATACTTTACACACAGGAGCGGATTAACTGTACTTGGGGCCTGAGGCTAATTTTATTCTGGGGGCCTTTTTCTACAGATTTTTATTAACAATACATGTACAGTACATAGTACATTTACACGAACTACATGTACGGTGCTTAGGCTAATTGTGAAGCAAACATAAAAGAACCTTAACACAGTGTATTTTGCCGTTTGCTAAACCAAAACAATATTAAACAAACTTTACTTTAGGGCCTATAAAACATAAAATAAAAAATGGAATTTGTCAGTTTGAGTACTCTGTCATATTTAATCAAAGAAGTTTACCTTTCGAGCTTTCTGATTTGCGAAATCTCGAATTACATACAGTATATCATCGAAACTCAGTTCCCGCAAAATGTTACCCAGTGCTTGAATTTGGGTTTCTACAGCACAGACTTTAAAAAAATGATATAGTAAGACGCTTCTTTTTACCAAATGTTTCAATTAAAAAAATAAAATTAAATACAAACAAAATATTTATAAAGATAAAATTTTAGATTAACAATGAAGCTCGCAAAATAATAATGAAGGGTCACCGGCAATATCTGGCATATTAACGCTGAAATAGCCCCATTGAAATTAACACACAGTCACCCTCACTTAACTAGATCCACTTTGATTGGGACCCCCCTCAAGTATGGGGGCTGAGGCTTCAGCCTCAATTTCCTCAATGATAATCCGCCACTGTTTACACACTTTCGGGTGCATATAGAATAAACCACCGAGATGTTTTTCCTTTATTTTGATATTAATACAGAGAAAGAAACAAAGCGTCCATTCCCTACGAGGTATATAATTGAGGTATAAACGAGATATAAACGAGGTGTGTGTATATATATATATAATACTGTATATGCATGCAAAAAATATGGGAACACTGAAAATACCTTTTCTAATGAATAGCGGATACATGATAGTTACTTCTATACTTCATACCCACCTCGAGATATTTGAAGCAACAAGAAAAGCAAAATGAATGTGTTAGTCACGAAATGAAATGTGCGAATGTACAACAGGCTCTTTGGTTGAATTCTTGTGAGGTGAATTTTACAGAAGAGCAAAGGAAACCTAGGGTGGGGGTTGGGTGGGGGGTAATCAATGTATAAATGTTGTGGAATATCCTACAGAGAGAATGGGACTAAATCCAAGGTGAAACTGTTTAAATTATTTAATAGACTGCCTACAATACGTGCTGCAGCGATTGCCAACAAGGGGGAATATTTTGACAAGGTCTTTAACCAACCGTGCAGATAAATTAGGTTACGCTGCATTTTCTTATGTAATTCCTAATAAGCTGAAGTGTATATATAAGCAACACATGTTTTTATTCGCTAGAGGCTTGACCTTTGTGAAATGAGGAATCATCGCACGGAACATTTGAAAGGTTGAAAAGAAAGGTGTGTATATATATATATATATACGTATATATATCTTTAATAATGTGTGAAATGTACAGAAGAGAGGTCGGAATACATTAAACATCGTTTTAATCAAGAATTGTGCAGGAGGACTATTTTTAGTAGTCAGAAATGCAGTCTAAAAACTGGAAAAAGGTCACGAAAAACTATATTAAAAGAAGCTAATATTGCCTTAATAATATATATACAGTATATATGTATATATATATATATATTAATATATATATATATATACATATATATATTTATTATACAGGGTCGGCCTTAGGGTACGACGAATCGGGGCGACCACCCCAGGGCCCGCGCCTACAACATCACACACACATACAGAAATGGCAGAAAAACCCAATAGCTCACTTTAAGTTTACTTATTTCCAGAAGGCGAACCAGCGAATTCGCCTGAGAAAGCATTTGAAACGAACTGCTCGTTACTTCCTGGCCATCGTGGGCCAAGCCCTCACGTCACTGACCACACGATTCGAACAATTGCGGAAGTACGTTGGCTACTTCAGTTTCCTGTATGATTTGAAGTAGCTTCGAGAAATGACAGAAATGTCTCAACAGAGGCTGGGTAGACTCGCCATGCTCTCCATCGAAAAGAAAACCGCATCAACATTAGATTACCAAGATCTCATAGCAGAGTTTACTTGAAAGAAGTCGCGGAAGGTGGATTTTAGGAAGCAACACTGATCGGTGAGTGTTTTTAATTATTTAAACTTTTTTAATGGGGCTCCCCACCCCCCCATGTGGCCGGCCCTGTATATATATATATATATAAAATCGGTGAGCGAAAGCTGAAAGTGTTATTTTCCTCGACTTCTCAATGATGGATTCATTTGAGGTAAACTTAACTTTTAAAAAAAATTTAAGTTTTCACCTAGTTGACTTCTTACAGATTCTTTATCCTGTGAAGACTTTTCTAAGAATGAATAAAATCGTCTGGCATCAGCTTAAATAAAATAAAAATGTGGTAGAGTACTCTCCCAACATGCAAAAGTTTAATGCTCAATTGGAGCGTAACCTCCAAATTCCTTTAGGTTTTTTTGTAAATTTCGTTTTACTTTTTTAAAATTAAAAATCAAAATTAAAAATTGTTTTCAACTGTTCATAAGATTTGTTAAATTATACATCACGTTTTGTTTTACCGGGAAAGAGCAGTACCGGATTAACGGCACAGACCACCTAGGCCCGGGTCTAGGGTCCTGACCATACAGGGGCCCGCCCTTTACCTTTTTATTTTATCATTAGGTCTGTTAGGAATAGAACGTGAAACTATTATGAACCAACTTGACATCGAAGGGATAATTGATAATTTTGCCAATGTTTTTAAAATGCAGGAAAAATCTTCGAAATAAATAAAATTATTTAAGGTATATTTTTGTTTATGGACCGTAGAAGGGATGCAGAATGGATATTAATGAGTTATGAGATAGTTTTACGTTTATTTTGTGTATTTTAAGTTAATATACTATATTGTACCATCATGAGGGGTCGCGCGTCTTAGGGTACCTAAGCGCCACCACAGGTGAAAACGTATTTTTGATGGATATCACTGTTTTCACCCTTCCTCTATCGCGTGGTTTGGGTTATAATGACTTTACGACAATAGAAGTATGGTTGAAAACCTTATGAAGCGAACTACTTTTTTCACCTTTATCGCCAGCCAAAAGTTCACCCAAAATTCGGCATAATAAGAAAATCAAAAATTTTAAAAAATAAATATAAAATATGAAAATCTATTCCAAAAACTCATCAACATCTTCATTAGCATACTTAGAACTCTAATTTAGCCCAAAATGAACGTTCTAGCTCAATTAATAACAGAGATACTATTGCCAGAATATTGTTGAACTTTGGAGGCGATTTCTGACGAATTTTAATTTTGGCGCTTAGGTACCGTAAGACGCGGGACCCCTCATATATCATTATTATCTGTGTTGGGATCGAGTTTCTTTGTGAATATATGATAATAAAAATGACGTAATTTTGTTTATGAATTTCATGATTTTGTAGCGAATGAGGGGGCCCCCAAATATTACCCTGGCCTAAGGCCCAACTAAACTTTAATACGCTCCTGGAAAAAAAAATGAACTTAAGCAGAAACCTAAGGTACTGTATTTTGGGGATTGTGAAAGCTGTGTAGAAAATAACTCCATTTACTCAAACTTTCTCTTGAATTTTCCTCATTAAGTTTTTGTTTATGGACTTTTTTTTTTTAACCCAAGATTGATAAGACTCATAAATGTACCTTAAATTTAGTATCTCGGGCGCAAATTCCTGCCCGCTTACATGTATAAAGCAAAAGTGATATATTATGATTTTTGTCAACTTGTTTTGATGTTCCGTTCAGTTTAAGGACTCTATTATGAGCCAAATTGGCAATTTATGGGAGAAAATCGAAGCATTCAGAGAACTATGAAATCACTCTGCCGTCGCTTTTAATATAAGCATTGGCATTATTAATACAGCGGTGCTGGAATCCAGATTACCGATAGCTAAATGAAGGTTCTAATAAAGTGATAAAGAGTGTGTGTGTGTGTGTGTGTGTGTGTGTGTGTGTGTGTGTGTGTGTGTTACGATCGAAAATAAAATTCGCATGCATGCAATTTTGCTTCTTCCCACAGAGACGAATACCTTCCAATACTTTCCACGTGTGAATAAATTGCATGTATAAAAATTGCTCATAATACACTGACTTCGAGATAAAATAATAATAAATGATCCTCTAAATCTGTAATACAATCGGTTACACTGGGCAACGAGATATAAGGTAGATATGACCCAGAGTATTCCAATTTTGGCAACCTATTGTTACGTGTACCGCAAAAAAAAAAAAAATATATATATATATATATATACACAAACTCAGAATGGTTCCCTGAGAACAATATATGTTAAACACAGACCGTGCATGGCACAAGGAACTCTTCTGGGAAAATTAAATCCACTATAGTCCGAATAAGTAATGATAAATGACAAATACCATAGTTTTTTTCCTTTTTCATGATTTAGCCCGACGTGGGCAACGGGTCTCTCGCAAAGAGATCCCATAAATATAGCTTCCCTCACCAGCTATCTGCAAAGCAGACAGGATCCAGCTTTGGGACGTGGATCTAGGGTTTAAAGCAAACCTAGATCCCTACACTCAGAACCTCTATATAAGTAAAAGACTCGTTGCATTCACGTCGTGTTGAATAAATCAAAGAAAAAGGGGGTAACTATTGTATTTTTAGCCAAAAAACCAAAACTTAAACCTCAACCGGGACATTGAGCGTCCACTTTTCAAGGCACGAAACACGTCCGTTTAGTATACACAAACTCAGAATGGTTCCCTGAGAACAATATATGTTAAACACAGACCGTGCATGGCACAAGGAACTCTTCTGGGAAAATTAAATCCACTATAGTCCGAATAAGTAATGATAAATGACAAATACCATAGTTTTTTTCCTTTTTCATGATTTTAGCCCGACGTGGGCAACGGGTCTCTCGCAAAGAGATCCCATAAATATAGCTTCCCTCACCAGCTATCTGCAAAGCAGACAGGATCCAGCTTTGGGACGTGGATCTAGGGTTTAAAGCAAACCTAGATCCCTACACTCAGAACCTCTATATAAGTAAAAGACTCGTTGCATTCACGTCGTGTTGAATAAATCAAAGAAAAAGGGGGTAACTATTGTATTTTTAGCCAAAAAAACCAAAACTTAAACCTCAACCGGGACATTGAGCGTCCACTTTTCAAGGCACGAAACACGTCCGTTTAGTATACACAAACTCAGAATGGTTCCCTGAGAACAATATATGTTAAACACAGACCGTGCATGGCACAAGGAACTCTTCTGGGAAAATTAAATCCACTATAGTCCGAATAAGTAATGATAAATGACAAATACCATAGTTTTTTTTCCTTTTTCATGATTTTAGCCCGACGTGGGCAACGGGTCTCTCGCAAAGAGATCCCATAAAATAGCTTCCCTCACCAGCTATCTGCAAAGCAGACAGGATCCAGCTTTGGGACGTGGATCTAGGGTCGTGTCTGCTTTGCAGATAGCTGGTGAGGGAAGCTATATTTATGGGATCTCTTTGCGAGAGACCCGTTGCCCACGTCGGGCTAAAATCATGAAAAAGGAAAAAAACTATGGTATTTGTCATTTATCATTACTTATTCGGACTATAGTGGATTTAATTTTCCCAGAAGAGTTCCTTGTGCCATGCACGGTCTGTGTTTAACATATATTGTTCTCAGGGAACCATTCTGAGTTTGTGTATACTAAACGGACGTGTTTCGTGCCTTGAAAAGTGGACGCTCAATGTCCCGGTTGAGGTTTAAGTTTTGGTTTTTTTGGCTAAAAATACAATAGTTACCCCCTTTTTCTTTGATTTATTCAACACGACGTGAATGCAACGAGTCTTTTACTTATATAGAGGTTCTGAGTGTAGGGATCTAGGTTTGCTTTAAACCCTAGATCCACGTCCCAAAGCTGGATCCTGTCTGCTTTGCAGATAGCTGGTGAGGGAAGCTATATTTATGGGATCTCTTTGCGAGAGACCCGTTGCCCACGTCGGGCTAAAATCATGAAAAAGGAAAAAAACTATGGTATTTGTCATTTATCATTACTTATTCGGACTATAGTGGATTTAATTTTCCCAGAAGAGTTCCTTGTGCCATGCACGGTCTGTGTTTAACATATATTGTTCTCAGGGAACCATTCTGAGTTTGTGTATACTAAACGGACGTGTTTCGTGCCTTGAAAAGTGGACGCTCAATGTCCCGGTTGAGGTTTAAGTTTTGGTTTTTTTGGCTAAAAATACAATAGTTACCCCCTTTTTCTTTGATTTATTCAACACGACGTGAATGCAACGAGTCTTTTACTTATATAGAGGTTCTGAGTGTAGGGATCTAGGTTTGCTTTAAACCCTAGATCCACGTCCCAAAGCTGGATCCTGTCTGCTTTGCAGATAGCTGGTGAGGGAAGCTATATTTATGGGATCTCTTTGCGAGAGACCCGTTGCCCACGTCGGGCTAAAATCATGAAAAAGGAAAAAAACTATGGTATTTGTCATTTATCATTACTTATTCGGACTATAGTGGATTTAATTTTCCCAGAAGAGTTCCTTGTGCCATGCACGGTCTGTGTTTAACATATATATATATATATATATATATATACAGGGTGGGCCGTAAGTTTCCATACATAGGAAAAATAAACATTTTTTTATGGACAACCATTTTTATTTATATAATATGCTCTACATGGTTGCCATTGTTTTGAAAACACATTTCAATACGTGTTCCCCACGCATTAGCACAGTTGACGTTATGCTTGTAATGGCGTTGGTGATACGTTCCTTTAGATGATTTATGTCTCGTATCTTTTCCTGATACACCATGGCCTTCAAGTGCCCCCAAAGATAGAAATCAAGGGGGGTGAGATCTGGGGATCTGGGGAGGCCACTCCACAGGACCACGCCGACCAATCCAAGCATCCGGAAACTGCTGATCCAAATATCGACGCACGTGAAGACCATAATGAGGTGGAGCTCCATCTTGCTGGAAGTAAACTGGGAAGTTACCTTCCTCGTTTAGCAGGGATGGGAAAATCTCTTCTTGCAACATGTTAAGATACCTTTCGGCATTAAGATTTCCACTGACAAAAATTGGTCCAATAATTCTGTCACCCCATATCCCGGCCCACACATCACTTTACCGGCACCTTGCATCTTCGTCGGACTCAGCCAGTTAGGGTTAGCATTACTCCAATAACGTATGTTTTGCCGATTAACCTCTCCATTGACGTAAAATTTGCTTCATCAGTAGTCAAACGCATATTCTTAGGGTATCTGAAACATAAAAACAAACGTTTAAATTTTCCTATGTATGGAAACTTACGGCCCACCCTGTATATATATATATATATATATATATATATATATATATATATATATTAGTGGTAAAAACGAAAACAAGCTAGAAGTTAGAGAACAAACGAAGTATTCAATTACAGGTGTTCTCGAGGCCAAAACATGTTCTTGTCTTTCCGAAATCTTTTCCACGGGGGTAAGACAGGAAAAGGTAATTTTAAATATTGATCACCTGGGACGGAAAAGGGGAGGGGCTTGGGATCCAAAGGAGGAGAAGTGGGGAAGGGATGTTGATTGGTGAACCAAATTTGACGTTGTAAAAGGGAAATAGGATTTTGGGAATACATTCTTCATGGATTGCAAAGCGAAACCCGAATTCACCGCTTTTCAACATTAGTTCTTAACATTCAACACTATCTATCTATCTATTTATCTATCTATATCATTCTAACTGGAGACGCTGTTCCACTGTATATGCAATGCACTTTACAAGGACGCTTTTCCTCTTAGACTTCGCCGTGCGTTGTAATGAGATTTGTGGCAGATTTATTGCTTATGACTTCCCTCTTTATTTACCGAACCCTTTTACCTTGTAAACGTTTCTCTTAATTATGAACTGATAATTAAACATTACACGTGTAAATGGATGGATAACTAAAATACATCCTTGGCAGATTCTTCCTCATATAAATACACTGTAAATATGATGGAAAAAAATTTATATTTACGGGTGTGATATATTGTGCATGATGAATCACGCTCACCGACTTTCATCACAGACATTCTGAATCCCACGATGTCTATTTTTGTTTTCTATTTTACACCTAAAGGAATTTAAATTGGAATAAAATTTCCCTCAATTCTTCTTCTTGTTCCTTAAATAGAACATTTATTCCTAAATCGGAGATATTGAACGAATGAAAGATGCAAATTCTTATTGGCATAATACCCTTATTGATCGAATGTTCACAGTTTGACGAAGATAAAAAAAAAAAAAAAAAAAAAAAAAAAAACGTTTTTGTTTTGTTTTTGAAGCTGAGAAACGTTTTGCTTCCGTTTTGGAAGGGAATATTCGTTAACTTTTCTTCACTCATTTGGTTTTATTTGTTCACACTTTGGATACAATTCAGTTATGAGGCGTTTTTCAGATTTTCCAGCGTTAACTTTCTAAAAAATAGTAATTCTTTTATGCATACGAAAATTTTTATCATCAACATTTTATATATATATATATATATATATATATATATATATATATAACGGGTGCGGCAAAATAACGCCCTTTTTAGTTTATTCTCTTTTAATGAAGGAAATAAATCAATTACAGCATTTTAAGAGAAATAATAAGGTTTTTAAGAAAAATACAGCATTTTAAGAAAAATAATAAGTACTTTCTCAGTAAAAACTAAAAAATAACAAAATGATACAATATAAAACTAAAAAATTATACTGTATAAAACTATAAAAATACAATTATTAAAAGGGCGTTACTTTTGCCGCACCCGATATATATATATATATATATATAGCTGTTCATCCTTCCACACAATAAAAATTGGTTGGTAGATGAGTGACTACTCTGGGTAACCCAGTGGTTAAGCCGCTGGTCTGCTGATCGGGATGTCGCGAGATCGAGTCCAGGCGAGGACTTCGTAATTTCTGACCGACCGACCGTGGTGGGTCGTAGTTCGGATTCCACGTTAAGCCGTATGTTTAAGGTGGAACAATGAGCTTGACCTTCGTCAGAATAAACAATTCTGGCGGAAGCATAACCAACCAAGGCACTCTGTATATACACATTCAATATGTTGCCTTTCTTATTATTTTACTTCTGATTTTTATAATTTTTTGTCAGTTTCACGTAAAGTATATATATATATATATATATATATATATATATATATATATATATATATATATATATATATATAATGCATTTATTTTAGTCAGAATTTTTCATTAATTGTGGCATTAAAATTTCATCTCTCAATGGAAAACACGGACTCCCATCTATCCGTCCGTCCGTGCACTTTGTTGCTCAGTGGGTAACACAGTTTCCCTATAAATGAAGTAAAGACATTGAGTTTGAGGGTTCGACTCTCGGTGTTGCGGGTAATAATAATTATTCTGGAGTTAATGCAATGGGTTACATTAGTTGACCTGAGCACTGTGCCAGTTCTTGGCCTTCCTGACTTATTATTACTATTATTATTATTATTATTATTCATGAAGTTCAAGCAAAAGGGGTATTTTTTTTTTAATTTATCTCTGCTTACTAGATCTACAGGGTGTCCCATAAGTCCGGTGTCGTAGGAAAATTTATTTTAAATTAATTTCACAAAAGTAATACATTGCAAGTAAAACAAATGTTGAAATTGATATCTTCTTTGGGGACCTTTTTTTTGTTGTTGCAGGTAGAATAACAAGCAGTGACTAATATAGAAGTGAGTTACACTCGTGAGGAAAACGTCTTGGAATAATTTTTTCTTTTTCCTTGTGGGTTTACATCATTCATTCATTTCATGTGTTTAAGTGTGAAATTCATCATATATATATATATTATATGACTTTTGGTTAGCTTCCGACCGAATTGTTCATTCTGACGAAGGTCAAGCTTTTCACTCCACCTTAGACCTACAGTTTAACGTGGAATCCGAATCACGCCCCACAAGCAGCTCAGCGTCTTAACCACTAGGCCACCCAGGGTACCCATTTATCTACCAACCACTTTCTTTGTGTGGAAGGATGAACAGCTGGGTTTTGTTGCTTGCCGGCTGCCATCACCGGGTCTCGAACCCGGGGCCGATGGATTCGTAGTCAGCGACGCTAACCAGTACACCAACGAGGTGATATATAGTAAAACTCCTAACCGAGGGGTGTTCGTAAAATCAAATATTCTGCAAAGCTGAGATGACCCCAGTCGGATCGGATCGATACATACCATTATGGGCATGGTAACTGAGTAATAGGACATTAGGTTATAATTTATTTAAGTGTGTATTAAATTTTAAGACCTTCGAAGTAACAATAATATAAACTATTTAATAATACTCGTATATAATAAAAATAGAATAAAGTATTCCCCAAATTTCCCTCTTGAGTTGATGTTTCCCATGTCTTTATTTAAGTGTGTATCACGGTGATGGCGACCTGTAACTGTTGCTTTACGTTCAACCTCTTTTAGCTTTGATCAGTGTGCCATGTTTCTGATTACTGATTGTAACTGACTAACTAACTACTATACTATGACTACAGTGCTGCCTTCTACGGACAATTTACATTTGGGCCATTTGGGTATTGGCAGAGAAACTTGTCCAAATATATTTGGTAGTATAGTTTATTATAAAGCTTTTAGTAGAATCCGAACCTCGGGTCATTACATTATCTCAGTGGTGGCCAACCGCGGCGCATTGCGCCAAAGGTGGCGCATCAAGTACTTTGAAGTGGCGCATCGAGGTCTAGTATGAATTGTGCTAAATTTTCACTTCTAACACTAAATATTAAAAATCAAAGATTTAAGCAGTTAAGATGTAGTTAACTAAAAATTAAGGTAAATATTTTTCACATTATATTTCTATTTAAGGTAAATATTATATTATATTTTTATTTTTACTTACAAGTTTAGTAATTTTTTCACATTTTTTTTTTTGGCGCATCCGAATTAAACCTAACCTAAAAATGGCACGCATCAAAAAATGGTTGGCCACCACTGCCGGATTATCTGAACGCGGAGGATGGTTATCCATCCAACTGCCGAACAGACCCAACGTCACTTAACCTCAATTAATCTCGCCACGACGTAGCCTTTTGATAGTGAACGTATCTTTAGTTTGAAATTCTTGCTCCAAACTTTGGACTCCATTTTGTCTTAATTTTGTTTCCCCAATTTTTTTTATTTTGTAATCTAATTCTGTAACTTTAATCATGATGCAGCTCACAATTTTTCTACTTCGTATCTCATACTGATGATAACGTCTTTGAAATTGTGCCATCAGAGGCTTTGTAATAGACTTTTTTTCAAGGTTTAAAATTACCTAATATTTTCATATGTATGTTTTTGCAGATATAATTATGTATAATTGCGTATATTGATCAGATATTAGATAAAAGCTCAGTCAGAGAATTTTTTTTTGTTATTCTCATAGCGCATACCTTCGTGTGTGTGTGTGTGTGTGTGTGTGTGTGTGTGTGTGTGTGTAAATGAAATGGTCGAAAAGCTTATCTCTACATACAGAACATAACCTCGTTGTTTGTTATTCATCGCTCGTATGATCCTAAACCAGTTTCTCGGCATTTTGCAAAATTTTACTGATTTTGTATGTACAGTGTGACCCAAAAGTCACATTCGGGTGAAGTATATTAATTATTTCACTGTTTTTTACAATATGATTTTTAATAAATCCAGACCTCAAAAAGTCAACAATTTGTGTATAGATTTCATCATGTGCGCTGACAGATTTAAACTTTCAGGTTTGTTACATTCCAAGCTAGGTTTGACCAAAACTAATTCGGTCGTGACTTTTGAACCACCCTCGGGTTTTTTAATGTTGTATATTCCTTAGAAATCATTAAAGTAACAAATATATGTGGTTATTGTAACAAAACATTTCAAAATAGCAATAAGTACAGTGGTCATTATAACGTTGGATTCTCAGGGAAAAAATGGAAGCGAAAGGGTCTGGAACTTTTTTCGGCTGCGACCTGCAATACATGATGTGGGGCTGCCTGAGGGCATATATACTGTCTATACAGGGTATTTCACAACCGGTCTGCCATACTTTGGGGGGTGATAATCGAGTAAAAAAGTTAATACGACATAGGTGCTCTTTCCAACCGTTGCGGAGCTACGGACGTTTTAAGATGCACGGAAAAAATAAACGAGAGTATTAATCTGATGTATTTATTAGTCGTGCTGGTCCAATATCGTGGCCCCCGAGATCTCCGGACCTAACCCCGTTACATTTCTTTTTATGGGGCTTTATCATAAAGATGGTCTACAAGACCAAAGTACAAATGAGAGAGGAACTCTTGCGTCGGATTATGGATGCCACTGCTTACATACGAGAACACCCCGAAATGATTCAATGGGCAGTGGACTCTTGTTTGGAACGAGCAAGGCTATGCATTGAAAACCGAGGCAGATATTTTGAACATTTATAAGGTGCATCTCATAAAATGTAGCAATAAATACATCAGATTAATACTCTCGTTTATTTTTTTTCCGTGCACCTTAAAACGTCCGTAGCTCCGCAACGGTTGGAAGTAGCACCCTGTATGTTGTATTAACTTTTTTACTCGATATCACCCGCAAATTCACTCCCCAAAGTATGGCAGACCGGTTGTGAAACACTGTGTGTGTGTGTGTGTGTGTGTGTATATATATATATATATATATATATATATAAATAATCATATACACCCAAGACACTTGTAGTTAGAGCTTAAGTCGAAGTCAAAGAATTTCAGCATTTTTTTTTCACAGAATCATCCCGACCATACTCCCATTTTACAGAATCATCCCGACCATACTCCCATTTTAGGTACAAACAGCTCGCTGCTGCATTGCCAAATAAACAGGGTGTCATTGTACCGAGATTTTCGTCTGATGAAGGAATTTCTGTCGAGTCGAAGAACAGATTTTGCACGATTCCAGCAGAAATGTAAGCTGAATCAAGGTCAAGAGTTGAATGGTGACGGTACCTTCTGAACGCCGCCTCTCTGTTGTGAACAGAACAAGCAAAGTTAAACCGAAGTTTTTTGTCATTAGTAGTAGTTAAGAATATGGAATATATGCCTCCATACCCGAAAGAATTACCTACGTGATGCGTTCAACACGCTCGGAGATGCCCTAACCACGGAAACAGTAATCATTCCTTATGAAATCAGCAGCGCCAAAGTGATAGAATAGATACAATAACCTTTATTAATAATAATAACATAAATACATTTTTTCAATTTACAATGACATAAATAATTGTGAAGCTCGACTATTTATTTTATTTAATTTGGTCCTTAAGCTTTAAGCTTTACTGGGCTCTTATTAAAAATAAGCAGCTAGTTGTTATTAATTAATAATAATAAATAAATAAGTATTATTAATAGTTAAAACCTGTATTACAATATTAATGGACAATATTAAACAATATTAGTGGACATTAATCCCAGATTTTTGTTAGTATGCCATTATTAATCTGGATTTCAACTTGGTTTTAAACAAATTTACATTCACAATATTTTTTATATCGGCATGCAAGTCATTGCATAGTTTCAATCCAATGAAAATGGGTAGTTTTTGAGATGAAGACAATCTAAATTGAGGTATAACAAGCTTTGATCTATTTCTGGTCTGATACGAGTGGATTTCTTGAGTTACAAAATATCTATTTACCCATTGCAAATTAATGATTTTGTTCTTACACTTGTAAATAAAAATAAAATTTGCCAGTTTGGTTATATCGTTGAGCTTTAGTAGGTTTAGCTCTTTAAATGATGCACTAGACCAGTGCCCTTCAACCTTTTTATGCCTACCGCCCACTTTTACTATTTTTATGTGAGATAAATTAGCCAACCGCCCACCAAAATGAAAAATTCAACAAACATATATTAAAAATTATGTATGGTACATTATATATATTACATAATAAAACATTATGCATTTACCTTTAATTTAGTGAGATCCTTGTGCTTGATGCTTGGAAACTAAATTCCGAATGTTTGGCTCGAATTTAGTGAGGAACAAACGAATGTCCCCTCTTTCAGGGATTTTTAAAGCATTCCTGTTTTTGGTAAGAATGTGATTCACAGCACTAAAACCTGATTCAACTAGGTACGAAGTAGGAAAAGCGATCAGTAATTTAAAAATCTTTTTCCACATATTGGGATATTTGACATCTTTTTATTTTGCCAAAGCTGCATATAACTACCGTTATTGAAATTTCCCTTGCTTTCCTCATCATGTCTGAGTTCTAATAGCTCCTCTTGACATGTTACATCAGCTTCAGTAACATTTGCAGTAAACGGGTTTACCATCCAATCATATACTTCCATGGTTAAAACATCACTGAATCGAGTTTCAAAATCCGTTTCAAGTTTATTGAGATGATCAATAAACATTTGTGTATCAATTGTTGTTATGTCATCCTTAATAGATAACAATTCTGGAAACTGGTGAAATTCCCTTTTTGAAAGATTGTGACTGAATAAATCCAGCTTTTCAATGAATAATGAGAACTTTTTGGCAGTTCATGAGTGTCATATTGGCTCCTTGAAGCTGCAAATTACAATCATTGCATTTCTTAAATATTCCTGCCAAATAACAAGCATCATTTTTTATCATTTTTAACTTTTGGCTAAGATCAACTTCATTTTGGTCTTCTAGAAACTGCACTACGCTCTCATATAGTTCGACAAAACGAGTTAAACATGCACCCTTCGAGAGCCATCGGACCTCTGTGTGTAATAATAACCTAACAAATTGTTCATCATTGTCATGACACAACTGACGAAACATTCGATCATTTTTTGCATACAATATTGTAAATTTTGTTGAATTTTACAAGAATTTTATAAATTTTCTTGCCGCCCACCTAAAAGCTCAAATCGCATATCGCCCAGGTTGAAGACCGCTGCACTAGACTGCAGTGATGCACAAACCCTGGCCCGCGGGCCAAATGTGGCCCCCACGGATCTTTTCAATTCACATTTTTCACATGAAAAGGGTAGCTACCCAAAGAAAAATCTGAAATATTACCGCTGGTTATAAAAATGCATATTTATAAAAAATAGAATATCTATATATCTGGCCCCTACATATAAAACAGATGGTTGGTTTGGCCCTCACATCAAAAAAGTTTGTGCACCACTGCACTAGAGTGATCAAGGAAATCAGCATCAGATAATAACCTTATTGCTCGTTTTTGGATGACAAAGATACCATTTAATGCGTTGTTAGCGGAGTTTCCCCAAACAAGAGTGCAGTATGTTATATAAGGAAGAACAAGAGTATGATAAAGAGTCAATAAAGGCCAGAGGTACCTCCTCTTGGGAGGATCCGAAGGCCAAACTGGAGCGATAAGACAGGAAACGTGTAAGATTGTGGTCGGAGGATCCCAACGGAGAAAAAAGTTTGACAGAATAAGGAAGATGATGAGTAGTGAGAAATGAATTCAAATTGTTGGGCTTATCTCCAAGGCGATCGTGGATACGAGTTGGGTGCTATACAATCTGCTGTAGGTCATTCAGGATAAAGAAGTTGTAAGCTAGTTCACCTGGGATTTCAGTGAAATGGGAGGAAAGCCAAAGATGGAACGTTGAAATCTTCTAAAATGGAGATTTCAGTGAAAAGAGTGGGACAGAATGCATTCCACTTTGGAAGTGAGGTAATCAAAGAACTTTGGATAGTTAGTAGAATTAGAAAAAAGGTAGACAGCGCAAAAGTATTTAGTTTGAGATTGGCAATTAAGCCGTAGACAGAGTGTGTACAATTCGGAAGATTGAAGTTCAGGAATACGAGAGCAAGTTAGGTCGTTGCGTACATATACGCCACATCCACTTTTGGAGTGAAATTGAGTATAGAGAAAGTTGAAGGGTACAGAAAAGGGGTTACCGTCAGTCGTCCCAGATACCCTCGTTTCAGTGAGGAAGAAAAGGTGAGGTTTAGAGGAGATATATTAGAAATTTCAGGAAAGGCCACGAATGCTGCAGAAGTTTATGAAAAGTGAATCAGGCAGATGCCCAGGACATCTCGAATGGGCAGTAGCAGAACCAACCCTGCTGCCCAGGTTTGCGTTCCTGATATTGACAGCGGGGGAACCAGAAGTGAGGACATTTATGGTCCCCTTCCCAAGGGACTCCGAGGCTCTTGAAGATGTCATTTTTTTTTTAATTTTGAAAAGATTATGTAGTGCGTAAGATGCGTGTATACATAGTGAGGAATAGGAAGAGAAATGTGTGTTTGAGAGCATGCTGGACTGTTCACAGGGTAGATGAGACACAGAAAAGATCAGCTAAGGAAGACAGTGACAGGAGGAAAGGGAGTTCCAGTACTCCCTGTCTCTTGCCTAACGTCCCCCCCCTCCCTCAGGAGTATTCTCCTGGTCGATTGGTGACTACAATCTCCTCTATATCAGTTATTATCAGTCTAGCTGCATGATTTTTCAGGAGCAAGGTGCAACGCAAGTTTGTTATATAGGGCTAGGGCTAAGGCTTGGGCTAGGGATGTCCAGCGAATCCGAGATGAAAATTCGATCGATCGGTATAGAATAAAGTTTGATCGATATCGAAAATATCGAAATTCTCCTCGGCTATTTCTGAGTTTTAAAATGCTTAAATCCCCGTATGTCTCATTTTTCTATTTATATACGCACTTTTTTCGTTGCTACCTTTAACAAACGAGCGCACAAAGCTAAAGCAAAATTTATTTCTACATGGTCCGAATACGGCTTATCCGCAACCAACGAAGTAGAATTTAATTGTTTTCAAGGTTGTTTTCGTATTTTACATGTTTTGCGCGTAAAAATAGGAAGGAAAGGAAGGTGAATTCCCGAATGAAAAGTGTATTACAAGGCGGCTAAGCTTGCTTCCACGTCACCGTCCAACAGAGAGCCACTTTCCAGAACAAAATAATCAAGATGGCTAGCGAAAAGATTAGTTATTCCGCAAATAAATACTAACATACATTAGCGAGATTTTTTTAATATCGAAAAATGCTTCGATCGATATCGAAACCCAGTTACTTCGATCGATATCGAAGTTTCGGTACGAGTTGGTCAGCCCTAATATAAACTAAAGAAAGTTAATAATAATGGTTGTGTACTTGGCAACATTTCTTCATTGCATGTTTGTACATAATTTATGATGATACATATTTAGAAAGGAATATTTATAATGTCTTCAAATTCCTCTTCATTGATATTTGCGGCTTAGTTTCCCATTTATAAAACTTATTCACATTAATACGTGGTCAGGTAGCTAACTGGTTAGAAGAATGGCTTCGTGCTAGGAGGCAGAGGGTCGTAGTTAATGGTACTGAATCGGGGTGGTTGGATGTAGGTAGCGGTGTCCCACAGGGTTCAGTGTTAGGCCCATTGCTATTCGTAATTTACATTAACGACATAGATGTAGGATTGACTAGTAACGTGTCAAAATTCGCGGACGATACTAAAATAGGCGGTAAGGTTGTTAACGAGGACGATAGAAATAGGCTCCAAGACGATGTAAATAGGATTATGGAGTGGACGGATAAGTGGCAGATGCAATTTAACGTAGACAATGTAAAGTTTTGCATATAGGTTCTCGCAACACTAATTACACGTACACGATGGATGATAGGGAGTTAGCGAGCGTTGACGAGGAAGTAGATTTAGGCGTACGCGTATCTAAGGATTTAAAGGTTAGGAACCAGTGCCTGTGGTCTTGCGCAAAAGCTAATAGGATATTAGGCTTCATATCGCGTAATTTCGAATTTAAATCGAAGGATATTATATTGACCCTTTACAAGTCCCTAGTCAGGCCCCATTTAGAATATGCAGTTCAGTTTTGGTGCCCGTACTTGCGTGAGGATATTGATAGGTTAGGAAGGGTTCAGCGTCGTGCCACGCAACTAATTCCGTCATTGCGCAACAAGGCTTATGAAGATAGGATTAGAGAGTTAGACCTGTATTCACTCGAAACGGAGATTAAGGGGGGAGCTTATTGAAGTTTTTAAAATCGTTAATAACATCGATAACGTAAATTTTGACAAATTGTTCACTTTCGATAATAGTAATACTCGTAATAACGGATTTAAGTTGCGTGGCAGACGTTTCATTACTAATATCGCTAAAAACTTCTTTACGTTTAAAGTAATTGATAAATGGAATAATCTTCCTGCGCCTTTCGTGAACTCTACCAGCGTTAATGTGTTTAAGAACCGTCTTGACAGACATTTTAAAAATATTAACGTTGTTTAAAAAAAAACAATTAGCAACAGGAGCTCTGGTGGTGGTGGTCGAGGATGAGTCTGTTGACGATAAATGCCAGCTTGTGACATGCCAGCGTGTGATGCCAGCAATAAAAAAAAAAAAAAAAAATAGACTAACACGAACGTAGATGTAGCTCGTAGTGTAAACTAACCCACTTTTTGTTTAACTTTACCTACTTTTTTTTTTTTCTTATCCTCTCCTTACTTTGCATGTCTGTAACACTCTTTTCTTGCATGTTTGTAGTTTGCATGGTATAACAGTGAGTTAAGACTGTGTTTGCATGGTTTGAAAGCGTTCTTATTTTACTTCTTCTCATCTTTCACCCCTCTCCTATTCTCTCCGACTATTTTTCTAACTTGTCGGTAGTGGCCGGTGGATGATGATGGCGAGTCTTTTTTTCTCTTTTTCTGAATGAATGTTAACCCACGAGTGATAGGTGTTCCTCCTTACTTAATCCCTTATTCTCTTCTCTTCTCTTAACCCCCTACTCTTTCCTTTCTCTCGGGCTAACCTTAGAGTGGATCTTAGGGTCTTTGTTAGCCTCAGCTTCTGTAGATCTGTAGATCAAAAATGTTCTCATGAATTTGACGTTCCGAATTTCAGAATCGGTATTAAACGAACCTAACTGAAAACGTTGGAGGCCGCTGCTCGTTTGTGACCCATGCATTATACAGGGTGTTTCAGGTCGACCCTAGAAATATGGAAAAGAAACGCTTCATATTAGTTACGGAATTACTATGACAAACTTCAAATACAAACTACAAATTGGCGGAATTTTTAGTTTGTATTTGGTATTTGGTATTTAAAGTTTGTCATAGTAATTCCATAACTAATATGAAGCGTTTCTTTTTCATATTTCTAGGGTCGACCTGAAACACCCTGTAGTTTGTTTGGATTAATGTAGATGTATTCATTCCATTCTTATTACAGTAAAACCTTTTGTACGAAACTGTTTCTGAAGTTTGACTCTCGTAAAATCATTATAGTTTGAGAAGTCTCTTGTTTTTCTCTTTAGTTCAAGTAAAGATTGGAGAAGTGAGGTTATTTCCATAAATAAGGTGCAGGGAAAGATGATTACTGACCCTATATTCTCTTCCACCGTCATGAAGACATAATGCCTATATAGAAATCGTGGAACAGTAAATTATTTGAATTACGAATGATTGTATAATAACCTATCAAAGAATTCAAACTAGATGTGAACCTAGTTCCTTCCTCACTCTTTACTGACGTGTTCCGATGCTATTATTGCAGTGTTTTTGCATCATTGCCATTCCGCACGACATAAAATTATGCAAAAAGTGTTTAATTTTCGGTAGCCAGGCGCTTTTCGTGTTTACTTCAATAATTTCAGTTCACCCGTTAATAAATAAAGCTAAAATACCAGCAGAGCATTCTCTCTCTCTCCTCTCTCTCTCTCTAACTCTCTAAAACTCTCTAAAACTCTCTAAAACTCTCTCAACTCTCTCTAAAACTCTCTCTAAAACTCTCTCTCTAACTCTCTCTCTAACTCTCTCTCTAACTCTCAGGAATAGGCGGCAGAGGGTGGTAATTAAAGGGGCTAGTTCGGGTTGAGCCTCGGTCACTAGTGGGGTTCCTCAGGGTTCCGTTTTGGGGCCACTGTTGTTTACCATTTACATAAATGATATCGACGGTGGCATCGTCAGTCGGATCGCCAAATTCGCTGATGACACCAAGCTTGGGGCCAATGTTGGGACGCCCGAAGCGATCGAGGAACTGGGTGCGGACCTAGGTAGGATAGGAGAGTGGTCCGAAAAATGGCAAATGCCGTTTAACTTGGGTAAATGCAAAGTGATGCACATTGGCTACGCCAATCCCAAGTCGGACTACTCGATGTTGGGCAGTAATATCGAGGTGACTGATTTAGAAAAGGACTTGGGTGTGCTAATTAGCACCGACCTTAAGTTTACGAAACAGTGTGTAGAGGTGGAAAAGAAAGCCCAGAAACTATTGGGTTATATCAGGAGGCAATTTCAGTTTCGGAACAAGGAGATTGTGCTCTCACTGTACAATTCCCTTGTTCGGCCGTACCTGGAGTATGCTGTGCAGTTCTGGTCGCCCACCCTCAGGAAAGATATTGAGAGGCTGGAGCGAGTGCAGGCGAGGGCCACAAAGTTAATCCCTTCCGTTAGGCATATGGGCTACAATCGACGGTTACGCGCCCTGAACTTGTTTTCGCTTGAAACTCGGAGGCTGCGCGGTCAACTGATCGAGGTTTTCAAGCTCTTACGAGGGTTCAACGATGTCGATTTTAGAAGTATGTTTAGTTTAAATGATAACCCAACTCGCAACAATGGTTGGAAGTTGGATTTGAAACGGTTTAGGACTAGTGTGTGGGGAATTACGTTACGTATAAGATCTGTGACACATGGAACAGGTTACCTTCGGAAGTTGTGAACAGTTCCTCTGTGGATCAGTTCAAGAAAAGGTTAGACGAAATCTTGCACACTATTTGAGTGTGTAAAGACATTTAGGACCTCAGTCTGCGGAAATTTCTTTCCTATAAAATAGTTAATATCTGGAACCAACTTCCCTCAGAGGTTGTTTCCAGTCAAAGTGTAAATCTGTTTAAAAATAGGCTAGACAAAGTACTGAACACACTCATAGTTTAAGATTAAAACCTCAGGAAACTCTGCAGGAGTTCGCTTGCTCGGTGTCTCTGTGAGCAAGCTAAATATAGAGCTATTTATATATTCTCCACTTTCCTGTAAAATTTCCTTGGCTACTTTTCCAGGGTCAAGGTATTTTCTTCAACCTTTTTCCGTACCTGCCTCTGGCAGGGAGGGAGCGGAGGGTGGGGAGAGAGCCTTCTACTTTTCTATCCAGTTTTCTATTACATACTGCTAGCATAGTTGAAAGACAAAATTTTCCCTGGCACCCGTTGCCATTGGTACCTCCTCGGTATGGGCCGCAAGGCCTTTTGAGGTACTTCTTTTCCTTGTAACTCCTTGTAACTCTCTCTCTCTCTCTCTCTCTCTCTCTCTCTCTCTCTCTCTCTCTCTCTCTCTCCCCGTAGGATAGGAGAGTGGTTCGAAAAATGGCAAATGCCGTTTAACTTGAGTAAATGCAAGGTCATGCACATTGGCTACGCCAATCTCAAGTTGGACTATTCGATGTTGGGGAGTAATATCGAGGCCACTGATTTGGAAAAGGACTTTGGTGTGCTAATTAACAGCGACCTTAAGTTTACCAAACAGTGCGTACAAGTGGTAAAGAAAGCCCAGAAGCTGTTGGGTTATATCAGGAGGCAATTTCGATTTCGGAACAAGGAGATTCTACTCTCTCTGTACAATTCCCTGGTTCGGCCGCACCTGGAGTATGCTGTGCAGTTCTGGCCGCAAGGCCTTTTGATGTACTTTTTGTCCTTGTGTGTGTCTCTCTCTCTCTCATGATCAACCGTCGAGCAACTCACTTTTTATTACTTGCCTCATAAAACCTCTAAATGGGAGATTCTTGAATTCACCGTAGCAACAACGTGTGATCACCCACGAAACACTTTCATTCTCCATAAAGGACACGTACACCTTGGTAGATACAGGGATCTCCCACTGCATAAACACCTTTCACTGTATAAACACCTTTCACTGTATAAACACCTTTCACTGCATAAACACCTTTCACAGCGGGAGACCCAAGTTGAAACTCGGCAACATTCAAAGAATTGGCAGACATACATGGGACGGACATCCAATTACAGAAAACCTGCTCACACACCTTGTATGGCGCACCACTTATATATCTTGTTAATATGTCTAAGAACAGAGTAGAACAATATTTTGTAGCAACACAATTTCATAACAAAAAAAAAATTTAAATGCCCATCATGGATTAGGTG
The DNA here is from genome assembly GCA_023014485.1 of Bathynomus jamesi. Lineage (NCBI taxonomy): Eukaryota > Metazoa > Arthropoda > Malacostraca > Isopoda > Cirolanidae > Bathynomus > Bathynomus jamesi. The sequence goes on from JAJOZX010003036.1 coordinate 184,238, forward strand.
AGGTAGAGTTGCAGGTTTGCTGACACATTTTATTTCTTTTGGTTGGCTGGGTGTACGTGACGGGTGAGGGCATGATGTGAAAATCTGATTTCTCTTCTTAATTCTTGTTTCTTTGTGTTTTAGGTTTTTGTGACAATACCAAGTACTGTAGTTGATATACATGCAGCACAAATATATTAGTTTATACAACTATGCTCTCTAGTGTACGATTTCTCTGTGTGCATAACGAAATTGTGAGACTAGTTTATATATTCTCCTCTTTCGTGTAAAATTTCCTTGGCTACTTTTCCAGGGTCAAGGTATTTTCTTAAACCTTTTTCCGCACTCGACTCTGGCGGGGGAGGAGCGGAGGGTCGGGAGAGAGCCTTCTGCTTTTCTATTCAGTTTTCTACTACTGCTATAATAATTAAAAAATGCACTAGTTTAATAACAGGAACCTCCTGCGGTGGGCCGAAAGAGATTTGAGGCTTCCTCTTGTCCTTGTAAAACTCTCTCTCTCTCTCTCTCTCTCTCTCTCATATATATATATATATTGCAGTTGAAATGTGTGTATATATATATATATATATATATATATATATATATATATATATATATTGCAGTTGAAATGTATGTATATATATATATATATATATTATATTTATATATATATATATATATATATATATATGTATATATGTGTGTGTTATATATATATGTATATATATGTATATATATATATGTTTTTTCTTTTCCAGTGTTTATACAAAGAAAGAACCGAATTGAAGTTTAACAAGTACCAATACGTTCTTTATTTGCGAGAACATTTTGTATAAAAATTTTCATTATTTTATACAGGAACGAATTGTTTTTATTTTAGAAATTTTACTTTATTGATTAACGTTTTAAAGGTGAAACGAAAAGTTATTTTGTTTCATTAAAGTTTACAGAAGTTTTTAGTTCGTCGCAACGACACTTTAGTATTAAAATGTAGAAGATTAACGCGGGACTAAAATTAATTGATATTTATGTCGTTCAGCTGCGCTAATGGATTACCGATTACCAAAGTTTTCACTGAAGTTTGGCATAAGTGTGTGTGTGTGTGGGTGTGTATATATATATAATATATATATATATAATATATATATATATAATATATATATATATATATATATATATATATATATAAAATATGCAATGATGGGAAGTCGTATCTAAAAATAAAGAGTAAGTAAAGGAAGCCACTTGTAGTGAAGGAAAACCTTTACTTCAATATCTGTTGGCACAATTCTTTGCACTGTGACAAGTTTCTTAACTTTTTGTGTATATCATAGAAACTGCAAGATTTTGGCCGATGTTTTAATTGACGTTGCGCCGTATCTCCGCGAGAGCTTCCTTTAATTGCTAATTGATTTACACTACAGGGAAGAGGATGGTATATTTGCAGCTTCCGAGCTGAAGGCTACCGCGAGTACTCCATATTATTTGTTAGTTTTGGAGTGCCCAGGGAAGACGTTTAATGCTCTGTCGTCTCTTCCATTGTGTACAGTCGTAGAAAAAAGATGATACAGAGCTCCATCTTCTGGGAAAACATACCGATCACGACTGAGGATAGTTTGCTGATATAGACGCGGATGGTTCATCAAGATTTTCACCTATGAAATGGAGTTTCAACCTCCCTTTACGAACACCAAGTATGTTTTATCGTCGGACTGAATTTCGGTCTACATCATAAAACCTGACCCTCCATATTTAACAGTAAGCTGAAAACACCGAGGATGGAAGGCTTTAGAATAACTTCACAGCCACACTGCACCTCCAAATGCGAACTGCGGAAATACAGATTCATCGGACACCATCAGACGTTTCCAAAAGTCAAGGATACAGTTTTTACTTGTTTTCATATCGCACTCATTTTATTTGCGTTCATACCTTTCAGAAAGGAAAAAATTCCGACATGCTGCGAGTCTTCTATAGCCATGGCGTCAACGACGACGACGGAGTGTGCTCTTATACTCATTTCATTCGTAAGGGCATTGTCAGCACAAAATCTTAAAGCGGCCCATACACGTTCAGTAATATTGTCTAGTAATCATTATATGATGATTGTGCGGTTATACTTTGCAATTTTATTGAAGCAATTTTGGCTATACACTAGTCAGTGTACATTGAGTAATATTTAATGTTATTCATTTTAGTAACGAGCTGAATAGCGACATACCGTGTCTCGTAAACTATAGTTTTTAATGCCGTCAGTTTTGTCAGAAACTAAGAAAACTGTTTGTGCAGCTATAATTGTCAGTTTAAATGGAACACCAAAGAAATGAAGGCGGTGGTGCAAAGAGTGGCTTCTCAAAAGGAATATTCTAACTCGTTTAAATGTATTGCCCGAGCTAAGATCTTCGGAACCTACTGGTTTCTAAAGAAAAAACGCCTCCAGTTGAAAAGCAAATGACCACCATGCGAAGCCAAGTTTCAGTCATTGCACAATGGAAAATATTTCATTGAAGATGCATCAATATTTAGCCATACACTATCAATAATATTGCACAATGCAGTGGCAGCCATACTTGGTTGTGGGCCCCTGTGCGAGACAGATTTTGAGGCCCCTTATTTCCGAAAAACTTATGCAAACCGAGGTCTATAGATAATGAAAGCACGTAACAGCATTTATTAAGCGAACACACGCCATACAAACGAAACACACATCAAAATAGCAAACATTGAGACAGGTGTAAATACCATCAAATGTATATAAATACTAAATACATCTCCTCCTAATTTGTAATTAAATACAAAATTGGGCATGCCTGTGGACATGTGCACTTATCTTTGCTAAAACGCCTTAAGGTTTCCCACCAATTTTTGTGTCATGTCCACAATTCTATAGAGTTTTGTGTAACATCTTTGTATGGTTACGCCCTTTTTATACGAAGGTTAAAAACTTCTTCATATTAGGTAAAAGTGAGAATCTTAATTACATTGAAATAAAGCTTTTGACGTATGTAAATAAATATTTTCTCACCAATATAGCTTACGCTCCTTTTGTCCTGTCTCTGTCGATGATCCCCTTTCATGTCGCGTTCCAGCATTAGTTGCTTTCTTTGCATTGAACCAAATCCTATTTATCCTATCTAGTCAGGCCACGCTTGTACAAAATTCATACTCTCTCGTAAAGTCGAGGAAAACCCAGTGAGACCATAAATTTACAAAATACCACAGCCATCAAAATTTGAAGCTTCACTGAAACCAAATTTGGAAAGCTGCGCTCAAAATCTATAAGTGGCTCGTCAGTTTAAAGTAGATGTTAAAATTTTACTGGCTTAATCCTTGTATTAGTAGTGGGACTATAATGTCTCCCTTGAAATACAATAATAATATAGGATCTTTTCCGTTTGACTGACGCCATTGAAACATAAGAGGTGAGTGCCCCCAGTCTTCTTTACTTAGCCTTATAAGGCTAACTAACGAAAATATCACGACCTAACCTAACCAATCGTTAGGTCAACTGTACGACCTTGACGATTGGTTAGGTTAGGTCGTGATATTTTTGTTAGTTAGCCTTATAAAGATAACTAAACAAGGCTGGAGTTTAATTATGTTTCAATGGCGGCAGTCAAACGGAAAAGATCCATAATATAAATTACACAAAAATGCAACTTTTCTACAAATGCTTCTGCATGTTTATATACTGTAGGCGAAGTTCAGTTGTCGGAAAAGGAATCCAAAATTTTAAGTAAAAAATGTTATTTTAAAAAAGAAAAAAATTTCATGTGTTAAATTATCTGTTGAAAATATTTTTGGTGAAATTATTTACAGGTTATAATGCGAGCGTGAACCAACTAAATATATGTAATCTTTTATTAAACTGTGAAAATATAATGGCAAAAGGTGAGCGTAAAATGTTCAGATGTTTATTTAGGCTACATTCTGATTGGTTTAATCAGGATCTGTTAAACGGAGAAATATCGCGAGAACGCAAGTTTTGAGATAACGGCGATACGAACACGCGTACTCTTTGTCGTTTTTAGTATGTTGAAAATAAAACACTGTCACGACGTTATTACTTTTTCTACACATTTCTAATGTGTAGAGACGTATGAAACACCCTGTATATACTGCAAGTTGGTGTTTTTGTTAAAAGTCTCGAATCAATAAGTCTTTTATTGACACTTCAGAACAAAACTATTTTCAAAATAACTAATTATAAAACACAAAAGTTAAGCCACAAGTTAAAATAATAGGATCACCTGAATATCAGGGCCCCCAGCCTTCTTTAGTTAGCCTTATAAGGCTAACTAACGAAAATATCACGACTTTAACCTAACCAATCGTCAAGGGCGTACAGTTGACCTAACGATTGGTTAGGTTAAGTCGTGATATTTTCGTTAGTTAGCCTTATAAGGCTAACTAACGAAGGCTGGAGGCCCTGATCTTCAGGTGATCCAAATAATAAAATCCACACATGTATTTATATGAGCAGAACTGATGCTGCACAAACATTTAAGAAGTTAATGGAAGCACGAACCTAACTGATCAAACAATTAAAAAGTTACCATTTCCAGTTACGACAAAGTTTGTACTACGTGAAGTTACAGTTTCCACTTCGCATAACTATTACTTCACATGACACTAATTTACTTCGTGATATGTAATTCTAATGAACTCTGCTGCTTGTTGATTGTTGGTATATATTTATGAATATCAAGGGATTTCAGTATATGAAGCTCAGTCCTGTTTCGGTTGGAACTTTTAGTTAATTGTTTGAGGTTCTTGTGATTGAAGGGATGGTCGTTTTTTTGCACTGTGACTTCTAAATGAGAATTTGGATGGTTTATTGAAGTTGTACCCTGTTCCCTCTGTCTTGTATGCCTTCGTGTTTGCACATTCGATATATTACTAACGCTTTGATGGAGTATTGTAGCTGGTGAACAGCGGACACTCTCGAAGTTGTAAACGAAGTATGAAACGAGTTGTGGAGGAGGAGGATCCTCTGCTTAAAGCAGTGGTTCCCAACAGTTTTGAAGCCACCACCACCACCTTTCACCAAACTGTATTTTTTAATAAAACTTAGCATGGATATAAATTTAGCAAACAATACGATGATTAATGAATGTAACTGTATTTGAAAAAATAATTACACTACAATGAATACATTCATATTTTTCTCTAAAAATCTAATTTTACATTACATTGCAATTTCTACAATGGCGTTAATACTTAAATTGGATCACTTTAACATATTGCTTCCCAAGAACCTCTCTTTAACATATTGCTTCCCAGTGTATATCACTTTAACATATTGCTTCCCAGGAGAGATCACTTTAACATATTGCTTCCCGAATGCTTTGGGAAGCAATATGTTAAAGTGATCCCTTAAATTTGCATGTCATTTGTCCTTTCTCCTAGCGTCACCCTCAACATCCCGCTAAATTTTACAAACGCCCCCGTTGGGAACCACTAGTTTAAAGGAGTAATATGATTTTAAGAAATGGTTATTATTTATTAATGAAAACAAATTTCAGGTTTAGTTTTTTGATATAAGTGAGTGGTGGTTATTTTAATTTTTTAAGTTCATCGGGAATATGCGTTTGTAATATAGGAATTTCATGTAAGTTTTCTGTATGAGGTGCGTTGGGAGTTTAATAAAAATACCTATTAATAAAACATATAAGTTAACCACAAAATATGCCTTCTTCCACCGAGAAATAATACGCATTACGATCGTTCCAACGCATCTGAACGGAAAGTGGGAGTTGGCCCTGACTTGAAGTGACTCAGAAGCATGGTGTCTCCGGAATGAACGACAATGGCGATAGAATAAAAGAATTGTATGGTATGAAGTCTGTGTTAGAAATACATACTTTCAACACAAGGATATCCATAATTATACAGGGTGATCCGTTTGGGTATGGATAAACTAAAATTGATGTGAAATGGAAACAGTAACATTGTATAGTTTAATTTTTGGCAAACAATGCCCCCAAAGATGGTAGATTGTGACAAACCTAATTAGTCTTCAACATGACCCTCCTTTCCGAACACGACAAAAGTCATAACGAGAGGCTAATTCTTACGACCACCTGCATGTGGTTTAGTTGATAGATCGCATTTCTTCAAATGTGTGGTACCACTACACTATGGAGTCGTATTTAGGAGCTTTTCGAACACCATACACACAGCGAAACTCACGCTGTACCGCTATCACACTCTCAAACTTAGCAAACCAAATGACACCCTTCGCACGTTGTTGTGCATTCGCTGCCATCTTCGAAACTGGCATATGTCTCATAAGTCTGACAGCAGATGGCCCTTACGTCTGGCAGCGGATGGCATAGCCTATTACAAACTCCCACATTTTACGATCACACGTGCAACAGATGAGCGCTATATCACTTCTCGGTAGATTCTCACAGCGTTTTTATTTTATCCATACCCAAACAGATCACCTTGTATAATATATGGTAGGCCCATTATATAGATACAAAAGTGGAGAAGGGACTGATAGATTATTATTTGTTAGTGAGCAAAGATATGTTTAGTGATGTACGAGTATGTGATACAAAACCTGTTCAATATACTTTTTGAATGGACGTTTCTCAGACCATGTGATTGCATTGCGCAAAGTTAAGTTGGTTGGTGCTGGGTATAGAAGGAAGAGAGACATTCAGGAGAGGCAGAATAAAGGTTGAAAGGCATAATTCCAATGAGAACAGAACAGAGAACAGAAGAGTATATATATATGATGATGTAGGTGTGTACTAGTGATGTACCGATTCCAAAATTTAGCCGATACCGATGCCGATTCTTTGCCTGTATTAAAAAAAAATCGATTCCCTTCATAAATTTACTAATCTAATGTGAAAACTTTCAATTTTCATATTTTTACATTTCAAATTTGTTTAAATGCTTTTCCTTAGCTCATTCCACAATAAGTCCCTGGTGGCCAATTTGAATAAAAAAATGGATATCTAATTTGAGTTTATAAAATTATTAAAATACTTAAAATAGGCAATATAATAAGATGAGTTAATATATAAATTATAAAGTACTACTTAATGTAGAATTATTATTAATATAGAGTAGGAGATTACAATAGTTTATAATATTTAGAGATTAGCTAGTTAGGGAAAATGTAAATTTATTGGCAACTTAACTTAAGCTTTGCCTTTTTCATGAATGTAAGATGTTTTTATATACAGGGTAGTTACATTTTGAAGTGAATATAAATTATCATAGTGTTTTTGGTCTGTTCAATTTTCTATAAAGATAGATATTGTTTTGCAATGAAAATTTTAAAATTTCAAAGAATTGGTAAAAGAATTGACTAAATTTGGCCGATGCCCAAAATATGACCGATTCTGCCAATGCCGATTAATTGGTACACCACTAGTGTGTACAAAATATAGTAAAGAAAACAAAGTCTGGGAAAGAGCGTTATAAACTCAACCTGGCAGTGATGAAAGGAGATATGGTGAGTTATGAGAAGAATGCAAAAAGAATCTTAAATTAGTGGTAAAAAGAATCCAAAGAGAGTAGATGAAAACATAATTGGGAAGGAAAATTAATGAGCAACATGCGGAGAAGAGAGTTTTTTCTGGAAAGAAGCGAGGAAGTGTAAAGATCATTCTGGGGGAATGATGCTCAATATGAAAGACAAAAATGGCAGTGTTAGCGCAAGCTGAGCTGAGCAAATACACGAGAGATTTAGAGTATTTTAGTAAGCTGGTAGGTGAACGGGAAATTATATATATATATATATATATATATATATATATATATATATATATATATATATATAAAATTTTCATGGCTTATATTTTGGTAAAACAAAGTTGTAAACACGGTTTTGCCAGTTGGATGAATAATTTAATTGGATCCAAATTGCGGACTATTATTTTTAAATTACTCGCAAAGAAAAGAGATATTAAATATTCCCAAAAGTGGATCAAAAAGTTCGTTGCCGATACTGACCTATTAAAGGGAAAGGCAATCCTCTTTCGGCTTGCGTCTGGAGTGGTATACTGAGAACAGTTATTGGTCGTGGCACGTTTCAATATTTCCACCGTCAGCTTCAACAACGGCTTGTGTGAACACACACAGTACATCATCATTTCACACACAATACAGGGTGGGCCGTAAGTTTCCATACATAGGAAAAATAAACATTTTTTTATGGACAACCATTTTTATTTATATAATATGCTCTACATGGTTGCCATTGTTTTGAAAACACATTTCAATACGTGTTCCCCACTGTTGATGAACACGCATTAGCACAGTTGACGTTATGCTTGTAATGGCGTTGGTGATACGTTCCTTTAGATGATTTATGTCTCGTATCTTTTCCTGATACACCATGGCCTTCAAGTGCCCCCAAAGATAGAAATCAACAGTGGTGGGCACGCGCAACGATTTTTGTAGCGCCGCAGCCGCAACCGCAACTCTGCTGAAATAGTTGCGCCGCATGCGCAAGCGCAACCCTTTTCAAAAAGTTGCGCCGCAAGCGCAAGCGCAACCAAAAATGTTGCGCCGCAACTTTTTGCGGCGCAACTGCCCACCTTTGCATTTAACGTATATCTGCAGTGGTGGGCACGCGCAACGATTTTTGTAGCGCCGCAGCCGCAACCGCAACTCTGCTGAAATAGTTGCGCCGCACGCGCAAGCGCAACCCTTTTCAAAAAGTTGCGCCGCAAGCGCAAGCGCAACCAAAAATGTTGCGGCGCAACTGCCCACCTTTGGAAATCAAGGGGGGTGAGATCTGGGGATCTGGGAGGCCACTCCACAGGACCACGCCGACCAATCCAAGCATCCGGAAACTGCTGATCCAAATACCGACGCACGTGAAGACCATAATGAGGTGGAGCTCCATCTTGCTGGAAGTAAACTGGGAAGTTACCTTCCTCGTTTAGCAGGGATGGGAAAATCTCTTCTTGCAACATGTTAAGATACCTTTCGGCATTAAGATTTCCACTGACAAAAATTGGTCCAATAATTCTGTCACCCCATATCCCGGCCCACACCATCACTTTACCGGCACCTTGCATCTTCGTCGGACTCAGCCAGTTAGGGTTAGCATTACTCCAATAACGTATGTTTTGCCGATTAACCTCTCCATTGACGTAAAAATTTGCTTCATCAGTAAACAAGATCTTACAAACGCATATTCTTAGGGTATCTGAAACATAAAAACAAACGTTTAAATTTTACTATGTATGGAAACTTACGGCCCACCCTGTAGACTCAAAGCAGCGCCCACAAAATCAACCATCACCTTGCTAACAAGCAACACAAAAGAACACCAGATAACTCCGCAGTTTACACTAAACAGCAACAACATTCCACACACTCGCAGGACCAAAATACTTGGGGTCACATGCAACACACCATTATCTTTTGCAAACCACATTCAGGACATTATGTACGTCAAGACTTAACACGCTTAGGGTACTAACAGGCACAAACTTTGGGCACCAGCCGGAAACAACATCACTCACATACAAACAATATATTCGCTCAGTCATGGACTGCGCTAGCCCATGCTGGCCACCCATTATCTCAAACACACACACAAACACCTTACAGACAATACAAAACAACGCACTTCGTATCATTACAGGATGTACTCAAACAACACCAATAGAACACCTGCACACAGAAACAAAGTACTGAAAATTAGGGAACATTTATACATAAGGGGAACACAATTCATGGCAGCAGCGACAACTAACCCACAACACCCTTGCCACTACATGTACAATCATGCACCGACACCTCGCACCATTAAGGTAACACCAGAGAGACATTATAACCAAATACTCCATTCCATACCACGCCCCACAGACATCACACAGTACAGAAAACACATACACACACACACACACCTAACCCACAAAGCACTGACACGACTCGGTCCGAATGCGGTCCTAGGTGCGAAGCCGCCACCCATTGACAGGTCAGAGCAGATCGGATCGAGTTAACTTAGCACGATTCCGATGTGGACATCACCCCAACTTACAGACATATAAACACAGACTAGACAACTCCACAGACGACACCTGCCACCTGTGCCAGGACACACTACAAACAGTTGAACACATTATGACACCGACTGTACAGCTCTAGCACAACACAGAACACAACACAACATCACAAGGTCGTTGAACCTCTGGTCCACTCCGGAGAGGGCGATCGGTTACCTGCGTGCCGCCGGCTTGCTCGATCAGGGTGGGCTGATCGGCTAACCAACAACAACAACAACAACAACAGCTTGTATGCTCATGCATCATTGAGAAATTGCAGTTTGGATGGAGCATTGACTAATTCAGGCTCATGTTCCAATTCTTTCCATTAGTTCTTGCACATTGTCTTTTTCTGGTTCTCCGGCACACCATTTCCCACACGTTTCCCCCAACCGAATAATCAACAGATTCATTGGGTTGTTTGGGGTCCAAAGATTGGGTTTAATGAAGTCTGTGCAATATGCCTGTAGAAAATCAGTGGTAACTTGAAAACGGTGCAGACACTCTTTCTGCTTTCTTGTCCACACTGGCGTACACAGTTATTCCGAGTGTTGGTTTTTTTTCTGCTGTATAAGTCTTTTCGTTACAAACCAAACTTTGTTGACGGCCTTCTTGGTGCGAAAACGTTGAGATACACTTTCTTGGTTGCAAACCATCTCGCATACAAACACCATGCGAATAGAGGCGTCTTTGCAGGGCTACCTATATAAACCATATCTTTGCCAATAAGTAATTTTGTTTGTTTTTATTTAGCTGCAGTTAGGACATTCATTGATAATTTGGTTATCGGAGTAACTTCTCTTCATACAGGGCTTTGATTCACTCAATTATAACCGTTGTGAATGTTGTTATAAAGGAACGCGCAACAAAATGGAACGAACTACGCAACGCAGTAAGATAACTTAGTACGGATCGTGCAAATACGACACTATGATAGTATGATACTAAAAAGCAAGGAAAAGCCTCCAGGCCGTTTGCCTACGTGACTACATAATTTGTTGCCGTAAACAGAATTTTTCAACCCATCTACGTCGCACTTAGACTTGGCAGCGAATTTGTTTGCATGCACTTCAGAAATTTTTTTTATATGTCGTATTACTTTGCAAATATATTGAAAATATATTTTGAAAAGTAACATAAATTTCAAGCCAGTTATGTATCTAACTGGTTAAACCACGTTTATATATATATAAATGTGTGTATGTGTGTTGTAACGGAGCAATGTGAATACTGGGTATGATAAACGAGAGATGGGGTCAGTCTTAATTATGAGTTCAGTAAATCAACCAACAGGTAACGTCATGCGACTGGAAGAAGAGAAAGGCGCCATTTGTAGCCGGTTTATTTGAATTTCAAAATTTAGACTGAACGTTTGACTGTGTTGTGGAAATAATTTGGTACTTACGTATTAAAGGGTGACCCTAAGTAACTTTAAAATTTACTTTAAAAATTACCAATAACCAATGACAATTGGTTAGGTTAAGTCGTAATATTTTCGTTCGTTTTAACGAAAATATCACGACTAAACCTATCCAATCGTCAAGGGCGATTATAAATAAGGGTGATATATAAATAAGCACTTTATTAATATAGTAAATGTTCATAATAAATTTCTAAAAATATATGAATAAGCATTGTATTTATATAGTAAAAAAATTTTAAAGTTACTTAGGGTCACCTGTTAATTACGGAAGTGCCAATAATTTTTTGGTGGTTTTATGTGTTAATTTGTTATATTTATAGTTGGATAAAGGTTTTCAGGCGTGAAGTGCAAAATTTCTAACTTTGTAAAGTGTTAAAATTTTAGCGACGTTAAAAGACATTAAAGTTTAATAGAATTTTGAGAATTTTAACGACGGTTAGAAACATTTAAAGTTTGACAACGTAAAAATTATGAAAACGGTTAAAGGTGAATACGGGTTAAGTTTTAAAAACGTTAAAACGTTAAGAACTCGGTCAGAAGTTTTGGAGATTTAAGTTATTTGAGTTGAATTTGGGAACTTTGCAGGCTGCCTCTGAGGTAAGAATTATTAGTACTATTGGTACTTTCCTGTTATCCCGGACCCTAGACTTTTTTCCAGTTGCCAGACTTCAATTTTGACACAGAATATTTTCGTTAAAACTAACGAAAATATCACGACGTAACCTAACCTTAACAACTAATTAGGTTAAATTAGGTTAATTGAATGCCCTGTTCGGTAAACTGTACGCCCTTGATAATTGGTTAGGTTAATTCGTGATATTTTCGTTAGTTTTAACGAAAATATTCCGTGTCAAAATTGAAGTCTGGCAACTGGCAAAAAGTCTGGGGTTTGGGATAACGGGAAAGCACCGAATTATTTTCATTGGGGAAAATCTAATATGGAAATTATGGTGAATATATGATGAAATAGAAATGTGTATTTAATGAAGTAAATTTGGTATAGGAGGCAACCTGTCCCGCGCGTACTTATTGACGACAATCAATCAGCCTGGCAAATAATCTACCCGACCACCATCGTGCCCTATTCGAGTAACGTTGTCGAATTACCCGTCCTTGCAATTTTGGGTAGTTTAAAGCGCCTGGGTAAACGTGAAACCCTTACTGACGACCGTTTATCATCACTAAGACTTTCTCCCAATTGGTTGATTACAAAAGCTGAGGTAGGCTCTCTACCATCTTGTGATGAATCTCGGCCTGAGTTTGTGTTAGTTGTAGGGGTGTAATTATAAGTAGGTAAAGTAGACTGCAAGCTTTCAATTACTGAAGTGACAGATTGAACTGCGTACAGTTTATTCTGAAGTTTGATATTAAAATTTATCCAGTGTATAATAAATCATAAGGTGTTATTTTGATTTTAAAGTATTAAATCAGATAGTTCATTACTCCTTCCTTCAGTGGTGACCCTAACTAGACCTTCATTTTACCAATGTATCGCCAGAGATTAGAAACCCCTCGGTTTTGCAATAAGGGCGCAATAAATTTGCATAAAGCAAGTGGACGAGCTAAGTGGGATTACTCAATTCAGGGGAAATCAAAACTCCCATTAAAATTTTGTGTGTGTGTGTGTGTGTGAAATATTCCACAGACAGTTTGCAATAATTTCCTACTTTCAACAGTTGTAGTTGTCAACTTTTATGTCGGGTTTCGGGTATCGTAGGAAACAGAAATTTACCAAGTAGTTTCTAACCAGTGAGTTTGTTGGTCGTTCATACTGTAGTTCACAAATGTTTTGAATTCATTAATTTTTTTTTGTGATAGTCAATTATTCGTTATTCGTATAGTTGGTTCGTTTACATCTGGCTTCGTTATTAGTTTTCTGCTGGTGATATTGATCACGCCTTTGCAGAAGTTTTTTTTTTTTTTAATATTTTTGTTGTTAAATTGCCTCTCTGAACGTTTGCGTTCTGAGGTCACCTTTGAAATGATTTTTTTAAAAATTATTTTCTTATACGAAGAGCGGTTTGGCTGTTCATTAATAATTGTGGTGAAGGTTGTCTAATGAATTTTAATGAATGGTGTTCGATGAATATTTAACCTTCTGAAATTTACCGACTAATGTATATGTTACAGGGAATCTGTGTAACTAGGGATTTCATGAAACTCCTAAAGTGTTCAGGGATTTCATGTAAGGTTAAGTCGTGATATTTTCGTTAAACCTACAGGAAAATTATTGAATGACCGGTTAGGTCAACTGTACGCCCTTCATGAGTGGTTTGGTAAAGTGATGTTTTAGTTAAAACTAACGAAAATATCACAACTTAACCTTAATGAAATCCCTTAACATTTTAGGGGTTTCATGAAATCCCGGATCACCTGAAGATCAGGGGGATCTTTTCCGTTCTACCCCAGCAACAATTTCTAGTGTAGTTTTACTTGCTGAATTCAATAATATATATTTTATTTTGGAGAAAGTATTCGTGCTTTAATTAGTTATGGTTATAATTATTAATTTTTTTCTCTCTTTTGTAGATATTGTTATGGATGATAAATGGAATTTCATAAACATAGTTAAGGAAATAACGTTCTACCCCAGCCTTCTTTAGTTAACCTTATTAGGTTAACTAACGAAAATATCACGACCTAACCTAACCAATCGTCAAGGGCGTACAGTTGATTTAGCTAAACAAAGGAACAAAAGACATTGGGGAACATCTAGAAATATGAGAGATTTTTATTTATGTGAATTTCTGTGGAGGAGAAAACAAAAAGGAAAGGAGATTTTTATTGAAATCTTAAATGCAATCTCTACTTTTAAATAAAATAAACGGACTATAACTCTCTTGTTATTAATTTCTCCAAAATAAGATATATATTGAATTCAGCAAGTAAAACTACGGTAGAAAATATATAATTTCACTTTTTGTTGCTGAGGTAGAACGAAAAAGAGCCGATCAGGGCCCCCAGCCTTCTCTAGTTAGCCTTATAAGGCTAACTAACGAAAATATCACGACCTAACCTAACTAATCGTTAGGTCAACTGTACGCCCTTGACGATTTGGTTAGGTTAAGTCGTGATATTTTCGTTAGTTAGCCTTAGAAGGCTGGGGGCCCTGATCTTCAGGTGATCCGAAATCCCTAGTTACACAGATTCCATGTAACACACATACAGGGTGCTTCAAAAATTTAAGGATATAATCTGTTCTTCCTGGTTTGCTGTCTACCTTTGCTTAAATCTTACAAGCATCATTTGTAAAGTACAACTTGCACAGTTGATGATGTACTACTTTCGGATCAATGAAAGAAAGCCACCCCCAGCCTTATTTAGTTAGCTTTACAGTATAAGGCTAACTGACGAAAATATCACGACCTAACCAAACCAATCGTTAGGTTAACTGTGCGCCCTTGACGATTGGTTAGGGTAGGTCGTTATATTTTCGTTAGTTCGCCTTATAAAGCTAACTAAAGAAGGCTGGGGGTGACTTTCTTTTTTTCAATGAGTACAAACACAATTTTCGAAGTCATTGAAAATATCCGTCTCTGAATCCTTCAATTTTGTCTGTTAATTGTCTTGATGATTACTATTCTTTTTAAAGTATGAAAATCAGGGATGACATACTGATAAAGGGAATGGGTACAGGAAATAATTATGGTATAGGTATGGAAGTAAATTTTCAACGAGGTGTAGGTATTAAACTAGTGACCATGAGTAATCAAACAGCCACAAGTTTTCTTCTTTGCAGATAACAAAGGGAGCCTACAAATAGTGCTGGGGGTTTTCTACGAGGTTCTCTCTACCCTCCATTTTCCTTTCGGAAAAGTAGTTAGTCAGATGAAAAGAACGATCCAAATAAATTTGTACATCATTAATACCTATTTTATTTTAAGCTGATGCATGATAAATGTAGGTATAGAAATTTCGGTGCTACTTTAGTATGCGGTCTACCTACGATTCGGCGGTCTACCTTTTAATTATATCTTATTATCTTGTTTACTAATTGCTTGTTTACATCCCGATGTCAATCGCCCTTGACGATTGGTTAGGTTTAGTCATGATATTTTCGTTAGTTTTAACGAAAATATCATGACTAAACCTAACCAATCGTAGGTCGACCGCATACTAAAGTAGCACCGAAATTTCTTTACAGGTTATGTAGAGTAGATATACGGACAGGTATGGGATATTTTAGAGAGATGTAGGAAGTGGTATAGATATGAATTTTGATGTCATGCCTGATGGAAACGTAACTACTAATATTCCAGTTTTGGTATTACTACAGTGCCCGCGAAAAGTATCCGATCACTCAAGAAAATACAATATTTTCCCTTGATATTCAGAGACACGTAATTCACTTTCTATTTGTTCTAGCGACATCTGGTAACTTTGAGGTTGCTCGCTGATATGAGAGCTATCCAACGCATTCTCAAATTAGTGTTCTGGTCGCCTTCGTTGCGGGTGGCTGTGTCTCAAATTTGTCAGATTTCACTGTTTGTGTAAATTTCTTGATATTTTTTTTTTTTACAGAAAGTGGTGTAAATAAATTTATATATAATGTGTGCTAAAAAACAACTTAAGATGATTGTCGAGGTGCTATTGTTGCTTTGCATGCATGTGGGAAATCACAGAGACAGATAGCTAAGGAATTAAACATATCCCAAAGTACCGTTAATTTATGGGTTTCACGGGCTAAGAACAATGGTGGCCTAACCACGCCAGTCCCTAAAAAACGATCTGGCAGACCGAGAAAAACAAATTCGCGAACAGACAAACTTATGAAACGTTTAGTATTGAAAAACCCAACAAAAACTGCGAAGAATAAAATTTAATATGAATAATTTGTTATCTGGTGTTTTCTGAACGAACTATCCAGGAGCGGCTCCAAAAAGAACTCGGATTACCATCTCGCCATGCTGCTAAGAAACCGTTCATTAATGAAAAATGCGTAAAAAACGTGTCGCATTTGTAAAAAATACATTCATTGACTGTTGATGACTGGAAGAAGGTTTTTATTAGCGATGAGTCGACATTTTTGACATTCAGAAGTTGTCCAAAAAAGGTTCGCCGGCCTATTGGCTCAAATAGGATGGACCCTAAATACACCCTAAAGACAATGAACACCCTCCAAGTGTGATGGTTTGGGGTTGTTTCGGTTACTATGGGCGTGGAAACTTATATTTTCTTCCGAAGAACACAACTATGAATGGTGCACGGTATTTAGCAATGCTACAGGATAAACTTCCAATGGCAATGGCAATCCAAAGGACAAAAACATACATGCATGATGGTGCACCATGTCACAGGGCCAAAATAGTGACAAAATGGATTACTGACAATAATTTGATATTTTGGATTGGCCTGGTAATAGTCCAGATCTCAATCCGATAGAAAATCTGTGGCTAATAATAAAAAATAAGGTTGAATGCCACGACACTGGCTCAGTCGAAAAATTACAAGAGGCCATCAAAAAGGTATGGTGCAAGGAAATATCAGTGGAAGTTTGTCAAAACTTGATTAAATCCATGCCAAAACGTCTAGAACAAGTCATCCAAACCAAAGGACAGATGACAAAATACTAATATAAGGTTAGTATACATTTAAACATTGTTTTTTATGTAAAAAATACAAATTTCAAGGGTGATCGGATACTTTTCGCGGGCACTGTATATAAGGTGCTGAAAAGGAAAGTTTTACACTTCTGAATCTCTCTTCGAAAGTATAAACAAAACAAAAATTATTACACTGATACTCTGCTCGTATCATTTGCGATGTAGACATGCTCTTTCTAGGCTGAATACATGTTGTCTCTAAATTAATGTTTGATGTTCCCCAGAGAAACGTTAAAGCCTGTTGGCGTAATATTCATTCAAATATTTTAGTGAAGTGTGATGTCAGTAACTTCCTTTGTGATCTGTTTCTTAGCGTATCTTTCCCTTCATATCATTGCTTGCAATACCTGTCTTTAAATTAACAATATGTAGAATTTATTTTCATATATATATATATATATATATATATATATATATATATATATATATATATATATATATATATATATATATTATTGATGTAGGTCACATCCGCATCCGCGGAACATCCGCGCATTTTCTCGCATCCGCACTTTGGACTGCGGATGTCGTGCGGATGTGGACCGTTGAGATAAAACGTCATTAATAAGCGGAAATTATCAAATTCTACTATATTAATAGAACTAGTTCATTGTGCGCAAAAGTGATGCTAGCGACAAGACGAGAGGCTGTTCTTGTATGAAGTTACTCTCTTGCAACCTACTTAGATCCACGTTACAAAGCTAAGTTATTTTCACCTAGTACATTAGAACGAGTTAAATCATCACTTGGCAAAGCAGTTGAAGAGTTTCAATCTCTTGAATCTGTCGCTTCGCCACCCACCAAAAGAATAAAAGTTTCAGTGACAGAACCAACACCTTCAACAAGCAAATCTATCACAGAATCTGTCTCTCAGTTTCTTGAGTCAAGCAGCAATGACGAGACCTACGTGATGTCAAAGATGTAGTAAAAATGATCGAGAGCTATCACCAAGAAAACGCCTGGTTGCATGTGACAATCCTATTAGTTGGTGGAAAAATACGCAGAATATCTATCCATACTTGAGTAAACTTGCAAGGAAACATTTAGCCTGTCCTCCAACAAATGTACCAAGCGAGAGATTATTTAGCAGTGCTGGATTAATATATGATGAAAGAGAAACAGACTGGCAGCAGAAAAGGCAGAAAAATTAATGTTCCTTAAGCATAACCTTCCTATAATTAAGTTTGAACATTAAACGATGAACATCTTAGTTTACTTTATTTTAATTACTCATTTATAAATATGCCTAATAAAACTTTAAACTTAATATAAATAGTTATCAAGCTAATTAAAGATCTCTCTCTATAAGGGTGGAGGTTGGGGAAAGAGGACGGTGGGGTGCATTTGAGTTGGGTTCACGTCCCGCATCCTGGTAACACAATTATGGTTTCTAATTGTGGCTGAAACTCAACAAAATATAACGAATTTATTTGCAGACGAATTCACTAATTGATTTCTATATTAGTTAGATGCTTGATATTATTTTATATGTTCAGAGAAAAGTACAGCAATTATTGTACAATTAATCAATTATACTACATTATAGCTACAGCTCTCTCTATATAATAACTTATTATATACGTTAAACACAACAAATCTCGAATATATCCTAAAAAATAACGAAAATGTAGACATCCGCATCCGCATCCGCGGATGTTGAAATCAAACATCCTCATCCGCATCCGCATCCGCGGATGTGAAAAAAATGACATCCGCTACATCACTAATATATATATAGATGAAAATTATTTCACGAAAGTAACACGTGAAAAATATTTATGATGAATAAAACCACGAAGGAAAGGAAACACAAAAAGGTGCTCAAGCGCTTTCTTCTAATGACATCCTCAGGAACACTGAAGTACATAAAAGGTTACGGCCTATATATGACGCGTTCGGTGGAGAAGGGGCGAACGCCACAAAATTCGAAAAATGAGTTTTTTGTCGTATAATTATCCTTTAAAACCTTTGCTTTACCTATGCAAAAAATTAGATGTTAGTCTGCACTCTTTCACGGTAAAATTTAGGTTTTAATGTATCTCAGAGAAATTCACTCCGCATCATTGCTTCACATTGAACACATCTATCTACTTTCTGGTCACTCGACAATGCCCTGTGATGCTCAATTTGGCCAAATTGAACAAAATATAAAAAATAATTACAGCAATATTATTTACACTAAAAAAGATTATGTTACGGCCATAACTACAGCCGTTTCGCAGCGCTTCCTAGTTGTAGAAATGAAACAGGCTGATTTTCTCGATTTTGACGTCCTAAAAACGTGCATTGTCATTAGGAAATCAACAACTACTAAATTTACAGATGCAAGAAAGTTAATATTTGACTTTCAACACAAAGAAGGCTACGTAATATCTACTGCATACCGCACAACCCCAGATAATAGCCATCCCGTCAAACTGCAGAAAGGGAAAAAATCCTACAGTGTCAGTTTATTCAATCTAGCCCAGCAGACACTGCAACCAAAGTATTCTCAATTGCTGCCAATAACTAAGGAAAAAATAAAAGATCTCAAAGAATTATCAGACCTAATGCCTGCAACTGCAGTGAACTATTATACAAGATTGTTAAAGGAACTGGAAGAAACCGAAACAGTTGAAGCAGGTAATACAACATTCGACGAAGAGGACCAAATAATGGATTACACCAGTTAACATCAGAAGCTATCAATAAATAATATTGTAAAATTTCTTGGCGTTTTATTATATCGACATATTACACAACAATATTTTACTCAAATATGTGTTCAAATTCATACAACATTTCAATAAACCGGAAAATACAAAGGTTTAAAGTTTACAAACTTTAACTGCATTTTGTGGCATAATTCGAAAATGTTGCGTTCGCCCCTTCTCCACCGAACGCGTCATATAGGTTACAGAAAAAAAAAAAATAAATAAATAACATACACACAAACATATATATATATATATATATATATATATACACACATACATATCTACACACACACACACACACACATATATATATATATATATATATATATATATATATCTATATATATATATGCAATAAACAGAGAAGTAAAAATAAAAATTAAAAATTAAAGGATTAACAAAGAGGCATACAGATTTGTAAGGAAAAATATCGATTTTTAGCACAAGATCAAATGAATTATAAAAATACAAATTTATACTGGAAATCTGCCCGGGTTTTAATACTTTGCCTTTTATAGTCAAGTTTCGATATATATAAAAATAAAATGAAGATTAAAAGTTAATAAAGTAGCATACAAGTTTACCAAAGATTTAGCGTCCTACCCTTTTTATCTAAATCTGTTTTGAAGGAATTCAAAACAACAGGATCGAGTTGAAAAAGACCTTTGCTTATGTTGAAGTTATTTGAAAGTTGGATAATGGCAAACTCAAGAATATTTCTATTAACAATGTTGCTAGAGTGAAATAAAACTGAAGCATTATTCCAATCAATACTGTACAGTGGGATAACTCTGACAAATGGACAAAAAGAGCACTGAACAACTGTCCTGTTCTAACGGAATATTGATGCTGTTTTATACGTGTGTGCAAATCCTTTCCCGTCTGACCTATGTAAAAGGATTGCTAATGTACTTGCTAATGTACTTAAATTTTTGGATATTAATGTAGTATTTTCATATAACAATATTGTGAAAAATATCATAGTGAAAAATAGCCCTACCAATAATTCAGGCATTATCTATAAAATTGGTTGTAAACAATGTGATTCCTTTTACATAGGTCAGACGGGAAAGGATTTGCACACACGTATAAAACAGCATCAATATTCCGTTAGAACAGGACAGTTGTCCAGTGCTCTTTTTGTCCATTTGTCAGAGTTATCCCACTGTATTGATTGGAATAATGCTTCAGTTTTATTTCACTCTAGCAACATTGTTAATAGAAATATTCTTGAGTCTGCCATTATCCAACTTTCAAATAACTTCAACATAAGCAAAGGTCTTTTTCAACTCGATCCTGTTGTTTTGAATTCCTTCAAAACAGATTTAGATAAAAAGGGTAGGACGCTAAATCTTTGGTAAACTTGTATGCTACTTTATTAACTTTTAATCTTCATTTTATTTTTATATATATCGAAACTTGACTATAAAAGGCAAAGTGTTAAAACCCGGGCAGATTTCCAGTATAAATTTGTATTTTTATAATTCATTTGATCTTGTGCTAAAAATCGATATTTTTCCTTACAAATCTGTATGCCTCTTTGTTAATCTTTTAATTTTTATTTTTACTTCTCTGTTTATTGCATATATATATATATATATATATATATATATATGTGTGTGTGTGTGTAGATATGTATGTATATATATATATATGTTTGTGTGTATGTTATTTTTTATTTATTTTTTTTTCTGTAACCTATATATAGGCCGTAACCTTTTATGTACTTCAGTGTTCCTGAGGATGTCATTAGACGAAAGCGCTTGAGCACCTTTTTGTGTTTCCTTTCCTTCGTGGTTTTATTCATCATATATATAGATATATATATAGATATAGATATAGTTCTGAACCATAAAAATATGACTAAAATTTTAATTAATTTTCGTATGCAGGAGTGCACGTTAAACAAGTGGTGGGCGGTCGAATCTATAGATTTTTTATTATAAAGCAAATTTGTTCATAATGGATTAATTACATCATTTTATAGGTTGCAACAGAGTAAAAAAAAAACCGCTGGCGGGTTTAGAGTATAAATAATTGCAAAATTCTTTTAAAAATGGGAATGATAAAGGTAGGCTTTAAAAAGAAATAATAACACACACACACACACACACACACACACACAGTGTATATATATTTTTTTAATTGGGGTTGTTTAACCTCCTTCGCAACATCTAAGGTCATATGACGGAGGGGACCTACAGTTTTACGTGGAATCCGAACCTAAACCTATTTTCTAAACTATTAATAATTCTAGGTCATGAATTATGGAATATGTAAATATTATCGTTACAGCAGAAAACTATAATGTGTATAAAGTTTTTAAACTTAATAATTTATAAGAAATAATCTCTATTTAGACGTAATGTAACGAAATACTGAAGTTACCATTCCAAATTGAAATTATTTGCAAATAATTTTATTATTATGATGAACTAAGGCGCAATTTAGAGGAGGAGATTGTAGACACCAATCGACCAGGGAAGTACTACGGCGGGGACATTAGGCAGGGAGAGAGGGAGTGCTGGAACTCTCATTTCTCCTGTCACTGTCCTCCTTAGCTGATCTTTTTCAGTGTCTCGTTTATCTTGTAAGCAGTCCAGCACGCTCTCAAACGCACTCTTCTCCCTCTGTTCCTCACTGTACATACACGCATCTTACACACTACACCTCCTTTTCAGAATTTAAGAAAAAAAATGGTATAGGTTTTAACAGCCTCGGAGACCTTAATTTCGACTCTCTCCTTTTCCTTCTATGGTACAGCTGGGTAATGTAGTTGGTTAGATTAGGTTAGGTTGATTAGGTTTGATTAGTAATTAGGGCCTGCGGAATCTGTGTCTGAACGCTGTCTGGATGATAAAGTTTTACTAAAATTTTGGGATCACCTGAAGATCAGGGCCCCCAGCCTTCTTTAGTTAGCTTTATAAGGTTAACTAACGAAAATATCACGACCTAACCAAACCAATCGTCAAGGGCGTACAGTTGACCTAACGACTGGTTAGGTTAGGTTGTGATATTTTCGTTAGTTAGCCTTATAAAGCTAACTAAAGAAGGCTGGGGGCCCTGATCTTTAGTTGATCCAAATTTTGTATGATCAATTGAAGATTATATATATCTAATTCCTTAAAATAAATATTCTTGGGTCGTTAGGCTAGTTCAGTGGATACATCATTCTTACAAGCACATGACAGGTGAATTGGGATGTTGATGAAGCAATGATCTAGTTACGAGCTGGGTACCTGTGACCGGTATAAAATTTTTCCCCGAGATTTTTACATTTTCGTGAGTGATTGATTACTTCAAGAAATATTTCATCATAACGTTGAACTTAGCTTCATTTTTGCGAGTCTTCGAATACCATATTAGAATTACAAAAAAGGATAATTAACTTAGGCCTTTACGAGTATCTCACGCTTGTTCTACAAACGTACGTACATTTGTATTCATTGTTTAAGCTTTGGGCCAATTACGAATTCACTCTGTTGCGTTAATGGATTAATTTTTTATCTTTTAATGATTCATTCGTTATCTACTTGAACCTAATTCATATCGTGTTAATTTCAATCAGTCTTGCGTATGCTGTTATTCTTACCATCAATTCTTCATTAATGAACGAGTAATTAAAATTCCATTTTTAGTATCATGACATGAACTGGAACATAATTAATTTAAAAACTTAATTTTAGTGATATTGCTGCAACTAATTATTATACAGTATACTCTCTACCATCCGCACTTGTCCGTTGGTAGAGGCGTGCGGATAGTTGAAAAATGCGGATACTTGTCGTTCACTTAGAGAAAAAATAAGTATAAAAAATATTAGAGTATAAAGTACAATATACAATTAGAGTATAAACTACGTAAATAAAAAGCAAAATAACTATAAAAAATAGAAAACAATTACGATTATACAGTAGAAAAATTACAAGTACATAACGGATGTCATACGGCCAATTTTGTACGGATAGTTGGCGTGTGACGTCATAGTTGTGTGGATAGTTAACATGCGGATAGTCGAGAGTCAACTGTAGTATACCTCGTGTATATACTGTATGTATGTAAAGGGGCGTATGGGCGGAATATGTGAAAAGATGTTTAACTCATCTTACTTCGACTTAAACTATGATGCATCGATTATATATATGTGAGAACGAGTCGGAAATCTGACGCCATGTGGAATATTTAGAAAATTCATTAAAAATTCAAACTGCAACTGCGGATGGTGAAACCGTTTACATATGTCAATTCTTTCCCATTATAACTTCAAAGGCATGTAGTAAAGACGTTGGCACATTTCTTTTGAATATTTACTTTTAGTTCCTCAAATTAGAGTGTGTCCAACGAGCTATATACAGGGTGGGCCGTAAGTTTCCATACATAGGAAAAATTAAACGTTTGTTTTTATATTTCAGATACCCTAAGAATGCGTTTTGACGTAAGATCTTGTTTACTGATGAAGCAAATTTTTACGTCAATGGAGAGGTTAATCGGCAAAACATACGTTATTGGAGTAATGATAACCCTAACTGGCTGAGTCCGCCGAAGATGCAAGGTGCCGGTAAAGTGATGGTGTGGGCCGGGATATGGGGTGACAGAATTATTGGACCAATTTTTTTTGTCAGTGGAAATCTTAATGCCGATGGTATCTTAACATGTTGCAAGAAGAGATTTTTCCCATCCCTGCTAAACGAGGAAGGTACTTCCCAGTTTACTTCCAGCAAGATGGAGCTCCACCTCATTATGGTCTTCACGTGCGTCGGTATTTGGATCAGCAGCAGTTTCCGGATGCTTGGATTGGTGGCGTGGTCCTGTGGAGTGGCCTCCCAGATCCCCAGATCTCACCCCCCTTGATTTCTATCTTTGGGGGCACTTGAAGGCCATGGTGTATCAGGAAAAGATACGAGACATAAATCATCTAAAGGACGTATCACCACGCCATTACAAGCATAACGTCAACTGTGCTAATGCTGTTCATCAACAATGGGGAACACGTATTGAATGTGTTTTCAAACAATGGCAACCATGTAGAGCATATTATATAAATAAAAATGGTTGTCCATAAAAAAATGTTTATTTTTCCTATGTATGGAAACTTACGGCCCACCCTGTACAACTGAAGAAAGGAAAACCAGCAGGAATAGATGGGATGTATAGCAAAATTATTAAATGTGGAGGTAGAACGATATTTGAATGGTTGTGGAAGATACGTCAAAAAGCGTGGGAAAGTTGGTGGAAATTTGGTGATTAGAGAAAGCCGTAATTGTACCATTATATAAAAATAAAGGTGAAAACTTTGAATGTTGAAACGGTTAGGGTATAAGTCTTTTAAGTATAGCTGGAGAAGTATACGGAAGAATGTCGATAGATGAAGGAAACAAAAACTAAAAAAAAAAGACTACAGATCGTTGGTTGGAGACAAACCACAGACTTCAAGTAACCCTACAAGAAAGTGAATATTCGAAAGGAGTGTGCCAACGTCCCTACTGTGATAGAATGTCACGCAATGTTCGTAGTAGTTATAATACGAGAGAATTGACGTATGTAAACGGTTTCACGACCTACATTTGAATATTTACTGAATTAATAAATATTCCACGTGGTGACGTAATTTTGGCAATGGGCGAATTTCCGTGCAAATTTCTGAAGATAGAGCCAAATTCTTAACAAATTCAGCACAACGTTCCATCTCGACAGCATAGAATACAGTTTACTTCTGTATGAAGCATATGTAGTTCCTGTATTTGAACTGTATGTTTAACATTTGGTTATAACAACCAAATCCATGAAGGCAGTTCAAAGGATTCATTCAATATGCGATGATTGCGTAAACCATTAATAGTTTGTTACGAGAAGAGTAAACATAGTTCAATCGGCGCATGGTTCAAATTACCCATTCGAATTGGTTGATATACAGTCAACCATGTATTCGTCAGTTGCTGTTAACGAGTATGTTGTTGTTTGTATTTATAGCTTATTATTCTTGTACGCTGAGCTTCAGATACTTCCCTTTAAGTCTTTCACAACTGAGAACCTATAATACACACGTAAATAACGTGTATATATACAAGTTCTGGGTACTGAAAAGGTGAAAAATCCACCTATGAAATGCGTTGATTTTCGTAATCGTATATTGTCATTCTCAGTCGAAATTTGTTTACGTCGATGAATTGCGATACAGTTTTGATTTTAACTCCTTTGTTTGTATCTTCTTATAGTAACATACGATTAAAACGTATTTAGGGATCGTCCTTCATCGCACAGTCGCGGAATTATAGTCGATATTTTACTTCATATCTTCGCGCATTCTTGATATGAACTGAAAACAAAATCTAAAACATTTCAGTTACCTTTTTAAGTGTTTGTATAGAGTTATTCTATGGATTTTTTGTTTTGTTTTAAGGCTTCGAGTCTTTTCAAACACTGAGGAAAATCTTTTAGCCAAATAAAGTAATGAAGCTATAGTCGCTGCCGCATGTCAAAAGTTCAGGATCCTTTTGTTTCCTTACACAATGCCGGTGACTCAATACCTCTGATAATATATATATATATATATATATATATATATATATTATATATATATATATATATATACAGGGTGGGCCGTAAGTTTCCATACATAGGAAAAATAAACATTTTTTTATGGACAACCATTTTTATTTATATAATATGCTCTACATGGTTGCCATTGTTTTGAAAACACATTTCAATACGTGTTCCCCACTGTTGATGAACACGCATTAGCACAGTTGACGTTATGCTTGTAATGGCGTTGGTGATACGTTCCTTCAGATGATTTATGTCTCGTATCTTTTCCTGATACACCATGGCCTTCAAGTGCCCCCAAAGATAGAAATCAAGGGGGGTGAGATCTGGGGATCTGGGAGGCCACTCCACAGGACCACGCCGACCAATCCAAGCATCCGGAAACTGCTGATCCAAATACCGACGCACGTGAAGACCATAATGAGGTGGAGCTCCATCTTGCTGGAAGTAAACTGGAAGTTACCTTCCTCGTTTAGCAGGATGGGAAAATCTCTTCTTGCAACATGTTAAGATACCTTTCGGCATTAAGATTTCCACTGACAAAAATTGGTCCAATAATTCTGTCACCCCATATCCCGGCCCACACCATCACTTTACCGGCACCTTGCATCTTCGTCGGACTCAGCCAGTTAGGGTTAGCATTACTCCAATAACGTATGTTTTGCCGATTAACCTCTCCATTGACGTAAAAATTTGCTTCATCAGTAAACAAGATCTTAGTTTGAAAAGTTTGCATCCTCGTTCACTTTGGTTAATGCCCATTCACAGAATTCCATCCGTCTATCCGGTCGTCTTCACTCAAATGCTGTGCCATATGCAATTTGTATGGATGCCATTTGTTTGCTTTCAAAATGCGCCTGATACTCGATCTGCTGACACCACTTTCTGCAGACAACCGTCGTGTACTTTTTCTGGGACTCCGTGTAAGCGCTGTAAGTATCGTAGCTGTTGTGTCTTCATCGGTGGCTGTACGTCTTGGACCACTTCGCGGTTGATCTGCAACATTTCCAGTTTTCTGAAACTTGTTAATAAGTTTTGCCACAGTGTCGTGTGTGATGTTCGTTCCATGTTGTCTGTTAAAGTTCATTGCAATCATGCGACTGCTTCCCGACCCAGCCCTCAGTATGATTTCAATTCGTTGCTCTTTCTTCAAACGCATATTCTTAGGGTATCTGAAACATAAAAACAAACGTTTAATTTTTCCTATGTATGGAACTTACGGCCCACCCTGTATATATATATATATATATATATATATATATTTCAAACACTTCATTTAGCGAGCCTCACTATAGTTTCGAGTACATCATTAGGTTTAATAGTAAAACATTAAAAGGTTTTTAAAAACTGAATTTTTTATGCAAGAATTGGGTTATTTTATTTCTACTAAAACGGAGTTGTTTAAATTAACACATTCCGGGCGGTCTTACCCACCAGTTCGACAAATTTGTCCCAATTTGCCTGACTGGTGGGTCAGACCGCACGGAATGTGTTAAGTTAAACTTTAGTCAATTTTATTAAAATTATTAATACATTTTTTAACCCAAATGAAGAGTAATTTAGCATCTTTGTTTCTATTAATCAGATTAGTATAAAAATTTTGCCCAAGACTTGGGTAAATTTATTTTTACCCAAATTGAATTAAATTAAGGTAAACCGTTGTTGTTTCTCTCAAAAAAAAAAAGATGAGCAAAGTTTTAATCCATCTTAGTCATGAGTAAGTGTTCATTCTTATGAAATAAGGTAAAGATTTGATGAAAAGGTGAGGTGGTTTCATTTTTGGAAAGGAATCTTTAAAATTAATCAATCCTTGTTTACTTCTACGAAGAGCTTTAGTAAAGTTTAAATTTAATTCAGAGATAATTAACGTTATTTTATTTAATAATAATAATAAAATGAGTTCTATTTATGACCTTCGCTTAACTTTCAATTTAGAAATAAATGTAGTAAAAAGATAAATAAGTTATTTCTACAAAAGAGATGGACGAGTTTTAATTTTGATTTGTTTTGTTCATATTTTAATAATAGAATAGGTAGTTCTTAACATGTTTAAACTACAATATTTGATTCAAAGAATAATATATATTTATTGCTACTTCACGAGAAGACTCCGGAAGAAATACGATGTATAATAGAGACTGAAACCAAACCTATAATAGTGAAACATGTTCCAGAGAGAAAAGAAAATGTAGCAAGCTCGAGAGGAAAATCAGGACTCTATTCAGACAGCGGAGACGAACCGTAAAACATCTCCACAGATGCAGAACTGATGCAAAGAGGCTTAAACTAGAGAGGAAAATAGGCGAAATAGAAATGGACCTAAAGCAAACATTCATACATAACACAAACGAGGAGCAAAACAAAATAGCAGAAAACATAAAAAAATAACCCAAAATACTTCTACACGTTTGCGAGAAGAATAATGCACACAGAGTGCCACGTTTCTGAAGAAATGTAAAGAGTATTGCCAAACCGCTATACTTACTCTGGAGGAAATCACTCGACACAGGATCGACACAGGACAAATTCCACTCCCATTAAAGAACGCGAACATTGCTCCCCTATTTAAAGTGGTAACAGACAACACCCAAGAATTATCGGCCAGTGGCTCTCACCTCACACCTTATAAAGTGCTTTGAACGTATAATTAGAGGCAAAACTACCTACTACCTACAAGAAAAAGACTTGTACAACTCAAATCAACATGGCTTCACGGCTGGAAGATCATGCCTATCACATCTATTAGACCACCAGGAGAAAATATTGGAAACCGTGTCGAGGACAAAACATAAATGTAATATACTGATTTTACTAAAGCCTTCGATAAATGTGACCATGGAATCATAGCACACAAACTTAAGAATACAGGAATTACTGGAAAGTTAGAAAGATGGATGTTTAATTTCTTGACGCAAAGAACACAGAGTGGTAGTAAACGGAGTTAAATCGGAAGTCTCGGAAGTCGTGAACTCTGTCCCACAAGGGGCAGTATTAGCTCCTTTGCTGTTCATAATAATAATTACAGATATTAATGACAGTATTGTATCATGTTTCGCAGATGACAAAGATATGCAAGGAAATATTGAACGAAGGTGACAATAGGAAAATTACAAAACGACATTGAAACATTATTCCATATGAAGTTCAACGAAGAAAAATTCCAACTTCTTAAATATGGTAATAACAACGAGCTGCAGAATAAAAGGGACAAAACTCTGTAAGGCAGATAACACCAAATCCACAAGTCAGGGATCTTGGAGTAATAATGTCGTCGGATACAAAATTCAGAGTGCACTATAACATCAAAATTACAACGGTTAGAAAAATAATGGAAATCATCTGGAGGGAACCTCCGCAGCAGAAAAAAAGAAAACATCATACTCAAATTATGGAAGAGTCTAGTCCTACCAATAACTGAGTATTACTCGGTACTCACAAGCAGCCCATAGAGAAAACGAGACCGTGCGAACACTGAATTTATACAAGGGACTTCTACGTCAAAGATAGAGGAAACGGAAGGTGAAGACTACTGGTTTCGACTACAAATCCCTGAAACTCTACTCTCTCGAAAGAAGGTGCGAGCGGTACACAATAATATACATATGGAAAATACTTGAGGGCTCTGTCCCTAACCTCAGAAATTAAATAGAAACAAATTGGAATGAGAGAAGAGGCACATTTTGTACGGTCCCAGCTGCGGTGGAACAGGGGGCCATGGAAACGAGGATTGAAAATACCCTCAGAATACGAGGAGACCCAAAGCTTTTTAATGCCTTACCAAAAGAAGTGAGGAATCTCCAGCACACCGACCTGAATAACTTCAAGAACCAGCTGGACAGATTCCTGTGCAAAGTCCCTGACAAGCCATGCGTAGCTGGCAACGAGAGCAGGAGGAGATCAGACAATAATTCCCTCCTTCCCCAAATCCCACAAATGAGGAGAGATGCTGCACAAGGGTCGACCGCAGGTCGATCCTGAACCGTCGTTCGAACTCGCATATATATACACAGGGTGTCCCATAAGTCCGGCATCATAGGAGAAATTCATATTTTTCTATTTCTACAAACCATAATTCATATTTTTCTTATGCTCGGGATGCCAATTTCCCGTCCACCATTCTGTTCAGTGACGAGGCTGTTTTTTATGGAAATGGTGAGGTAAATCGACAGAACACCCGCTACTGGTCTCAAAAAAACCCTCACTGGTATACCTTTTCAAAGGAAAAAGGTGCATCTCGGGTGATGGTATGGTGTGGCATTTGGAAGGATCGCATCATAAGCCCCCTCTTTTTCGATGAACATGTCACTGGAGGCACCTACCTACGTATGCTCAAGGAAGAAGCATTTCCCAGTGTCTTGAACGAAGAAGGAAATTTCTCAACATGGTTCCAGCAAGACGGCGCTCCTGCACATTACAGCACCCAAGTAAGGGAATACCTGTACCAACAATTCCCTGGTCATTGGATAGGACGTCGAGGGCCTGTGGAATGGCCAGCTAGAAGCCCGGATCTCACGCCACTAGATTTTTATCTCTGGGGCCACTTGAAAGCGCTGGTATACGCAGAGAAAATTAGGAGTGTTGAACATTTGCGGCAGCGCATTATTGAGGCATGTAACACCATTACTCCTGACATCATTCACCGTGTGCTTGCTGACTGGGTATCACGTCTGAATTTGTGTATTGAAAACAATGGTGGACATATTGAGCACGTTCTGTAAATAAAAGTTTTTTTTTGCCATTTTTTATTATTTTTCCTATGATGCCAGACTTATGGGACACCCTATACACACACACACACACACACACACACACACACACACACACACACACCTCGAGTGTCCCAAAAGTCAGTTTTCTGAAGAAAATGTTCTCCTAAGGTGAGTTTACTACAAAGAAAAAACTTTTCATAAATATATTTACAAAACATGAGAATAGTTCTGGTTAAAATAACTGTTCAAAATGTCGTCCATGTTGTTCGATGCACATCTTGTATCTGTCAACGGTTGACCGGCAAATTGCTTTACATAGTTCCTTATTGCTTAATAGCTGGAAGACATGCTGGCTTTTTGCCAGCATTGTATCATAATGTTTAGAATAATCATCAGGAGAAAACATTTTCCTCGGTAAACTGATGTTTGGGACACCTTATATATATATTATTTTTGGTGTCGAGGTTAATTTTTTGTTTATCTAAAATAATAATACTATATCGACTGAATATATTTTGTTCAACAATTGTTTTCAGTTTTATCAGTCTTTCATTAAGCTGTTGAATAACTGGGTTATTTTGACCTTGGATTTAACAAAAAGTTATTGAAGATTGATTTTATCTTTAATTAATGAAACTGCAATTAAGAGAGAACTATAAATACCAAATCTGCCAAGTAAATTCATAACTCAGACTGACACATGTATTATGGTGGGTGCATTGGGTGATGGACATCGCGAGGAAAGCGGTTTGATTCCAGTAATGGTACGAAAATTTACAAATTTATTTCTGAATATATAAGCTGAGAAGTTAGAATAAATTTTTGTATAGAAATAAAATTCCAGGAAATCCAACAAATTTACCTTCATTTGTGAGAGAAATAAGTGTATTCGCAAATATTGGTTTATATTTTCCATAAGTTTAGTATGTAACTTGAAGGTTTTAAACTACTATCAAATAATGTAAAATGTGTTCATCACATGTATTCAGATCATAAAATAGATTGAAATAGATGGACAAATGTATTAAATGAAGTTAGTAGTAGTGTAGTAATGACCCCCAAACCTACATCATTTTATATTTTACTATATCCAAAGACAATTTCTGTTCAACATCTTTGAGCCTATTTTATTCATCAGGAGTTGTCATATCGTAACTATACCCAAGCGATTTAGTAGTTTGAACCGCTTTTGGGTCGGAGTTTATTTGACTGCGAGGATGGGTAGACAACTACCCACATTAAGGGCAAAATAACTACGTGTTTTTTTACAGTGTATCTCAAAAGCTTTATGGATTTTGTCCCATCGAGAATTTATTTATGTTCGACATTCCCAAGCATATATTTAAGCTTGCAGAGAAACTAGCACGGTGTTCAGACCAAACTAACTCTTGGATTATCATTATATTATTAACCACCACTATCGGGAGTCGAACCTCCGACCTCAGTGTCTTAATTCACACTGCTTGCAGCGAACAGTTTTATCCATTGAACTGCGGGCACTGACCTTAAAGTTTAAATCATCAAAGTAATATAAAAAGTATTCAACCAATGCAGTGATGTTTATCATCTTTTGGTCAGAGCTTATTTACCACAAAAGATGGGTATAAAACTATCGAAACTTGGGTCATAAGATCTTATTTGTGTATATATATATTATTTATGCGTAATATACAGGGTGTACATAAAGTCAGGATCTATTTTTGTGAAGCACTTGGAAATTATATGGAATTCAATCATAAAATGATAAAGTGGTAACATTTATTAAATAATTAAGAGTAGGATTCGACGTGACGCCCATCAGTATCCCTGCACAGCTCAAATCGTTCCGCAGCATTTCTAAACACATTCTGGAGCATTTGCGGGGTTATGTTATCTGCAGCAGTTCGTATACGTGTACGTAACTTTTCAAGACTCGTAATCTTCGTCTGATAGACGTGCGACTCGATAAAGCCCCATGCAAAGAAATCTAAAGGGGTTAAATCTGGTCATCTCGCTGGCCAAGGTCTGTTGCTTCCGCGTCCGATCCAGCGATTTGGAAAACGTCCATTTAGATAATCCTGAACAATTTTGGCACAGTGACAAGGAGCACCATCATGTTGATAGACGACGGGGATAGGATTGTTAGTACCGTCGTCTATCAACATGATGGTGCTCCTTGTCACTATGCCAAAATTGTTCAGGATTATCTAAATGGACGTTTTCCAAATCGCTGGATCGGACGCGGAAGCAACAGACCTTGACCAGCGAGATCACCAGATTTAACCCCTTTAGATTTCTTTGCATGGGGCTTTATCAAATCGCACGTCTATCAGACGAAGATTACGAGTCTTGAAAACTTACGTATACGAACTGCTGCAGATAACATAAACCCGCAAATGCTCCAGAATGTGTTTAGAAATGCTGCAGAACGATTTGAGCTGTGCAGGGATACTGATGGGCGTCACGTCGAATCCTACTCTTAATTATTTAATAAATGTTACCACTTTATCATTTTATGATTGAATTCCATATAATTTCCAAGTGCTTCACAAAAATAGATCCTGACTTTATGTACACCCGGTATAATGGAGGCTTTATATATCTTGTATATGTAGAAGTGGATGATGACGATGTCGACGACGATGATGATGATGATGATGGCTGACGTCTGATGTCTGTCTGTTCTACAGTATGTTCGTTTATACAGGCCTAAAAGGCTAGGGTAATCTGCACCAAATTTAGTATATATATACATTAAGGAAGAATACTCGGAAAACACCATCCAATTTTCCCATAGGTTGTGTTTCGAGTTTTTCCTTTTTGTTGCCGAAGGCGCAGCAGGCATTCTAATTATATAGATAGATAGATAGATAGGATTGAACACAGAATGGTCCCCCTGAGGTTTTTTCATGATACACACAGACCGTCCATGGAGCAAGGAACTCTTTTAGGAAAATTAAATCCACTATAGTCCAAACAAGTAATGATAAATAACACACACTATAGTTTTTCTTTTTCATGATGTTAACCTGACGTGGGCAGCGGGTCACTCGCAAAGAGGCCCAAAAAATATAGCTTCCCTCACCAGCTATCTGCGAAGCAGATATGATCCAGCTTTGGGACAGGATCTAGGGCTAGGACGTCGGGCTAACATCATGAAAAAGAAAAAACTATAGTGTTTATCATTTACCATTACTTATTCGGACTATAGTGGATTTAATTTTCCCAGAAGAGTTCCTTGTTCCATGCACGGTCTGTGTGTATCATATATAGATAGATATAAAATGCAATAACAATAGTATAGTTTTTAATGGCTTCATCTCTCCTTTGTTGTATCAGATTGTATTCATAGCCAAACATGAAATTGCTTTATAAAATGTCTTTTAAAGTTTAACTAAATAAACAATAAATGTTTTCATTTAAATGTACTGAAAATATGTACGTAATTAGAAGAAAAGTCTAACACGTTTGATTTCAAATATTTCCCCCACCTTTTGGCTGATATTAATAATGATTATGGCAAAGAATTATTTTTCTAATCTAGCAAATAATGCATGTAGGATATAAACAACTTTTTTCTTTTTTCTTGCTTTGTAAGAGAGTATCTTTTTTTTTAATCATGTTTTGTGTAAAAACTTGCTATTTTAAAAAGAGTTTTTTTGTCTGTAAAGTAGATTGAACCGAGGTGCACTAATTTTGCTGGGTAAAATTATCCAAATGTTTTAGTGATGACGCAGTTCATTGTTATTTGTTATCACGGAGAAATAATCTCGTTCTATTTCTGTTTATAGATTTGTCTCATCTGTTTCTAGTGTTTTCAGTTTTATAAAGTTTGCTAATTGCCTTTCATTGCTTTGATATTATTTTCATGGATATATATATCATTCTGGACAAAGTCGTGTTTCCAGAGAAGCGGCATTTCAAGGTTAATAAAATTACGAACGCTTCAACAATCATTATTTATCTACCAAACGTTTCCGGAATTATAATTCTCATCCTCAGTAGACTTAGTAGTATAGGTGCAAAAAGCAAGAGGCAGGGGTGGGGGTGACACTGAGGAAAGAGAGAGGAGGGAGGTGAGGGGTGTTAGGTTTTAATTCTTTTTAATCCCTAAGGGAGCCATTATTGCTTTTAATCAATTAATAGCTTTTTAATGACCAAAAGAAAGTTGGAGGAAATATATTTTTACGTTAAAAATTATTCAGAGTTTATATATATATTATGATATAATAGTTGGTGTATAAATTAATAATGAAGTTCTCAGGCCACTCACTCACTCACCAAATATGTACAGATTTAAAATTAAAAAATTGCAAAGCATTTCTCTCATTATTGACATTTATGCACAACGTTCTGACAGATTCCTTTCAGTGAAATGCAAGCGTTTTAAGAACATTGGAATTTTTGCTGTATGTCGTCCAAATGTGTAATCAACAAAATTCAGGAACTTCTCACTAACAGATGAACAGCAAACCCACTCTTCTCTCATAGTGAAAATTTCGCTTCAAAGATCTCTCACACACACACACACACACACACACACACACACACACACACTTGAACTAATTTCTCTCTTGCACGAATTAAAAGAATTCTAATTAAAACTATCCTTCAGTAACACCGTTACTGGAGCAAGGAACTCTTTTAGGAAAATTAAATCCACTATAGTCCAAACAAGTAATGATAAATAACACACACTATAGTTTTTCTTTTTCATGATGTTAACCTGACGTGGGCAGCGGGTCACTCGCAAAGAGGCCCAAAAAATATAGCTTCCCTCACCAGCTATCTGCGAAGCAGATATGATCCAGCTTTGGGACAGGATCTAGGGCTAGGACGTCGGGCTAACATCATGAAAAAGAAAAAACTATAGTGTTTATCATTTACCATTACTTATTCGGACTATAGTGGATTTAATTTTCCCAGAAGAGTTCCTTGTTCCATGCACGGTCTGTGTGTATCATATATAGATAGATATAAAATGCAATAACAATAGTATAGTTTTTAATGGCTTCATCTCTCCTTTGTTGTATCAGATTGTATTCATAGCCAAACATGAAATTGCTTTATAAAATGTCTTTTAAAGTTTAACTAAATAAACAATAAATGTTTTTCATTTAAATGTACTGAAATATGTACGTAATTAGAAGAAAAGTCTAACACGTTTTGATTTCAAATATTTCCCCCACCTTTTGGCTGATATTAATAATGATTATGGCAAAGAATTATTTTTCTAATCTAGCAAATAATGCATGTAGGATATAAACAACTTTTTTCTTTTTTCTTGCTTTGTAAGAGAGTATCTTTTTTTTTAATCATGTTTTGTGTAAAAGACTTGCTATTTTAAAAAGAGTTTTTTGTCTGTAAAGTAGATTGAACCGAGGTGCACTAATTTTGCTGGGTAAAATTATCCAAATGTTTTAGTGATGAACGCAGTTCATTGTTATTTGTTATCACGGAGAAATAATCTCGTTCTATTTCTGTTTATAGATTTGTCTCATCTGTTTCTAGTGTTTTCAGTTTTATAAAGTTTGCTAATTGCCTTTCATTGCTTTGATATTATTTTCATGGATATATATATCATTCTGGACAAAGTCGTGTTTCCAGAGAAGCGGCATTTCAAGGTTAATAAAATTACGAACGCTTCAACAATCATATTTATCTACCAAACGTTTCCGGAATTATAATTCTCATCCTCAGTAGACTTAGTAGTATAGGTGCAAAAGCAAGAGGCAGGGTGGGGTGACACTGAGGAAAGAGAGAGGAGGGAGGTGAGGGTGGTTAGGTTTTAATTCTTTTTAATCCCTAAGGGAGCCATATTGCTTTTAATCAATTAATAGCTTTTTAATGACCAAAAGAAAGTTGGAGGAAATATATTTTTACGTTAAAATTATTCAGAGTTTATATATATATTATGATATAATAGTTGGTGTATAAATTAATAATGAATTCTCAGGCCACTCACTCACTCACCAAATAGTACAGATTTAAAATTAAAAAATTGCAAAGCATTTCTCTCATTATTGACATTTATGCACAACGTTCTGACAGATTCCTTTCAGTGAAATGCAAGCGTTTTAAGAACATTGGAATTTTTGCTGTATGTCGTCCAAATGTGTAATCAACAAAATTCAGGAACTTCTCACTAACAGATGAACAGCAAACCCACTCTTCTCTCATAGTGAAAATTTCGCTTCAAAGATCTCTCACACACAACACACACACACACACACACACACACACACACACACACACACACACACTTGAACTAATTTCTCTCTTGCACGAATTAAAAGAATTCTAATTAAAACTATCCTTCAGTAACACCGTTACTGGAGCAAGGAACTCTTTTAGGAAAATTAAATCCACTATAGTCCAAACAAGTAATGATAAATAACACACACTATAGTTTTTCTTTTTCATGATGTTAACCTGACGTGGGCAGCGGGTCACTCGCAAAGAGGCCCAAAAAATATAGCTTCCCTCACCAGCTATCTGCGAAGCAGATATGATCCAGCTTTGGGACAGGATCTAGGGCTAGGACGTCGGGCTAACATCATGAAAAAGAAAAAACTATAGTGTTTATCATTTACAACTTATTCGGACTATAGTGGATTTAATTTTCCAGAAGAGTTCCTTGTTCCATGCACGGTCCTGTGTGTATCATATATAGATAGATATAAAATGCAATAACAATAGTATAGTTTTTAATGGCTTCATCTCTCCTTTGTTGTATCAGATTGTATTCATAGCCAAACATGAAATTGCTTTATAAAAGTCTTTTAAAGTTTAACTAATAAACAATAATGTTTTCATTTAAATGTACTGAAAATATGTACGTAATTAGAAGAAAAGTCTAACACGTTTTGATTTCAAATATTTCCCCCACCTTTTGGCTGATATTAATAATGATTATGGCAAAGAATTATTTTTTCTAATCTAGCAAATAATGCATGTAGGATATAAACAACTTTTTTCTTTTTTCTTGCTTTGTAAAGAGTATCTTTTTTTT
This sequence comes from Bathynomus jamesi, assembly GCA_023014485.1. Classification (NCBI taxonomy): domain Eukaryota; kingdom Metazoa; phylum Arthropoda; class Malacostraca; order Isopoda; family Cirolanidae; genus Bathynomus; species Bathynomus jamesi. The sequence goes on from JAJOZX010003036.1 coordinate 222,204, forward strand.
TAATCATGTTTTGTGTAAAAGACTTGCTATTTTAAAAAGAGTTTTTTGTCTGTAAAGTAGATTGAACCGAGGTGCACTAATTTTGCTGGGTAAAATTATCAAATGTTTTAGTGATGAACGCAGTTCTTGTTATTTGTTATCACGGAGAAATAATCTCGTTCTATTCTGTTTATAGATTTGTCTCATCTGTTTCTAGTGTTTTCAGTTTATAAAGGTTTGCTAATTGCCTTTCATTGCTTTGATATTATTTTCATGGATATATATATCATTCTGGACAAAGTCGTGTTTCCAGAGAAGCGGCATTTCAAGGTTAATAAAATTACGAACGCTTCAACAATCATTTATTTATCTACCAAACGTTTCCGGAATTATATTCTCATCCTCAGTAGACTTAGTAGTATAGGTGCAAAAAGCAAGAGGCAGGGGGGGTGACACTGAGGAAAGAGAGAGGAGGGAGGTGAGGGTGTTAGGTTTTAATTCTTTTTAATCCCTAAGGGAGCCATTATTGCTTTTAATCAATTAATAGCTTTTTAATGACCAAAAGAAAGTTTGGAGGAAATATATTTTTACGTTAAAAATATTCAGAGTTTATATATATTATGATATAATAGTTGTGTATAAATTAATAATGAAGTTCTCAGGCACTCACTCACTCACCAAATATGTACAGATTTAAAATTAAAAAATTGCAAAGCATTTCTCTCATTATTGACATTTATGCACAACGTTTCTGACAGATTCTTTCAGTGAAATGCAAGCGTTTTAAGAACTTGGAATTTTGCTTATGTCGTCAAATGTGTAATCACAAAATTCAGGAACTTCTCACTAACAGATGACAGCAAACCCACTCTTCTCTCATAGTGGAAATTTCGCTTCAAAGATCTCTCACACACACACACACACCACACACACACACACACACACACTTGAACTAATTTCTCTCTTGCACGAATTAAAAGAATTCTAATTAAAACTATCCTTCAGTAACACCTTACTGGAGCAAGGAACTCTTTTAGGAAAATTAAATCCACTATAGTCCAAACAAGTAATGATAAATAACACACACTATAGTTTTTCTTTTTCATGATTTAACCTGACGTGGCAGCGGGTCACTCGCAAAGAGGCCCAAAAAATATAGCTTCCCTCACCAGCTATCTGCGAAGCAGATATGATCCAGCTTTGGGACAGGATCTAGGGCTAGGACGTCGGGCTAACATCATGAAAAAGAAAAAACTATAGTGTTTATCATTTACCATTACTTATTCGGACTATAGTGGATTTAATTTTCCCAGAAGAGTTCCTTGTTCCATGCACGGTCTGTGTGTATCATATATAGATAGATATAAAATGCAATAACAATAGTATAGTTTTTAATGGCTTCATCTCTCCTTTGTTGTATCAGATTGTATTCATAGCCAAACATGAAATTGCTTTATAAAATGTCTTTTAAAGTTTAACTAAATAAACAATAAATGTTTTCATTTAAATGTACTGAAAATATGTACGTAATTAGAAGAAAAGTCTAACACGTTTTGATTTCAAATATTTCCCCCACCTTTTGGCTGATATTAATAATGATTATGGCAAAGAATTATTTTTCTAATCTAGCAAATAATGCATGTAGGATATAAACAACTTTTTTCTTTTTTCTTGCTTTGTAAGAGAGTATCTTTTTTTTAATCATGTTTTGTGTAAAAGACTTGCTATTTTAAAAAGAGTTTTTTGTCTGTAAAGTAGATTGAACCGAGGTGCACTAATTTTGCTGGGTAAAATTATCCAAATGTTTTAGTGATGAACGCAGTTCATTGTTATTTGTTATCACGGAGAAATAATCTCGTTCTATTTCTGTTTATAGATTTGTCTCATCTGTTTCTAGTGTTTTCAGTTTTATAAAGTTTGCTAATTGCCTTTCATTGCTTTGATATTATTTTCATGGATATATATATCATTCTGGACAAAGTCGTGTTTCCAGAGAAGCGGCATTTCAAGGTTAATAAAATTACGAACGCTTCAACAATCATTATTTATCTACCAAACGTTTCCGGAATTATAATTCTCATCCTCAGTAGACTTAGTAGTATAGGTGCAAAAAGCAAGAGGCAGGGGTGGGGGTGACACTGAGGAAAGAGAGAGGAGGGAGGTGAGGGGTGTTAGGTTTTAATTCTTTTTAATCCCTAAGGGAGCCATTATTGCTTTTAATCAATTAATAGCTTTTTAATGACCAAAAGAAAGTTGGAGGAAATATATTTTTACGTTAAAAATTATTCAGAGTTTATATATATATTATGATATAATAGTTGGTGTATAAATTAATAATGAAGTTCTCAGGCCACTCACTCACTCACCAAATATGTACAGATTTAAAATTAAAAAATTGCAAAGCATTTCTCTCATTATTGACATTTATGCACAACGTTCTGACAGATTCCTTTCAGTGAAATGCAAGCGTTTTAAGAACATTGGAATTTTTGCTGTATGTCGTCCAAATGTGTAATCAACAAAATTCAGGAACTTCTCACTAACAGATGAACAGCAAACCCACTCTTCTCTCATAGTGAAAATTTCGCTTCAAAGATCTCTCACACACACACACACACACACACACACACACACACACACTTGAACTAATTTCTCTCTTGCACGAATTAAAAGAATTCTAATTAAAACTATCCCAACGTGAATCATCTGGGAGCACATCACCCAAACAAAGAGGCAGATGTGGAAGAAAACAAAAAACACCTGCTCGTGATGATCGATTTCTTCATCAAAATAAAAAGGAACCTTTGATCGGGCAGTGTTACTTTACTGATTTTGTTCTGGTTAACGCCAAGCGATTTTATTCAGTCTCGGAAAGACCTCTGTGTAGTAAAAGAGTAAGCAAACGTCTCTCAACCCTTTACCGCACAAAGATCTTTCCGAGACGATAAAATCGTCTGGCGTTAGCCAGAACAAAATCAGTAAAGTAACACTACGCGATAAAGGGTTAAAGATCTTCCTGCCGTTGAAGTAACACTTAGCTCAAGCACTGTCCGCTACCATTTGATTGCTTGTGAAAGATTCGTGAGAAGACCAATAAAAAGCGGCTTCTAACTCTTCAAATGAAAAAGAAAAGGTTAGATTGGGCTAAAAAGCACAAAAACATAACAAAAGGAGACTGGCGCAGTGTAATCTTTTCAGATCAGTCGTTTCTTTGTGCAAGGGCAGCAAAGTCAGCACGTGCGTCGGTCGGTGGGCAAACCATTGAGAGGGTGTAATTTGGATCAGTGTAAAATATCCTCAAACGATGATGTTTTGGGGTTCCATCAGCTATTATGGCATCGGTTCACTACATCCTGTTGAAGGAATGATGAAATCTCTTCAATATTTTAAAAGAAATTTGATTCCCAAGTTGACTAAGAGGTTTTGAATGGAGATGGTGTTTACCAGCAAGAGTTAGCGCCATGTCACTCTTCAAAAGTTGTGGACAGGTTTTTCAGGTTTTTTAAAGAGAACAACATTCAGGTGTTAGCCTGGCTGGGGAACTCTCCTGATTTAAACCCAATTGATAACACTAGGCAACAAATTTCAACTTTTTTTTTGTTACAGACACGTGAACTACTGATTCCTACTAAAGCGCTGATGCTGATTTCAGATCTGATATCAAAATTTCTCTATCACGTCCAGATTTTGTGTAACCGAAAACCCTATTTTTTCATTTTTTTTCTCACCCGCTTCTATTACGAAAGCCGTCTAAGCTACTTTTCCGTGCACGTTTTATGTTAAGCATACTTAAATAATTAGTGAACAGGATGTCTTTCCTCCTTTATTCTGGCTTAAGACAGACAGCGGAATTCCGCTGGCGGAGTTACCACCCCTGCGCCCAACCATCCACCCAAAGCGCGTTAGTATTTTGTTGTTACTACTGAAAGGCAAATTCCTGTTCTTAAGTGAAACTTTGGTGTGTCCTCTTCCTTTGTCGCTTGTAGGATGACGAGCTCTCCTTCTGCAGGAACCAACAATAATCTCCCATCATATTTGGGTTGAAATTACCTTGGTATCTGTTTCCATAACTGAGATCTGTTGGTGGAAGCGCTCACCATGTTCGTCACTTACAGCCCCAAGGTTGGCCGGGAAGAAGTCAAGATGAGAATGTAAAAAATGAATTTTCAAAGACATTCTGCATCCCATTATTTCATAAGATTTAAGCATGTTTTCTACGAGTTTACGGTGGTTTTCAGCTTTGTGGTTTCCAAGAAAATTTTTGACAACTTCAACGAAAGATGTCCATGCTCCTAGTTCATTCTCATTTAGGTTAGATGGAAACGATGAGTCGTGGATGACACTGCGGATCTGTGGTCCAGTGAAAACTCCAGCTTCTAGCTTAGCATCTGTCAATATTCCTTTGAATTTATCCTTTAAATATTGGAAACCACTACCTTGATGATCCATACCCTTCACGAAATTTTTCATAAGGCCAAGTTTAATGTGAAGTGGTAGAAGATGTACTTTCTGAGGGTCAATAAGTGCTGGGTGTTTCACATTGTATTTACCAACAACATGTTCAGTTCTAGATGGCCAATCATGTTTTTTGTAGTGGTTCTTGTCATCTCTGCTGTTCCATAGACACAAAAAGCACATATGCTTTGTGTAGCCCAACTGTAACCAAGAAGTAATGATACAACTTTAAGGTCGCCACAAATATTCCATGTGTGGTCCTTATATTTGATGAGTCTTAGCAGCAGTTTCATCGATTCATAAGTCTCATTAAGGCCAGTGGCATGTGCTACAGGTATTGAAGGTTTTTCATTGCCGTTGTGCAGTAATACAGCTTTAAGGCTAGCTTTACTAGAGTCAATGAACAGTCTCCATTCTTTTGGATCATAGCGACAGCCAATCCCTTGCATCAGACCACTGATATCGTGGCAGAAACAAACGTTTTCTTCCTGTAAGTAAAATGATGAAAACTGCAAATGGCGATGGCGGAAATGGGAAACTTTGGTGTTTGGTTGGAGAAGATTAAATTCTTGAAGTCTTGAACCAAGCAACTCTGCCTTTTCTTTTGGTAATTCCAAATCGCGCACTAAGTCATTTAACTCCGCTTGACTTAACAAATGTGGGGAAATATTTGCATCTGGAATATATATGCCATCTTTCCCTGTTTCTATATCACTAGCAGAATCTTCAGATGAACTGCTGTCGGTTATCGTTACTGGTGGTGGATTTGTTTCATCATGTGGTACTGGTTTCATTGCTGATTCGCAGTTTGGGTACGTGATCTTTGATTTGTTTTTCTTTGTGAAACCAGCAATCTTTGTCAAACGAAAATAACAATCATTGAAGTGATTTTTCGGCTCACGCCAAACCATGGGGACTGAGAACGGCATAGCTTTTCTTTTACCATTCATCCAAGCTATTAACATTGCATTGCACTGTGCACAGCAAATATGTGGTGCCAAGTCCCTCTGTTGGTCTCCTAACTTACAGTCAAAATAACACTTGTAGGCAAGTTTAATCTTTGTTGTTATGTTTCTACGTTGTGGCTTAGGTGTATATTGTCCACAGACAAAGCAGAAGTTGTCTGGGTGATTTACACAAGCACGTCTATTTGATGCCATTTTGAATTACCATACAATATCTGAAAAAACGTAGAAAGTAATTATTACGATGTGCAAAATAAAAAGAAATACACACCGTAGTACAAAACAAATGCTATAAAAACACACAAGTCACCACAACCTGTCACTTGCTCATCAGCAGAGAGCTTCAACAACCGTTCTGCTTGACTGTCACGTAGCGACTGACCGTTGTGCCGTTGCTCGTTACTATGCTCTTGACTCAGTGTTGCCAACTCGGGATAAATTTTATTTATCAAAATTGTTCGAATTTGTATATAGTTGGCAAAAAAAATTGCTTTAACCTTGAAAAGCAAGTTTCATATTACTGGCATTAAGCCGATTAAAACCAAAATCTGGACGTGGTAGAAAATTTTACTAAAAGTGATTTGCATTTTACACAAAATCTAGACGTGATAGAAAAAATCTAATTATAGATTTGAAATCAGCATACCGAAATTAGCTAGGAGCACCTATTTGGTCTTCTGTAACAAAATCTTTGTTGCCTAGTGTAATCTGTGGGCTATTGCGATTCAAACCTTAGAAAAAAGGATTGTACGACAATGACGAAGCTAATACAGGCAGTAATTGTAGTGTGGTGCAGAGATGAACAAATTGCAACAGATTATGACCACTTCGTAGATTCAATGCCAAACCGTGTTCAACACGAGATAAAAAATCGTGGTGGTCATATCATGTACTAGAATTACAAGTGTCATTGATAAGATGTTAATAAGAATTGAATATATTAGTATTATCTTTTATCCCGTTGATGCAAGAAAGATGCACAATATATACACAAGGATGTATATATGTATATTAGTGATGTACCTATTCCAAATTTAGTCGATACCGATTATTTGCCTATATTTTAAAAACTCAATTCCCTTCATAAATTTTACTAATCTAATGTGAAAACTTTCAATTTTTCATTTTTACATTTCAGTTTTGTTTAAATGCTTTTCCTTAGTTCACTCCACAATATATATAGCACCAGAATTTGTTACTTGTATAACGTGGCTAAAATGATGTTAAAAAGTTTTATTACTTAGTAAAATAATAACATTTATTTTAGGTTCATAAATGAATACCAATATTTAAAGTAATTGTTTTTCCTTATGTTGAAGGTATTTTCTTTCTTTAATAATGTCAACTACAACAAAATTTTTCATTAAAATTTCAAGTCCCTGGTAGCCAATTTGAATTAAAAAAATGGATATAAAATTTGGGTTTATAAAATTATTAAAATACTTAAAATAAAGTCAACATAATAAAATGGTTTAATTATATAAATTATAAAGTACAACTTCATGTAGAATTATTATTAATATACAGTAGATTATAATAGTTTATAATATTTAGAGATTAGCTAGTTAGAGAAAATGTAAGTTTATTGGCAACTTAACTTAAGCTTTGTCTTTTTCTTGAATGTAAAATATTATGTAATTACACTTTGAAATGAGTATAAATTATTATAGTGTTTTTCGTCTATTCAGTTTTCTATAAATACAGATTTTTTGTAATGAAAATTTAAAATTTCTAAGAATCGGTGAGAGAATCGGCTAAATTTGGTCGATGGCAATGCCCTAAAAATGGCCGATTCTGCTGATGCCGATGTCAATTAATCGGTACACCACTAATATATATTGTGAAATACAGTATATGCGTAATACATAGGGTGATTTTTAACATCCGATTCTTTAAAATGTTTGTATTTTTTTTTTTATTAACTGAAATGAAAGCATGAAATTTTTACTGTAACTTCTCTACCTTTTCTACTCATTAACTCTTTGCACATTAACAACAAAATTTTGCAGTACTCTGGACAGTGTCTGTTGAGAGCTGACAATTTTTTTCTGTTGGGTTTGAATTCTGTTTAAACACCCAATCTTTTAAATAACCCATCAGATGAAAGTCACAGGTGATGTTGGTGGCCATGATATTCCTTCATCATAAACCACAGGAAATCTGTTGGACAGAACTCTTCCGTCGAAAGTATCGTGTAAATATCGTGAGCTGAGAGGACATCACACAGAGCATGTTTTGTACTAGGGGACTAATTTCCCATGTGTAGAGAAAGTATAGTAAAACTTTCGCGCTTTTATTTCAGTTAATCAAAAAAATACAAATCTTTTAAGTGTTTAAAGCTGTTCAAAAAACAAACAAACCTGACATATTCATGAACCAAACTGTCTCTATTGAGGGGAGATTTCAGCCTGTTTCATATGGCTATTTTGAGACAATAAATAAACATGAAGTTTAGAGTTCCATGATCAGCAGCTAATGTTATGAAATGTATTAGAGACGTTCTCGAAAATGTTAAAGATTTTCAATGCGAAGAATAAATATTTACAAATGAAATCTTAGTGTCTTCATCTCGCATGCCATCTGATATTTTAGCTTTGTAATAAAACATTGTCTTTCTATCATCTACTGTATGTTGTTTTCATTATTCGTTTCAATTTTTAAATGAAAAAAAATGTCAGCCATTTTGATCATTTTGATCGGTAATAATAGTATGAGGGCATCCATTAATTATTAACTAGGTTTTGTTATTCTTTGAATTTCTTTATCAAATAGATTGCAGTTTGAAGTTGTTCCATACGTTTTACGTGATAGTCTAGAACTCTAGATTATTGAACTGCTGTATCTGTGCGAGATATACGATCTGTAGTTATTAGACATTTTTTCTGCATTAACTAATCTCTCTCTCTCTCTCTCTCTCTCTCTCTCTCTCTCTCTCTCTCTCTCTCTCTCTCTCTCTCTCTCACATATATATGCACACAGGGTGATGCATAAATGTTTCTTAATTTGTAGGGTGTGTTATTGAGACAAAAGTAAAGAAAAAAGACTATATAAACATAGGTCGAGAAACCCGTGGGTTTCGAGCACGCGACAGAAAACTCTACATTTTTTACATTTTATGCAAATACACAGTGTGATACATTTGCTTCATTAAAGTAAATGTTCGAAATTCTTTCCTATTTCTTGAATGCATGCCTCAGGAACTATTTGCAATCAACGTGTGGGCTGGCATTATTGATCATCATCTTATCGACTCATATCTGCTACCGCAGCGACTGACTGGAGATTCGTATAGGCGTTTCCTTGAGCAGATGTGCCTATCAGAACTCGACGACTAATGTTGTTCATGCATGATGGTGCACCAGCTCATTCCACCCGTTTAACGAGGGAATATCTCGATGCTGTGTATCCTGACAGGTGGATAGGGCGCGGTGGTCCTATTCCGTGTCCACCTCGGTCACCAGATTTAAATCCTCTTGATTATTACTTGTGGGGACATTTAAAAAGCCTAGTTTATGTTACAGAAGTCCAAGCACGTGATGAATTGTGTCAACGAGTTCGAGACAATTGTGAAACGATCCGCAGTACTCCAGAAATTTTTAAGTGTGTCAGACAATCACTAGTGCGACGTGCTGAGGCATGCATTCAAGAAGTAGGAAAGAATTTGGAACATTTACTTTAATGAAGCAAAATGTATCACTGTGTATTTGCATAAAATGTAAAAAATCTTTCGGAGTTTCATTTTTCTGTCGCGTGCTATAGCTCGAAATCTACACTCGACCTATGTTTATATGGTCTTTTTTCTTTTGTCTCAAGAATACACGCTGCGATTTATGAAATATTTATGAATCATCCTGTATATATACACATATATATATGTGTGTGTGTGTGTGTGTGTATAATATATATATATATATATATGTTAATAACGAGTAGTTGAATTAGTTATACATACGAAACCACACGGTTTATCTAATTTAATTAATAAGGGAATATCTTTTGCGCAATAATAAAAAAAAACTTGGTTATTAATACAGTTTCAGTTTCTGCTTTGAGTTCATTTGGTAAACATAACGACGATCGTATGAACGATGAATTATATAATACGTTATATCTGGCGAGATGCTGCAGAGAGATCGACTGCAGGTCGATCTTGAACCGTCGTTCAAAACCATCATAAGGTATAAGCAGTGTTGGGCGTAGCGGTGTTACTAGTAACGCCGTTACGTAACGCGTTACTTTTTTTAGTAGTTGTAGCGGTAACGCCGTTACTTTTGAGATGTAACGAAAATTGTAACGGCACTACTTTTTAGAGCGATTTTAGTCGTTACTCGCTACTCGTTACTTTCAAACTGATCATTTGACTAGTATCATTTATTAGCTGTTAGCTTCTCCAAACGAGGAGGACTATCAGATGCCAATTTTGAAAAACTAGTGTTCCTGAAATCGAACAACACACACCTAAAAAATCTGCAAGATTAGTTTTTTTTGTTTTTTTTTGGACAGGCCATTTTTTTGTTTTTGATTTTTTGTCATATAGAGTATAATTTGGTATTATTAAAGCTTTTTTACTCTTTAGTTTTTTCTTAAAAGTAACGGTAGCGGTAGCAGTAATGGTAACGCGTTACTTTTTCATAGAAGTAACTGAAGTGGTAACGACGTTACTTTTTTATCGATGTAACGCCGTTACTTATAGAAAGTAACGTGCCCAACTCTGGGTATAAGGTAAGGTATATATTCCAAAAAGTAGGAAGCAAACCCCAAGAGTCTGAGTATCCAATCAGCATCTTGTTTGAAGGCGTTGAACTCGACAATATGTTATATAAATAGCTGAGTCACTGAGGATTATTCCCGAGTTTTGAGCTTTTGAATTTGTTTCTATCCCACCACAACCCTATGAAGAACGCTCAAATTACGTTCAAATTATTATTTTGCGTCACGCATCTTATGAAATCGGCGAATCAGCGAAGAACACGAACACCACATCTTGGTCATCCTCCTTTCGGGATTTCGGTGAAACTTTTGCTATTGCGCTAGACATATCAAAAGCTTCTGATATAGTCTGGTACAAATCTTTAATTTCGAAACTGCCCTCCTTCAGTTTCTATCCTTTTATCTGTGCTTTCATCTCTAATTCCTTTCTGCCGATCTATAGCTGCGGTTGTCGATGGCCACTGTTCTTCTCCTAAAGCTATTAACAGTGGTGTTCCTTAGGGTTCTGCCCTGTCACCCACTCTTTTTGTTTAATTTATTAATGATCTTTTAATTCGCACTTCCTGTCCTATTCACTCCTATGCCGATGATTCCACTCTTCACTTCTCCACGCGTTTCCCAAAGCGTCCCTCTCAACAGCCACTCCATGATTCGTGTAGGCGAGCTATGGAGCACCTGACCTCTGATCTTTCTGCTATCTCTGATTGGGGCAGAGAAAACCTTGTGGCTTTCAGTGCCTCAAAAACTCGGTTCCTCCATCTGTCTACTCGTCACAATCTTCCACACGACTATCCCGTTACCTTCAACAACACACAACTCAATCCTTTTCTCTTAACATTCTTGGCGTTTCCTTTTCTCGTGATCTCTCCTGGAAAGATCACATATACTCTCTTTCTAAAACAGCTTCTAAGAGGTTAGGTGTGCTGTACCGCCTCCGCGGTTTCTTCACCCCTACTCAGTTGCTGTCTCTGTATAGGGCCATAGGGGTCTTGTTCGCCCCTGTATGGAATGTGCTTCTCATGTGTTGGGTGGTTCAACCCACACAGCCATACTTGACCGGGTGGAATCAAAGGCTTTTCGTCTCAATTCCCTGCCTCTTACTGATTGCCTTCAATCTCTCTCTCCGCCGCAATGTTGCCTCATTCTCTTTACTATCGCTATCATAACGGACATTACTCTTCTGAACACTCTAACTGCATGCCTCCTCCTTTAAGGAGAGCACGCAGTACCAGACTTTCTACACTTTCTCATTCCTTTTCTGTCCACCTATCTCTAATGCAAGGGTTAATCGGTATTTAAGTCTTTTAATCTACTCAACCAGTCAAATCTGGAACAATCTTCCTCAATCCATCTTTCCTTCTGTCTATGACCTCCCATCTTTCAAACGCAGAGTGTCTGGTTCTCTTCTATGGGAGGGGTGCTTTTGCGGGCATTTGCCCTTGGCCCCTCCTTCCTGCATAAAAAAAATGAAGTGAAGACAAGGTCATTGGAATCTTAATAGTATATACGATGTTATTTCTCGTATATATACCAACTTGTCGAGAAATCAGTGCTCAATATGAACCCGATTGAGCCTTTTTTGGGGTATGTAGTAATTCGTCTTTTGCAAATGTGCCGATTAAAATGTTTCTCCTAAAATAATCCGTCTTCATAACCCTCTGAATCGTGGCTTCATCCATTAAAAATCCCATATTACCAACCTCAACCGATCCACTTCAACTAATCCTTAGGATTCTAGGTAGAGTAATACACTAATCGGGCTAACTAGGATCTGGCTAAACTCTGGCTGAACCCTGCTTTACAGGGTTCATGTAAATGTAGGCGTCTGGACAGTGGTCTAGCGATATGTCAAAAGCGTAAACATTGATCTTGCTTATAAAGTCTTCAAATAATACAGCTAGTCCCACATCGTTACACACGTTTGTAGCCAAGAGTAAGTTGTTGCTATTTTAATATATATTCTGTTTCTATGGCTCTCCCGACCGATGGATGCGCCACTCACCAGCAGAGCAAGGCTCTAAAATATAAATTTTCATGTTTTCGGAACAGTGTCGTGACTAACTATTGCTACTAGTACTTTGTGCAGTAAATTTCCTTACACCACGTTGTCAAGCTGCTTCGACGATAAATCGGCAGTGACAGGAAACAACTTCACTTGGGTGTTTAACCGTGGATCTTAACGAAAGTCTCTAAATTTCCATCCGTTTAAAAGCTGATACTTTTACGGGCCAAACACAAATGCATGTCCCAATGTAGGAAACCACGGGTTTAGCGGCTTCATCCGTGTGAGCATCGCAGTTTAATCGTATTTCGAAGTCCGGGCGGATGATTTTTGATCTTCAAGCCATCTCCGTTCAGTAACAATATCGGTTGGGAGAAAAAATCGGTATGCAACTGGAAAAAGCAGTAAAAAATCGTTTTTTTTTCCGATTTTTTAAACTTTTTAAAAAAATCGGAAAATCCATGATGATAATTGAACCCTGCGGAAGCATTCCTTGTTAACCTTGTTGCTGTTTCCTGCGTTGGTCTCTCTCCACACGGAGGTCAAGCTGGTGGCCCCGACTCTAGGTCGGCTTGGTGGAGGAACGAGTTGCTTTCTTGCGCTCTCCACCGTACATAGCCACGTACACCCGGTTCATCTGGTACCGGCCTGAGCCAGGCATCTAGTCTTCTCTTGAAGACTTCAACTTTGACCCCTGTAACGTTTATGAGGTCCTTTGGAAGCTGATTGAAAGGTCTTGGCCTTCTGACAACCAAGCTATTTTCCTTCAATGTTGAGGAGGTCCCTTGTCGGGCCTTTAGTTTGGGAACACTACACGTTCTGCCTTTCCTATTTTCCAATGTTGTTTGAATGATAATTGGGTTTAGTTTTAGGTTTGGTACAGTTTCTCGATCATTTTCCATATGTAGATTATGTTGTACCTCTCTCTCCTTTCCAGGGTGTACAGATTTAGTTTACGTAGTCTTTCCCAGTAGTTGAGTTCTTTGCAGCCATCAATCTTGGGTGTGAAATGTGTCTTCGTTTCTTCTGGTTTATTAGTTTCTTCTTTTTTATATGGGGACGTCAACTGAGCAGTATTCAAGTTTTGGTATAATCAGTATTTTTAGCAGGGGAATCATTACTGTCCTGTCCCTTCTTTTGAACGTTCTTAGTATCTGTCCCACGACTCTCTGCTTTATTTACCGCTATCTGATTTTGTGTTTCGAATTTTGCATCATCTGTCATTATTACCCCGAAGTCGATCGCTTTCGTGCTTCTCTGAATTTCCTGTCTATCTGGAGCATAATATGCAGTCTGTTTAAGTTCCTCATTTCTAACATATCTCAAGAGCTGAAATTTCTCGGTGTTAAATGTCATGTTGTTGTCTCCTGACCATTTGTATATTTTGTTCGTGTCCCTGTGCAAGGCCTCCACTTCATTTACATCGCTGATTTTTCTGCTGATCTTTGTATCATCTGCAAAGGATGTTACTATACTGTTGCTGTTTACTCCGCTGTCTATGTCTCTTAGCATGACAATGAACAGGAGTGGAGCCAGTACTGTCCCTTGTGGTACTGAGCTGCGTACTTCCGATTCTGATGATGATATACCTTGAATTTTGACGACCTGTCGACGTTCTCTGAAGAAGTTGTAGATCCATTTTCCCACTTTGCCTGTTATTCCCATATACTTAATTTTATGTGCTATTATACCGTGATCACATTTGTCGAAAGCTTTAGCAAAGTCTGAGTATATGACATCATAGTTGTATTGCCTTCCAGTGCATCTAGGATATTATTGTAGTGTTCTATTAATTGTGATAGGCATATCTACCTGATCGGAATCCGTGCTGATTTTCGTTGAAACTTTCCAGTGTCTCCAAGAAATCATAAATTTTCTCTAACTATTCTTTCAAATACTTTGGTGAGGTGGGACGTCAATGACACTGGTCTATAGTTCTTTGCTTAAAATCTATCCCCTCTTTTATATATAGGGACAATGTTTGCTCTTTTCAAGATGCTCGGTATTTCCCCGTGTCTAGGGATCTTCTCCATATCCAGTATAAAGGTGTAGCTATTTAATTTTTACAGTTTTTAATCAATAATGCGTTCCAATTGTCCAGACCTGCAGCTGAATGTAGTTTCATTTGTCCTATAGCTCTCGCTACATCTTCTGGGGTAAAATCAAAGTCTGTTATACACACTCCTTGCAATTTCTGTTCAAAGAATGCATCTATGTCAGGTATTGCTTTGTCACTTTTTGGTGTACTAAAAACTGATTCATACTGGGCTCTCAATGTTTCAGATATTTCTTTTGGATCGTCGGTTAGTTCATTATTTCTCTTCCTTAAGGGTCCAATAACGGCGCGCGTTTTTGTTTTCCTTTTCGCATAGCTATAGATGTATTTTGGATTTTCCTTTATTGATTCTACCGCCTTTTCCTCTTCCCTTTCTGTATGGTCCTTAATCAGGGCTTGTATTTCCCTATCGATACCCTCCAGTTTTTTTTGTATTACTTTCCTGGCATTATCTCCGCAGTTGCCTAACTTCGCCTCCACTCTTTCTTTTGCGGAATAGTCTTCTCTTTTGCCTCTCAGCCAGCTCCTCTTTCCTTTTGGCTGTGATTTCGGAGCATATTTTTCTAAAATTCTCAGCGTTTTTTCTTCCAAGGTTGTTAGCATTTCTTCAGTTGTTTTATTCTCTAAAACTGTTCTCCACTCTATTTGGGCCATGTGCGATCTGATTGCTTCCCAATTTATAGTCTTGGAGTTCAAGTTGAAGGCCCCAAATTTGCTTCTTTCCTCAATATGTGTATTGTCTTTTAATGTTGTCGTCATATTGTTGATATCTCGATTAAGTTGGTCTGAAATAATGGTTGGGGTTATTTATATCAGCAATCAAGTTCGTGTTATTCGTGAATACCAGATCCAAGCAGTTATTTTTTCTGGTATTTTCTGTTATCTCCTGTGTCAGCATAAACTCATTTGTGAGAGCCATCAACATTTTTGCTTGCTCCTGGTCTCTTGTGTCCCTCTTGTCCTAGTATACATTTTATATATATATATATATATATATATATTAATATATATATATATATATATATATATATATATATATATATTTTTATTTATTACCTATCCACTTTTTTGTATTTTATAAGTGGGAAGTTAGTCTCCGCAGATCATTGTATTGGGGGGATGGAGGGTTTATGGCCTTTATTACCTTTCTGATGTCATCAGTGGCCTCCGAGAATTTTTCGGTTGGGGTGCTTGAAGGTCTATAGATGACTATTAGTATCACGTTTAGGTTTTCTATTTTCACCGCTAGTTCCACAAAGCTGTTTAATTTACTTATTATCGTCTCTGTCAATATGTCCTTCCTGTACATATATAGCCCAGCCACCTTTACGTCTCGTAGTTCTATCCGCTCTTAGTAAATTGAAGCCCTCTATATTTATTTCTTTCTTATCAATACAATGTTCGCAGTTTTCACAATTTCCTTGGCAATCCTTAAGATGAGTTTCTGTGAGGCATGCGATGTCCACCCTTGTTTCGTCCATAAATCCTTTCAGGTACGAAACTTTGAGTGATTGGTTTGGTCTTATCCCTTGAATATTAGCCAGGACAGTATTTATGTTCTTTGTTTTACGTTGCCCCTTGTGCATTTCAAAAGCGATATCGAAGGAAAACGAACGTTTCATTGCCCTATGATCCTCCGAGAGAGATCCGTTTCCGCCTACCTGTTCTGGTAGCTTCTTGCCCAGAAGCGGTTTGGCTCAGGGTTTCCAGCTGTGTCAACTGCATGCGTTGGATGACATTTAGTAACCGTATCGTGTCTGCGATGTTGAAAAAAAATTTTTGTTCGCTTATTGTGTTCCTATTGTTATTTATTGCTATTGTCATTTAAACTTTGTCCTTTGATCTTTGAGTCCGTCGGGAGATGTTGATAGTAGCATTTTTTCCCGTATTTGCAGGTTCCATATTTTGCGTAAGTCCTGCAGATGTCTGGGTGGTAGAATTCGCATGTCTCCAAATTTACAATGACCATTATTATAGAAGAAAGTGCATATTGGGGGATGTTCATATATACATTGTCCTTTTAAATCTGCAATTATCTTTTATATAACTTAATATCTGCATATAATTCCTTCCTCATATTTACTCGTGGCTTTTGTTTTTTGCTCCTTATTTGGGGACATTTTCACTCCGTTTTCTTGATTGCCCTCTTCTCTTTTCCTATTTGTGCTATTTGTGTTAATGTCCTTCGTTGCCCTTATACTATCTGTTGTCTTTATACTCTCTTTCGCCTGCATGGTTTCACCATTCATATGTTTTAAATATATATTGCACTGGCTAATCATTGTACTGTACGTGTAAAGTTGTTTTCAGGGTAAATAGGATAGTCGTTCTCGTAATCTGTAGCATCATCATGCGGTATTCGGACTCTTGTATATAGATACATACTGCTCGGATCATAAAATAATGAACTGGCGCTTGGTATAACGAACTCTGTTGGGGGTCGTGCCGAAACAAGTTTGTTGAAAGAGTTAATCGTAACATATAGATGTTTCAGTTGGCGGAATACTAAACAAATCAAGCTCTGACTTGCAGCATTGTGCGGGTGGATTAGATGGGCTATGTTGGGGTGACGGGAGTGCTTGCTTGACCCTATCTTATACCGTAGAACCACAAGTAGCTATAAGCGATAATTATGTAAGAGGCGAGTTTATATTAGTTAAAAATTAAATTATAGGTCTCATGATCTTTGAAAGTCTCTTCGATTCCTTTAGAGCGCTTTCTTTTGCGTTTTACATCATGTAATGGTAACTGCCCCTTCTTCACATGGCGTTTCATTTTTCTGTTCCGCTTTTTTGGTCCCTTTACCACGCACTTTCCGTTTTATAACTTTTTTAGCGTCGTTAATGATATAATTTATCATGTTATGCAGCTTCCTCTTTGAAGCTGCTTTGAGTTTGACGCTGGACATTACATCTTCAACCGTATTAATAGCTGGTTGTAGACAGAGACGGATTAACTGTACTTGGGGCCTGAGGCTAATTTTATTTTGGGGGGCCTTTTCTATAGATTTTTATGAAAAGTACATACTGTAGTACATTTACACGAATTATATGTACGGTGCTTAAGCTAATTGAGAAACAAACTTAAAAGAACCTTAGCACAGTGTATTTTGCCGTTTGCTAAAACAAAACGGTATTAAACAAACTTTACTTTAGGCCTATAAAACATAAAATAAAACAGGGAATTTGTCAGTGTGTGTACTCTGTCATATTTAATCAAAGCAGTTTCCGAAATCTCGAATTATATCATCGAAACTCAATTGATGGGGATCTCCTCAAGCATGGGGGCCTGACGCTTCAGCCTCAATTGCCTCAATGATAATCCACCACTAGTTGTAGAGCCTTCCGCCCTAGGTATTTGTCACCATTCTTTAGTACAGGCATAGCTCTTCGTAGTATAGAAATAAAGATCGAACTGAGACCGTTTCCACGTTGGTACCTCGCATCTAGTATACGATTAGGGTTTTTCTGTGTCATGTTGTAACGCGGCAAGAGTGAAGTTTCACTCCAGTAACTGAATGGATAGTTTTGACCTCCAACGGGTCTTGTATGTATCCCAATACTGCTTAGGAGGCTAGAAGTAACCGGGACATATTAGGAGTTATTGTATATTATACTGAAACTTTTCCCCCCATGCTCCAGTATATGCACAATGCGTAACAAACGTATCTGACTATCACCCGCAAACTGATGTTCCACGATATTTCTGTACACATCATAATACAGAGGAGACTTGTATAACAAAGTATCCAATTTTAGATGGTACAATAAATTGGTTTCGTCACCTGGTATCTCGTGATGATTGTATTTTCAGGTGGCTAGAATCATAAACCCTTTTTTTTATCTCTGTTTGTTTTTTGCCTTTGAGCTTAGCAATAGAGCATTCGCTGACCCTGCAATCTACGCCACACGTATGATTTCGAAACGTAGATAGTCTTTAAGTTTGAATTTCTTTAAGCTCTTATTTAGATCTCTTATAATATCCTCCGTGTTTTATAATGGCCTGAGCCCAGAGTTATATCGGTGCCGTAGTATTGTGTACCACCATTCCATGCTGAGCACGTGGTCTTTTCCTTCAGCACACAGGCGCTCTCAACTTCTTTGTTTTCCAAGAACTTTTAAAACTTATTTCTCCTCATTGCTTAAAAGATTTGCGTTCAGTTGAAATTCGTACAAGCTTACTTCATACGAGGCACGCTCCAAATCAATAGGTCTATGATAGTCTGTGGTGTACTTAGCTATAGTGTTGCTGGGGTATCTAGCGAAGCTGAGGAGGGCAGCATGACATAAAACTGGCAGAGTTTCATTATTACACAAGCTTTTACATAGAAATTGAAGCTCTATGGTTAGCCAAGCCATTTTACCAAATACTATACATTTTACGTTTCCTCGTACCTTCCCTAGAATTTTCTCGATCTGAAACGTTTTTCCTATTTAGTCTTGAATATAGTATATCATCACGCCACTTTTAGGTTTCGTGGAGTTAACTAAAAATTTCCTGTGTCCATCTTTGTTCAAATCCTTTCTTGAACTCACTCATTCGCTCACTCTGGTGAGGAAAGTTGGTTAATTTCTTTCTAAATAATATATCACTTAAACGAAAAAAATATATATATATATTTATTTAAACTCTATAAACTCTAGTTCTGTTTTAAATTCTACTTTATAAATACACTTTTTGTAATTTTTCGATCTTTTTTTTATCTTTTATTCTGCCTTAAAACGTTGAAGTTTTTCTATAGGATTAATCTGTATTCCTTCTCTTTTATTTGAACAAAATAAAATAAATCTTTTAATACTCTACTTTGGAAGTAATATTTTTTTTTAGTTTTTCCTAGCTTTTATTCTAAATTACAATAAACGCAAAGTACCACAGTGAGGCGTATAGATGTGGGTATGGGCAGTTTAAGACGGGATATGAGCGTGGGCGGAGTGTTGAGGAGTGTTGGGTAGCCTCCGAACTTTATAATATATATATATATTCAACAACCCCCACCAACTGCCTCTTCGAGATATGTGCTACTTCACATAGGCACGAATCAGCGGTATATCATCTACAAAATATATATATATATATATATATATATATATATATATATATTATATATTATATATATAGGGGTGAACCAAAAGTAGGTGGACAGTAAATGATACGTTTATTTTGAGAATACATATTTAATTTTTTTGTATACTATAATACAAAATAAATTTAAATAAATTTAGTTATAATATTTAATATAATATAACACAAACACCATAGTTATAATATAATATATTATATAACACAAACCGTATTCAACCTACTGTCCACCTACTTTTGGTTCACCGTGTATATACACACACACAGGGTGTTTCAGGAGGAACGGTCAATACTTCGGGAGGTGATGATAGTATCGGTCATTGTGAGAAAGAAAGTTCATATGAACATGTGTCTAATTCTGAATGGTTACGGAGATAAAGCTGTTTGAATCTACAAATACAAAAGCATTGTTAATGGTAATCAAGAAAGATAAACCAATTACTCTTTCTAACATTTAATGTTTAAACATTGGCATTTTGAATGCTATCAGATACAGAAATGACAAATTTGTTACAGTTTACCGTTGACGATATTCTGCAACAGCAGCTGTTGCACTTCCATCGCAAAAACCGTAGACATACACCATATCTGCATATTCGGCATGTGTGAAGGTGTGGGGCATTCTTAACACTGCTTCAAATACCAAACAATGTCACTCACAACAGTCAGCTGTCGATTGGCTTATGTTACATGCTTACATTACAGCTTACATGGTTCAAGGCTATAGGGGAGGGAAGGGAAGGGAAGGGGGAGGGAGAGCTCCGCGCGCATCAGATTCAAACAGCTCTATCTCCGTAACCATTCAGAATTAGACACATGTTCATATGAACTTTTTTTCTCACAATGACCGATACTATCACCTCCCGAAGTATTGACCTTTCATCCTGAAACACCCTGTATATCACAACCATGCGACCTATCATTTCTATGGTTAAGCCGTATCCATGTTTGTGCCATTAGAAGTTCACTGTGAGAAGCGAATGTCCCTGAATTTCATTCCCCTCAAAGTGAAGTACAAACAAGACAATCGACGGTTCAGATCGTTTAACATTTCCATTAGAATATTACCCATATCCATTTTCCATTTGTTATAGAATTTATTATAATTAATTATTGTCGTCTTGCATCTAACCCTCATCCCTAAATTTTTTTAGATTATGCATGCACATTGAATGTGACATGATTTGAACCCTTGTTTGTACTTCTTTATTCATTTACTTAATTATTCCTCAGATGTATCGAATTCCCTAATATTTACTGTATACTCCTATAAGTATATATATATTTAATTAATAGTTTCACTCACTCTTGTACCATGGCTGTAAACCCTTCATTACTGTATCTCTCTAATTCGTTTCCTCTAATTTCTCCCAATAATGACTTATACTGTATGTACGAATTAATTAATTATGAATTAACATATTGCATAATTTGATGAAATATGACGTCATAAAGTAACTTAATTCCCTTCACGTTTTCCATACCTTGAATACTGAATTGCGTGTTTAGTATGTGGATATCTTTCGTATTCAATGTATGGTGAATTCTTTAATAATAATAAAAACTTCATTCTCTATAAGTCATTATTTATATGTTGTGTCCTGTCTGGTGTTATGCAGTATAAATATTATTCCACCATATTCATTCATACATCCATGTCCTTTCTTGACCACTATCCTTTATTAATTTTATTTCTTATTCATTCATCTACTTATGCCCTATCAACCTATCAGTCCATGTTTAGTCGTGTCTATATTACGCGCACAACCTATTGTGTGACAACCGATATGTGTACAATACTTTGTGCATTCGTACATGTCCCCTGATGATCATGATTACGTACATAGTTACGTACATGTAAATACGTCCACATGTATTCTTTTTACTTTTTCTTTTAATTATGTAACCTCTCGTAAGATATTCGTTCATGCTGACGCAAGTACTCGAATTCCGATGACGACGCCAAAAGCGGGCATCTGAATACGAAATCTCCTCTCTTGCTTGCTTCTAATTTATAAAACATTATTATGTATGTTATGTTATAGATTATGTTATATTATATTATTATAATATACTGTATTGTTTCCCTGGCAGGCCACTGGTTCGTTATCTGCTTACGTCACATAGTTACCCACGTTCTCATTACTTGTACTTACTTTTTCTACCTAACTGTCATTCAAATTTTATATGACTTATGTGTTACGTTATCATAAATGTCCGTGTACTTCCAATGGAAAATACACCGCATTTTTCCTCCGCTTTCCTCATCGCTGGCTATTTAGGCTTTGAAATTATGATAACCAACCATTTTTCTGATAACACTGGTCAACACTCATTTTATTGCCAATCATATTAGTGATTTTGGGGTAACTTTGTGGTGCTGATTCCGAATATGACATCGATTTTGCTAGATTGGCTCTAATTTATGAGATAATTGGTACCCCATTGAAACACGTAAAAATGCAAAAAATTTAATGTTCAGGCGGAGCCTACTTACAAATCGTATTGAAATTGTCTCAAATCATACAAAAGTAAACACATGAAATACATAATGGCATTTTATTCGGTCTCACCATCTAGAATGTTCCGGTAGTTTCCCATATGCACGCGTTATGGTTACGTTTCCTATTAATTGAGGGTATTCATTATCTCAAGAACTAGAGCCAAATCGGAAAAACTACTTTCATTTTGGAATTCAGCAACCCCAAAATACCCTAAATTCGTACGAATTTCCTTGGCAACGAAAAAAAAATTTTTTGTTGTTGACCTGTGTAATATTTGACATAATTTGGTGTAATAATTATTAACTAAAAATATATAACATTGTTGTTAATCCCCTTTAAATTATAGAACGACGATTAACTCTCCTTCATTATATAAATTGTATCACCTATTTAGATTACTTCAGTATTAGATATGTCAAGTAATAATTTGATAAAATTGTAATTAACTGTAATAATTTAATATGATGTAAGTAATGTACTTAATGTACTCGGTGCATGTCGGCACCCCGACATTATGTCGCCATCCAAAAATGTATACTTTACAAAAATTAATATTTTTTGTTAAATTTTTTCTTTCTAAATTTCGTTGTATGCTTAAATTATGCTTAACGTCCAAGAATTCTTTAGCTCGCCAGTTAAAGTGGGAGCTTAACCTTCTGCACGCCCCCAAAATTTATACTTATTTATTTCTTGTATTGTAAATTAAATCATTCCTACCGTAGCCCTTACTCGAGGAGGACAAGCCTCCTCGCTTTAAATTCCTGCCTGAGGCTTAGACCAAGGAGGTCGAACCTCCTCACTTTAAATTCCTGCTTGAGATGTTGTTGCAAGAGGTAAAACCTCTCCCCCTGTCAATTTCTGACTATCAGTGCCTCGTTCTCTATATATTTTGTGTAATAAAAATTATATGAGTGAACGAAGACTCCAATTTAGAACTGAAGGGTTTCCATTCGCTCCTTCGAAAAAAAAACTTGGTAGAAACTGTTTTACTCGGATGCTCTACGGCTAAGGCCGAGCTTAACCAACAAGGACCACCTTCATTGGATTGTCCAAAGTGCGTTCACCATAAAAGTCGCAAGCGGGAAGTGGCCTGCACGCACGCGCGACATATATATATAATATATATATATATATATATATATATATACACAGAATCGGCCAATTTTTGGCCATCGGCATCGGCCAAATTTAGCTGATTCTCTTACCGATTCTTTGAAATTTTAAAATTTTAATTACAAAATATCGAAAATTAAATAAACGAAAAACACTTTATGTTGATTTAGGCCTATATTCATTTCAAAGTGTAATTCTATAAAAATATTTTACATTCAAGAAAAAGGCAAAGCTTGATAAGTTAAGTTGCCCATAAATTTACATTTTCTCTAACTAGCTAATCTCTAAATATTACGAGTATAAACTAGTGAAATCTCGTACTCTATATTAAGTTGTACTTTATAATTTGTATTTTAAGCATCTTATTCGTTGACTTTATTTTAAATATTTTATAAAATAATGTTATAAACCCAAATTGTATATCCATTCTTTTATTCAAATTGAGCGACAGGGCCTTGAAATTTTAATGAAAAATTTTGTTGTTGTCTCCATTGTTGAAGAAAGAAAATGCCTTCAACAAAAGGAAAACCAATTACTTTAAATATTGGTATTCAGTGTATGACACAAATAAAGTTATTTTATCATTTTACTGAATAATAAAACTTACATAATTTTAGCTATGGTATATCAGTAACAAATTTTGATACTGCACATTGTGGAGTGAGCTAAGTTAAAGCATTTAAACAAATTTGAAATGTAAAAAATATGAAAATTGAAACTTTTCACATTAGATTATGATACAGTAAAATTCATGAAGGAAATTGATTTTTTAAAATCTAGGCAAAGAATCGGCATCGGCTAAGTTTTGGAATCGGTACATCAGTAATATACAGGGCGAGTCAAAAGTCTGGAAATATAGGAACTATGCTTTTCAATGCCAAAATACACATATATTTCCATTGAAAAGCATAGGTCCTATGTTTCCAGACTTTTTACTCACCCTGTATATAGGCCTATAGTTTCGATTAATATTTTAAATTTGAATAATTTTAAACATGAAAATAAATTTCCCTATCTTTCTTTTTGATCATTAAAAAGCCATAAATGGATTAAAAGCACTAATGGATCCCTTGTCAATTAAAAGGGATTAAAAAAAATGAGGAATAAGAGGGTGATGAAACGATACATGTTTAAGTTTTATTGGCGAACGTTTCGGAAAATGTTTCCATCATCAGTGCTAAAACAGTTAACATGAATGAACAAATGTAGTGTTTGAAAAATAATTAAATACAGCGTGTCCGAGAATTATCTGTACAATTTTTGGCTGTTATTAAAAGTCAACCATGAAGTGTAGAAATTCCAGTTTGTCCCATTTTACAGAGAATCTCATTAAGTTTTTTCTGATAACAAGTTTAGACAAGTTTTTTCTTTTTTGTACGCGGGTGACAGACATTGATGATTTAAAAGCAAGAATCACAGCTGCTATTGAGCGAATTGATGTGGATATGCTGCAGCGTACATGGCAACATTTGGAGTATCGATTGGATGTTTTGCGAATCACTAATGGTGCACATATCGAATGTTTGTAACAACGTTACTTTAATAAAAGAAACTTTTGAAAATACAGATTCTAAATAATCTTGTTTAAGAATTTTACGTGTGTTATCAAGAATTTTATTAAAAGATGAAATTGTACAGATAATGTTCGGACACACTGGAATTTCTAAAAAACTTGTCAAAACTTGGTATCAGAAAAAACTTAATGAGATTCTCTGTAAAATGGGACAACACTGGAATTTCTACTCTTCATGGTTGACTTTTAATAACAGCCAAACATTGTACAGATAATTCTCGGACACCCTGTATAATGAAACAAAAAGTATACAAAGATGTGACTAAGTAAAAATGAACAAGTAATTATAATATGACATGTTGATGAATTGTAATGAAGCAAAAAATATATAAAGAATAAGGGGGGCAGTTAAAATATGAACAAATGGTTAAAAATAGGGTTATCATCAAAGTATAAGGTAAAAGCGAATGTATAAGTTAACTTGCAAATTCAATGGAAGGTTGGGGTTAATGATTTTGTTGGGTTTGAATAAATATTGGGTGGTGGAATCTTCATTTTGGTAGGATTCGTTCAAGAATTAAGCTGAATGGTAGAAAGTTTCCAACAGTGAGACAAGAGAGTTTATTTCGCCATGCTTAAGCTAAAGGCAGAATTGTCGTTGTTGAGGGATAGTTTTGTAAAAAGAAAATGTAGGGATTCTAAGATACGGAGGTCAGTTGGTTGAAGTGCCGAGTCAATAATTTCGAAACTGGTGGAGTGTTGGGGGTGGTTGCGAAGGTAGCAATCATCCCCTGTAGCTGACTTTGATGTTTTTGTTTTTAAAGGTTGTGAGGTTCTGATAGAGATGCCGCGATGTTCATCCACTCTTATTTGACAAGGCAAAAGGCGCTGCCAATATAATTCGCTTTGAAGCGAATTATATTACATTTATTTCTTAATTTTAACTTGTTTAGCACTGATGATGAAAACTAATTTTCCAAAACGTGTGCCATTAAAACTTCAACATCTACAGTTTCTTCGTTTTCCTATTCCTATTTATTCAAAATGTTTGTACATTTCGAATCACCCTCTATATATATACACAGTGTGAGTGTGTATATATACACTGTGTGTGTGTGTGTGTGTGTGTGTGTGGTGTGTGGTGTGTAATATATATATATATAATTTTATTTTTTTCATTATTCTTGTTTATTAATTACAATTAATAAACAAAAATTTTACTCTATATGAGTAAACTTGTAAAAACATTTAATAATCATTTTATATTAAATATTCAAAATGTCCACCATTTACACGCAAACACCATTTACTGCACACAGTAGTATTCATATTAGTTAAGATTTTGCGTACTTTCTGAACAGTTGCTTCCTGTAAGTGATGCACATTTTGAGGGTTAGTAACATGCACTTTCTTGCCTCGCTCACTCTTTACTGTCGCTTTTATAACGGGCAGTGTTCTTCTGAACACACTAACTGCATGTCTCCTTCTTTAAGGAAGGCACGCAGTTCTAGACTTTCGACACATTTTCATTTCTTTTCTGTCCAGCTCTTTAACGCAAGGGTTAATCTGTATTTTCAATCTTTCATCTACTCAACCGGTTAACTGTGAAACGATCTTCCTCAATCCGCCTTTTCCCCTTGTCTATGACTCCCAATCTTTGAAACGCAGAGTTTCCAAGGCATCTCGAAAACCCTGGACCTTCATTTTCTCTCTCTTCGTCCTCTAATGGGGGTACGTTTTGCGGCATTTTTCCTTGGCTTCTCCTTCCTGCATAAAAAAAAGCTTCCTCCTTCAGGTACCCCGATGGATAGAAGTCCAGAAGTACAATATCAGTGGTTTTCTTAATACAGAGTTAACTGCGTTGTGGATAGGTCGTCTTCAAACCGCTACTGAATATCCTCCAAGGTCGCCTGATCTTACCCCATCGAATTCTATCTGTGGGGTACCTGAAGGTGTGTTGTACTAACCTTTAGAATGTGCAACACTTACAGGAAGTAGTTGTTCGGGAAGTACGCAAAGTCTCCACTAATACGAACACTACTGTGTACCCATCTGTTTTCGGACACTGCACCACATGTTTTCGTGTAAATGATGAACATTTTGAACATTTAACATAAAGTGACTATTAAATGTTCTTCTTACAAGCTTTCTTGAGTACAAAGTAGTTTTTGTTATTAAATGTAATAATTAGTATCCAAAATAATTTCAAAATGTGTCTACATTATTTTGAATCACCCTATATATCATACCTTTGGTTTGCTTCCGCCCGAATTGTTCATTCTGACGAAGGTCAAACTTTTCACTCCACCTCAGACCTACAGTTTAACGTGGGATCCTTACCACGCCCCACCAGCAGCCCAGCGTCTAGGCCACCCAGAGTACCCATTTATCTACCAACCATTTTCTTTACTGTGTGGAAGGATCAACAGCTGGGTTTTGCTGCGTGCCGGCTGCCATCACCGGGTCTCGATCCCGGGGCCAATGGATTCGTAGTCAGCGACGCTAACCACTACACCACCGAGGCGCATTAATATATATATATATATATACAGGGTGTCCGAGAATTATCTGTACAATTTTTGGCTGTTATTAAAAGTCAACCATGAAGTGTAGAAATTCCAATGTTGTCTCATTTTACAGAGAATCTCATTAAGTTTTTTCTGATACCAAGTTTTGACAAGTTTTTTAGAAATTCCAGTGTGTCCGAACATTATCTGTACAATTTCATCTTTTAATAAAATTTTTGATAACACGTAAAATTCTTAAACAAGATTATTTAGAATCTGTATTTCAAAAGTTTCTTTTATTAAAGTAACGTTGTTACAAACATTCGATATGTGCACCATTAGTGATTCGCAAAACATCCAATCGATACTCCAAATGTTGCCATGTACGCTGCAGCATATCCACATCAATTCGATCAATAGCAGCTGTGATTCTTGCTTTTAAATCATCAATGTCTGTCACCCGCGTACATTTCTAAAAAACTTGTCAAAACGTGGTATCAGAAAAAACTTAATGAGATTCTCTGTAAAATGGGACAACACTGGAATTTCTACACTTCATGGTTGACTTTTAATAACAGCCAAAAATTGTACAGATAATTCTCGGACACCCTGTATATATATATATATATAATATATATATATATAATATATA
This sequence comes from Bathynomus jamesi, assembly GCA_023014485.1. Lineage (NCBI taxonomy): Eukaryota > Metazoa > Arthropoda > Malacostraca > Isopoda > Cirolanidae > Bathynomus > Bathynomus jamesi. Next base: position 249,739 of record JAJOZX010003036.1, read on the forward strand.
TATATATTATAGATATATATATATATATATATTATACATGGTAGCGCAAAGTCGCGCATCATAGGAATTTTCAGTGTTGATTTTTTTTTTTCTTTTAGGTTGGGGATGCTGCGAAATTAACAATAGACGAGAGGGTGAGCTTGGTTTTTAATGTATGGAATACCAGGTACAACAAAACGATGAATCGGTACAGAATTTAAATTTTGTACCGATTCATTGATTTGTAGTACTTGGTATTCCATGCATTAAAACCAAGCTCACCCTCTCGTCTGTTGTTAATTTCGCAGCCATCCCCTACCTAAAAGAAAAAAATAATATAAATTTATATTCAACTCTGAGAATTCCTATGATGTGCGACTTTTGCGCCACCCTGTGTGTATATACAGGGGTTAGACAAAATAATATGAACACCCGCCGATTTCACCGGTTATCTTTACGGACTGCTCAGACACAAAGTAAATGGTCAAATGACTGGCAAACCTATTTAAATGCGTAACAGAGAGTGTATACGTCATGTTATAACCCTCACGTTGTTTTTACAGATCTGAGTGAATTATGAATTAGCAGTTATGAAAGACCTGTCAGACTTCCAAAGAGGGCAAATTGTCGGAGCGCGGATGGCTGGTGCATCGGTGACGAAAACCGCTCAGATGTTCAATGTATCCAGAGGAGAATTGGTCAATGGACCGGTGGAAGAATGTAGTCTACTCCGACGAATCCTCCTTTACGCTATTTCCATGTTCCGGTCGAGTTTACGCCTGGAGACAGCCTAAAGATGCTTATGACCCCGACTGCCTGACCCCAACCGTTAAGCATGGAGGCGGATCTGTGATGGTTTGGGCAGCAATATCGTGGAATACTCTTGGCCCAGCTGTAGTACTGCATGGTAGGGTTAACGCCCAGGTCTATCTGTCAATATTGGCTGACCAGGTCCATCCCATGGTCCAAACGCTGTTTCCCAATGGCGGCGCCGTCTTCCAGGATGATAATGCACCAATCCACACCGCTGGATGTGTCAGTTGGAGCAGCAGGTCAGAAGCCGATTCCCACCGCCGGCGTCTTTGGAGGAACTGGAGCAGGGTTTGCTCGAAGAATGGCTCAGGATTCCTCTAGCCACTGTCCAAAAGCTGTATGAATCAATTCCACGACGCATTGCAGCTGTTATTGCCGCTAAAGGAGGACCAACTCCATATTAAGAATGAAAACCGCCATTTATCAAGGTGTTCATATTATTTTGTCCAACCCCTGTATATATATATATCAAACCATTTTTAAATGCAATTTAATTCTCTCTCTCTCTCTCCTCTCTCTCTCTCTCTCTCTCTCTCTCTCTCTCTCTCTCTTCTCTCTCTCTCTCCGTAAATGATTTTCGAACTACATTTTAATTAATTTTCCTTTTAATAATTTTTTTCTTTTTAATAATTTTTTTTCTTTTTAATGTTAAAATTCGTCTATGAAATTTTAGAAACGAAAATTAAAGAAAAGAAAAAGCTGAAACATTTTGACATTTGAACGATATTATTTTACACGTTATTATATAATGAATTATGAATTAATTATATAATAAATAAATTTAAATGACGAATAATTAAAAGTAATTACAAATTTAATTAATAATCCATAATTAATTCTAGTTTCAGGATGACTGGGTGGGCGGAAAGTAGCTCCCTATTTTGGATTGGTAAAAAAATATGTATATTATCCATTTATTTCAGAAGAAATAATATGAAAAGGTAGGCATACATGGTAGGTTTTCTCTGAAATTCAATGTGGGCTCCAACTCTTTCCACCAGCTTCTGGAGCCGCCCAGGAATGGCGTCCACTGACTTTAGCAGGAACTCCGGCGGGATGGAGGACATGACTTCCCGAATTCGGTCCTCCAGTTCTTCCAATGTCCTCGGTTTGGTGCGGTAGACTTCTTCCTTTACCCACCCCCAAAGAAAGAAGTCGCACGGTTACCGCTGAAAAACGGCAGAATCGGTTCAGTGTAACGGTGTGGTGTGGTATGACCTCAGATCAGGTTGTGGGCCCGTTCCTTCTGCGCAACACCATGAATGCTGAGCGGTACCTTGCTATGTTGCGAAACGAGGTCTGGCCGGTTGTCAGCACATGGGAGAACATCGACGATCTGATATTTATGCAAGATGGCGCCCCTCCGCACTTCGCTCTGTTGTCCGTGAGTGGCTGGATGCCCACTTCCCTGGGCGTTGGATGGGTCGTCGTGGTCCACATCAATGGCCAGCCAGGAGCCCCGACTTGACACCGTGCGACTTCTTTCTTTGGGGGTGGGTAAAGGAAGAAGTCTACCGCACCAAACCGAGGACATTGGAAGAACTGGAGGACCGAATTCGGGAAGTCATGTCCTCCATCCCGCCGGAGTTCCTGCTAAAGTCAGTGGACGCCATTCCTGGGCGGCTCCAGAAGCTGGTGGAAAGAGTTGGAGCCCACATGAATTTCAGAGAAAACCTACCATGTATGCCTACCTTTTCATATTATTTCTTCTGAAATAAATGGATAATATACGTATTTTTTTACCAATCCAGAATAGGGAGCTACTTTCCGCCCACCCTGTACATATATATATATATATTTATATATATATATATATATATATATATATATATATATATATTATATATACCGTAAGATGGGGTAACTGGGCATGGTAAACTGGGCCCTACTAAGTTTAAGATAAATTTAGTTATTATTTTTTCCATACATTTTAGGTACCTATGGAAAAAATTCATACTGTTATGTAACGAAATTTATCTTAAACTTAGTAGGGCCCATTATCTCTGCAAGTGCCCAGTTATCCCATCTTACGGTATATATATATATATATATATATATATATATATATATGTATAGAAACGACGTAAGTATAGAGGAGCGTTCTGCACACGAGGAAGAGAAATAACGAACAAATGAAAAAATGAGGTGAACCGCCCGGGAATCGAACCAAGGATCTTCCGATTGCCGGTCAGATGCGCTATACATTACACCACGGGCCTCGATCAGTTATAAGTCGAAATTCTCCTACATAGGGCAGAAACCAATGCCTTGAGAGGGCACCCTCGCAAATCGTGAATATGTACATTTAACTGCAATGACCACGCAGTATATTAATGTATAGAAACGACGTAAGTATAGAGGAGCGTTCTGCACACGAGGAAAGAAATAACGTGTGCACGCTCCTCTATACTTACGTCGTTTCTATACATTAATATACTGCGTGGTCATTGCAGTTAAATGTACATATTCACGATTTGCGAGGGTGCCCTCTCAAGGCATTGGTTTCTGCCCTATGTAGGAGAATTTCGACTTATGACTGATCGAGGCCCGTGGTGTAATGGATAGCGCATCTGACCGGCAATCAGAAGATCCTGGGTTCGATTCCCGGGCGGTTCACCTCATTTTTCATTTCGTTATTTCTCTTCGTCGTGTGCAGAACGCTCCTCTATACTTACGTCGTTTCTATACATTAATATACTGCGTGGTCATTGCAGTTATATATATATATATATATATATATATATATATATATGAGAGAGAGATCGAGATCACGATGATTGTCCTCAAGAACAAATGACAAAGTTCATCAATGGAGTACCAGAACGTGTCCTCCCTTTACATAATGCAAAGGGAGAAGCAACACGATTCTCAATATATTGATTCAATAAATCTGTTATTATTTATTGACTTTTTTTATTATCAGATCAAAAACTATGACAAAACCGAAGGTGTCTATTTACTTTTGTGAACCATATATATAGATATACTGTATATATACTAATTCTTTAATTTAAATGATATTGGAGAAGTTCTATCATGAACATCTTGTTGTAAAGTAACTTTAACGTGTTAATTTTAACCACTTCTACAATTGTATATACGAACTGTATTATTGCCAAATTTCGCAAGATTTATTAATTATAACACCTTAAAAAGAAAATACAAAAATGGTGGTTTTTTTTTTAGAATTTTTTGCAAGATAAAATTCTTTAAATTTCATTAAATTTTCAGATGAGTTATTACCAGGTAAAAAAATTTTAACCTACTTTTCTTAGCTATTATTATTTATTATTAATTATTATTATTATTATTATCATTGTAGAAAAGTTTGAAAGAAGAGACTGGAATCTAATTGAAATACATTTTTCTATAACTACAATAAAGGTAATATTTTTGTATTTCACACTGCCTATTACCATTTGGCCGGCCACACACAGGATCGTCTTACGACTGACGACTTGGGTCGTGACGACTCGAGTCGCGTGTGATTTTACATTGACATAATACGAGCCCCGCACACCGCAGCGACCACGACGCGATTCTGGAAATCGTCACGACCCAAGTCGTCAGTGATAGGTCGCAAAACGATCCTGCGTGCGACCGGCCAACGTAAAACAACTGTTGAGAGCAATTTTATTATCCATTGATACCTTTTAATATGAGTGACATAAAAAGTTTAAGAAAAGGTAAATAAAAGCTTAAAATTAATAATATTTATTTAATACTCTTTTTAGACAGATTAAAGGTCTCCTTTTCATATCATATTTGCGGATGAATCGATCTTAAATAAAGTAAATTCACTCTTATTTGAAGAATTCAAAGAAACCAGTAGAGAAAAAAAATATATTTTTACTCATCATATATTTGTAGGGCTAGTATAATAGTATATTAAAATTCCTGTGAAGCAGACATACGCAGTAAAGTATTTTAATATATATATATATATATATATATACACAGGGTGATTCAAAAGTCAGGTTACATAGGGCTTTTCTGTTTCTTTCTTTGTAGGTAAATGAGTTATGAGATGTTATCGAAGGAGGAGCGCATATTCCTAGTTGGCTGCACAAGTGCATTGCCGTTAACGGTGGCCATATCGAACATGTGATGTGACTATTCCCCTGTATCGTTACATAATACAGTATATATATTATATATATATATATATATATATATATATATATATATAATTTGTAGGTTGGAAGAGAGCGTGCAATTTTGCTTCGTAATTTTTCATTTGTACATTTATGTTGCCATGAAATAAATATTTTTCCCGTTGATACGAGAGAGAACAGTATGACGCATAACCTGCAGTAGAATTAGGTAGACAAAGACGTAAATCGAGTAGATCTTGGGATCATGATGACATCTTAAGATTGTTTTGTGAGATAGTTACACTACACTATTTGTACAACACTCTAATATACAAGTAACTGTTTGAATTTTGTTAATTTATAAATTAAGCATAGAAATGATGAATCATATATATATATATATAAATTTTACTGAAGGAGGAATTTAAGGATTAAATGATGGCTGGTTGGAGAGTAATTGGATTAACAAATAATAGAGTATCTTCATATTAATTGTGAAATCGATGCATAAGATCAGAAATTGATCAGTCCTGTTCACACACATATGCACACCAGTAACATTCTACGCACACGCACATACGCAAACATATATAAAACATATCTTTATATACGAAGATGGTTGGTAACTGACACGACTGATCAGAACCTCGGACAGCTGGTTCTGCACTGCTTATTCGAGATATCCTGTCCCTCTGTCTGATTCACTTCCTATTTACTACTGCATCATTCGTGGCCTTTCCTCAAATTTCAAGTTGGTTGAACAACAACAACAACACCACCACCACCACCTCTAAACCTCCTCATCTCTTCCTCACTGAAACTCTAAGTGGCTGAGACAACTGACAGCGACCCCTTTTCTGTACCTTCCTCCTTTCTGTATAGTCGCTTTCATTCCAAAGGTGGATGTTGCGTATATGTAGGCAACGACCAAACATGCTCTCGTATTCCCGAACTTGAATCTTCTGAATTGCACAACCTCTGGCTACGCTTAATTGCCAAACTCAAATGAAATACATCTGCGCTGTCTACCTTTCTTCTAATTCTACTGACTGTCCAAAACTCTTTTGCTACATTACTTCCAAAGTGGAATACATTCTATCCCACTCTCCTTTTGTTGGACTCTCCATTTTAGGAGATTTCAATGTTCACCACCACCTTTGGCTTTCCTCCCATTTCACTGACCCCTGGTGAACTAGCTTACAACTCTTCTATTCTGAATTGACAGTACCCAACTCGTATCTCCGATCGCCTTGGAGATAGGCCCATCATTCTGGATTTATTTCTCACTGATCCTTTTTTTAACTCTGTTAAACTTTTTTCTCCGTTGGGTTCTCCAACGACAATCTTGTATCCATTTCCTGTCCTGTCACTCCAATTCGGTCTTTAGAGCCTGACTGGGAGGCCTTTAGGCAGTACTTCTCTGATTTCCCATGGAATGATTACTGCTTCCGCGGCAGGGCCCCTCCGAGTGCCCTGAGCACATTACGGAGGTGATTCTCTCTGGCATGGAAGCATACATTCCATGTTGTAATCCTACTACTAATGCAAAGAAAAAACTTTGGTTTAACTTTTCTTGCTCTAATGCTATCCGGAACAAAGAGGAGGCTTTCAGAAGGTACCGTCGCCATCCAACTCCTGACTATCACTCACCTTATACAGTATTTCTGGCCGGAATTGTGCAAAATACTCCTCCATCAGACAAAAATGTGAAACCCTATCCAATTCTAATTATTCTCGCTCTTTCTAACACCTAACCAAGAACTTCAACAACTTTACTTCTTTCCCTTCTCTTTTCTGATGGTTCAGCTGCCCTCTCTTCTCTTGATAAAGTTGAATTCTTCTCTCAAACTTTCGCCTCCAACTCAACCCTCCTCCATCTCCTCCTCCCTCTAACTCAATTGTGTGTGAAATTAGAATGTTTTTTCTGCCCTCTGTGGTCTGAACTCGAGAAAGGCGTACCGTCCTGATGGAGTGTCTCCTATTGCTCTCAAGAACTGTGTTTGTGTTGACACCCTACCGAAGTAAACTGTTTCGTCTTTGTCTTTTATCTGGTACTTTTCCTTCCTGTTGAAAGTTCGTTTTCATTCAGCCTGTCCCATAGAATGGTTACCGTTCTCAACCCTCCAACTATCGTTCAATTGCTTTGGATGACAGAGACAGAAACTGAGCGGGGGTGAAGAAACTGCGGAGGCAGTACAGCACACCTACCCTCTTAGAAGCTGTTTTGGAAAGAGAGTATATGTGACCTTTCCAGGAAAGATCACGAGAAAAGGAAACGCCAAGAATGTTAAGAGAAGAGGAAGGATTGAGTTGTATATTGTTGAAGGTAAGGGAAAGATTGTGACGAGTAGACAGATGGAGGAACTGAGTTTTTGAGGCATTGAAAGCCACAAGGTTTTCTCTGTCCCAATCAGAGGTCGCAGAAAGATCAAAGGTCAGATGTTCCATAGCCGTCCTACATGAATCATGGAGTGACTATTGAGAGGGACGTTTTGCAAAACGGGTGAAGTGAGGAGAGGAACATCAGCAGAGGAATGAATAGGACAGGAAGTACGACTTAAAATATCATTGATAAATAAAAGGAAAAGAGTGGGTGACAGGACAGAACCTTGAGGAATACCACTATTAATAACTTTAGGAGAACAACAGTGGCCATCTACAACCGCAGCCATAGATCGGCCAGAAGGGAAATTAGAGAGGAAAGCACAGATAGAAGGATAGAAACCGAAGGGGGCAGTTTGGAAATTAAAGATTTGTGCCAGACTGTATCAAAAGCTTTTGATATATCAAACGCAAAAGCAAAAGTTTTATCGGAATCCCGAAAGGAGGATGACCAAGACTCAGAGATAAGCAAGAAGATCGCCAGTAGAACGTCACTTGGGGAACCCATATTGACGATCTGAAAGAAAATTGTGAGAAGAGAGGTGTTTCAGAATCTTCCTATTAAATAAGGATAGATTCAAAAACTGGAAAGACAGGAAATCAAAGCAATTGGACGATAGTTGGAGGGTTGAGAGCGGTCGCCCTTCTTTGGGACAGGCTAAATGAACGCGAACTTCCAGCAGGAAGGAATAGTACTGGATGAAAGACAGACAAGAGAGTTTGCCTGGGTAGGGAGTCAGCACAGACGCACAGGAACACCATCAGGACCGTACGCCTTCCAAGAATTGATCCCAGATAGGGCAGAAAAAACCTCTCGGGAAGAGATTCTAATTTCTGACATAATAAAGTTAGGAGGAGATGGAGGAACAGCACTGGAATCGTCCAGGGTTGAGTTGAAGGCGAAAGTTTTAGCGAAGAGTTCAACTTTTTCAGGAGAAGAGACGGCAACTGAGCCGTCGGAATGGAAAAGAGGAGGGGAAAGAAGAGGAAGTAAAGTTGTTAGAGAGATTCTTAGCTAGATGCCAGAAAGAGCGAAAAGAACTAGAATTTGACAGGTTATCACATTTTTGTCGGATGAAGGAACTTTTGGGGAGTTGAAGAACAGGTTTTGCACGATTCCAGGCAGAAATATAAGCCGAGTGAGAGTCAAGAGTAGGAGGGCGACGGTATCTTCTGAAAGCCACCCCCCTCTCTGTTGCGAATAGCATTAGAACAAGTAAAGTTAAACCAAGGTTTTTTTGCATTAGTGGTAGGAATAGAATATGGAATGTACGTTTCATGCCCGAGAGAATCACCTCCGTAATGCGCTCAGCACACTCAGAAGAGCCCCGGCCACGAAGCAGTAATCATTCCATGTGAAATCAGAAGTACTGCCTAAGGGCCTTCCAATCAGCGGCGCTAAAGTGCCAAAGACGCCGCCTCTTGGGAGGATCGAAAGGCCTAATTGGAGCGATAGGACAGGAAACAGATGTAAAATTGTGGTCGGAGGAGCCCAACGGAGAAGGAAGTTTGACAGAGTAAGAATAAGAATATTCTTAAACACCTCTTTTCTCATAATCTTCTTCCAGATCGTCAGTATGGGTTCCACAAGGGAAGCTCTACTGGCGACCTTTTTGCATATCTTTCTCACTCTTGGTCATCCTCCTTTCGGGATTTTGGTGAAACCTTTGCTATTGCGCTAGACATATCAAAAACTTTTGATAGAGTCTGACCTAACTCCTTAATTTCTAAGCTGCCCTTCTTCCGTTTCTATCCTTTTATCTGTGCCTTCATCTCTCATTTTCTTTCTGGCCGATCTATAGCTGCGGTTGTAGATGACCACTGTTCTTCTCCTAAAGCTAGTAATAGTGGGGCTCCGTCTTGTCATCCACTCTTTTCCTTTTATTTATCATTGATCTATTAAGTCGCACTACCTGTCCTATCCATTTCCATGCCCATAATTCCACCGTTCACTTCCTCACCCGCTTCACAAAGCGTCCTTCTGAACAGTCACTCCATGATTCGCGTAGAACGGCTGTGGTGCACCTGCCTGACCTCAGACCTCTAATTGGGACAGAGAAAATCCGCCTTTTTCTGAGGAGTGTAACTCGCTTCCATATTAACCATTGCGTGTTATTCTACCTGCAACAAAAAAAGGTCCCAAAACAAGACATCATTTTGAACATTTGTTTTCGTTCTAATGTATTACTTTCGTAAATTTAATTTAAAATAAATTTTCCTATGACACCGGTCTCATGGGACACCCCGTATATATATAATTTTTGGCAATAGTGTTAGTAGATGAAGTCATAGGTAGAAGATAAAGAAATAAAGGTCTCAATGTTTTTTGTAAAGCACCGCTCCGCCCATACACTTATTCAACCTATTCAGGGTAAGAGCAGTTCGTAGCCTCATTGCCAGGTACATAGAGAGTCGGTGTACTAACGAGGTTTCCATACGTGGTTTATCACCACTGGAAGCAAAAATGCTGCGTTGTTATAATCCAATGAGTGGTCAGATTAGTAAACATATTTGTGCTTGTGTTATTAGTTTGCATTGGAGACACACTGCTGGCTCTACAGGTCCGGGTGCATGATTCATCAAAAACAGGATACACCGCATGTTTGTTTCCTCCTTAACCTTTATCCCCCTAAGGTCTTTTCCAAGAGTGAATAAAATCGTCTGACATTAGCCAGAACAAAATCAGTAAAGTGACACTGGGTATTAAGGGTTTAACAGACGTTTGCTTTAACCCTTTAACGCCTGGAGGTCTTTTCCGAGGCTGAATAAAATCGTCTAGCGTTTGCCAGAACAAAGTCATTAAAGTGACACTGGGCACTAAAGAGTTTTAAGGCAACACAAATGCCCCATTTCTAATCACCAATACATTCATATCACCTTGGACTTGCTCCACACAAACTGCGTAATACCGACATAAAACTGACGGTAAAATCATTAAGTTTTTTTGGACAGGTATTTCTAATTTAATCTAATAAGAAGCAAAATTATAATTCAACCAACCTAACTAAATTTATTTCCCCTCACTCCAATCTAACCGGGCATTATTTAACCTAATACATATTTAACACAAATGAACTTCATATAACTTTATTAATCATACCTAATCTAATTATATATAAGCTTTAATTTTATGCTATTGAGCAACGTGTGGGTGTTACAGTTAAGAGTGTTACGAAATAATTACGTTATATAATGCGTGGTAATGAGAGAAGAGGGACAGCGTATTTAACGTACCAGAACAAAAGTTATTCATAATTCTAACGAAGGAACCGCGTAATCTGCAAAATATTCATTTAATTGCATAACCTAACCGGGCACTGTTTTACTTAATAAAATTTAACCCAACCGAACTTCTAATCGTAACAATATCGAATATAATTATACAGGGTAGTTGAAGATAATGTTAGCACTTGATATGTCTATTAACGTTCACTGAAATGTGGTAATATTTTAATGAACAACCCTGTATTTAACTTCTTATTTCATGTCTTACTCAGCAAAGGGAGTTTTCTTTTATTTTAATGACGTTATAATAAATATATATACTGTATATTCTACTCAAAAGAATTTAAGGGTCAAAGGAAATTTTTTGATCATTTTTGTAAGTATGTCTTTTTAAGCCAGATAGGGTTAGAATATCCCCCTTTGGGTTGTCATTTGGACTATAGTCATCACGTTATTATGGGACATGCAATCATTGCACTTATCTTTAGAAACTTTTTAAGTTAACCCAGATTTCCTTTTCATAGATTTGAAGCACGAACTTAGTCAGACTAAACTGACAAACTGCCTCGAAACACCCATTGTGAGACACAAAGATCAGTAGAAAAATAAGAAACCCAGAAGATATAGGATCTCTACAAACCGACATAAACAGAATCTACAAGTGGACGGAAGACAACAATATGAAGTTTAACACCGAGAAATTTCGGCTATTACGGTACGGAAAAAGAGAAGACCTAAAATCCATGGAATATTTTACCCCAAATGGACAGGAAATTCAGAGAAATTCCAGAGCAAAAGATTTAGGGGTTGTAATTACAGATGATGCGAAATTTGAAACACAAAATAAGATAGCAGTAAACAGAGCAAAGAGAATAACGGGACAAATATTGAGAACCTTTAAACGAAGGGATAGGAATGTAATGATTCCTCTACTGAAAACCCTGATCATACCCAAATTGGAATACTGCTCGGTCCTAACATCCCCATATAAAAAAGAAGACATTAGACAGCTAGAAGGGATCCAGAGAAGCTTCACAGCCAAGATCAATGGGTGCAAAGAACTAAATTACTGGGAAAGGTTACGCGAACTAGACCTATATTCACTGGAAAGGAGAAGAAAGAGATACACCATTATTTACACTTGAAAAATAATGGAGAAACTAGTCCCTAATCTTACTCTGAACACTATAACCCCAAACAACGGTGGAAGGTAGAAACCGTAGACTGTCGTATTCTCAAATTGAAGACGAGACAGGGGACATCCTTAACCCTGAAAGAAAATAGTTTTGTAGTGAGAGGACCAAAACTGTTTAATCAGTTGCCCAAAGACCTAAGAAACACGAAGGGAGTTGCAGTGGACATCTTCAAAAGAAGACTAGATGCCTGGCTCAGAACAATCCCCGATGAGCCGGGCGTACCTGGCTATGTGAGGTGGAGAGCACAAGAAACCAACTCACTACTTCACCAGGCCAACTCGAGAGGAGGGGCGACAAGCTTGATCTTCGCGAAATGAGGAATCATCGCGCGAAACCTTTGTAAGGTAAGGTGTGTATATATATATATATATATATATATATATATATATAATATACTGTATACAGAGTCAAAAGTTCTGCCTCAGAGGTATTTATTGTATAGTTATTGTTGAGGTGGGACTTTTGACTCTCCCTGTATATGCAGTATATACGTTAAATATTATAAAAACCTCAATTATTGAGTAGCCGCTCTTATATTTTAAACAGATTCCCACTGCCTGGCTTTCTGCATATATACAGGGTGATGCATAAATATTTCATAAATCGCAAGGTGTATTCTTGAAACAAAAGTAAAGATAAAACACCATATAAACATAGGTCGAGAAACTCGTAGGTTTCGAGCTTAAGCACGCGACAGAAAAATGAAACTCCTAAAGATTTCTTACATTTTATGCAAATACTCATTGTGATAAATTTGCTTCATTAAAGTAAATGTTCGAAATTCGGCCACCAGATTTAAATCCTCTTGATTATTACTTGTAGGGTCATTTAAAAAGCCTAGTTTATGTTACAGTAGTCCGAGCACGTGATGAATTGTGGCAACGCGTTCGAGATAATTGTGAAACGATCCGCAATAGTTCAGGAATTTTTTAGCGTGTCAGACAAGCACTGGTGCCGACGTGCTGAGGTATGCATTCAAGAAGTCGGAAAGAATTTCAAACATTTACTTTAATGAGGCAAATGTATCACACTGTGTATTTGCATAAAGTGTAAAAAAATCTTTAGGAGTTTCATTTTTCTGTCACGTGCCATAGCTCGAAACCTATGGGTTTCTCGACCTGTTTATATGGTCTTCTTTCTTTACTTTTCTCTCAAGAATACACCCTGCGATTTATGAACCACATTTATGTATCACCCTGTAAAAAATCCCCATTTGTATACCTTTCGTTCAGTATCGGATTGGACGTCACTTATCCGGTTCAAATCAAATTGTCGCAGTTACGCCCTGAAGCTCTTTGATTCGTCCGATTCAATTACATTTCGAAAGATTAATCATCTCATAATTTCATAAATGGTGCGCGATATCGTTCCATTGTTGGACTCTCATACCAAGTTCCTCTTTAATGCAAATCTCTCGCCAAATGTTCGCGGCCCAAATTAGCCTCTTTTTGACATCGCGTCTCTCTCTACTTCTCACTTTAGCCTCATTTTTCAGCCTAATTTCTTTTCAATTTTAGTTTTAGGCTTTAATTATATATTCAAGGGTGTGTTCAGTAATTTTTTCTTAATATTTCACACATTTGTGGTATACTGTACCGTATGTCAGATTACAATCGATTTTGTGCAATATAATATTTAAGCTAATTTTGCCAAACTCGTTTATTATTTTGAAAATTAGTGCATGTCTCAGCATATATATACACACACTCGTATATATAATAATATGGAAATATAAAAGCATAACCGCGCATTTTTGCCTATGTTGGGCTAATATTATGAAAAAGAAAAACTATAATATTTGTCATTTACCATTACTTATTCGGATTATAGCGGACTTAATTTTCCCAGAAGAGTTCCTTGTTCCATGACTGTCTGTGTATAACATGTACGAGTATGTATAATATATATATATATATATATATATATATATATTATATTATATATATATATATATAATGTTACAAGCCGAATTCCTGTTTTTAAAAGCTAAATTAGTTATGATATTTTAGCACGAACTGTTTTGTATTTATAAAATGAAAATATTTGCATCAACTTTCCCTTCCAGGTAAATCAGTGTAATTTTCTTTTTAATATAAAGTTGGTTTATTTTTCGAATACAGACAACTGAGTTTAACTGTAATTTTCAGAGAAAATTTATTTTAAATTAAATTTACAAAAGTAATACATAGAACTAAAACAAATGTTCAAATTAATGTTTTGTTTTGGGACCTTTTTGTTTGGTTGCGAGTAGACTAACACGCAATAGCTAATATGGAACCGAGTTACACTCGTGAGGAAAAGGCCGCCTCCTTTTCCTCACCATTTCCTCGTGGTCTCCTATGAGACCGAACGGATCTTTTCCGTTTGACACACATGGTTCGATTTTATTTTAAATTTCTACACAGACGTAGTTTTGCATGCCGATTACGAAAATCAGAACCATGTTTTGAAGAAATTAATAATAAAAAAGTTACAACCCTTTAAAGTATTTTATTAGACCCGCCCTTCGTGCGGGTCGCGGGTAGCAAAAATTAACCAAACTATCACGATTTAACCTAACCAATCGTCAAGGGCGTACAAATTAACCTAAAAAATAAATAAAAAACAATAATTTTTTTATATTTATTTATTAATACTATAACACCAGGAATGTCTGTCAGTCAGTCCGTCCCGCTCAGTTTGTCAGTCGGTCACGCTGAGGAACGTTTGTCGGTCACGCTCAGGAACGTTTAGGTTAAGTCGTGATATTGTTTTTATTTATTTTTTTAGGTTAATTGTACGCCCTTGACGATTGGTTAGGTTAAGTCGTGATAGTTTGGTTAATTTTTGCTACCTGCGACCCGCACGAAGGGCGGGTCTTAGACTAGTTGTAACCTTTTTATTATTAATTTCTCCAAAAAATGGTTCTGATTTTCGTAATCGGCATGCAAAACTACGTCTGTGTAGAAATTTAAAATAAAATCGAACCATGTGTGTCAAACGGAAAAGATCCGACCGAACTTATGGGACACCCTGATATATACATATACTCGTGCCTTTTGTATGAAACAAAAATGCTCCCACCAGCTTTCGAACCCGAGACCTGATTAGTAGTCGTGACCTCTACCATCACACTACGACGGGATAAAAGGTAACACAACTGTTGTATATTTAAAAGACATAGGAAGTACTTAATGTTTTCATATCCTGAGATGCTTTACGCTGTTAACCCTCCCTCGCTCGAGGTAATAGCAGTATTTAATTCAAATATCTCTGGTATAACACGCGTCCCATAGATGGATTCGTAGGATTCCCAGTGATGTACCAGAAAGATTTAAATTAAATGCTGGAGGGATTCTTCGATCATTTAAATATACAACAGGTTGTGTAAACTTTTATCCTGTTGTAGTGTGATGGCATCACTTGCAACATCTACTCAGGAGGTCCTGGGTTCAAATCCTGGTGGGAGCATTTTTAATTCATTAAAAACACGTACTCATACATGGTTTTTATATAATGTGAGCGCGTTTCTACATCGTGTTGTACGAAGTTTTTTTTTTCCTGCTCTTTGCTAACATCAAAATAACTAGTGGCTGTCAATTCAGCAGTTAATTCTATCAGTACCAGTATGTGTATAAAGTATCAGTGAATACATGAAAATAAATTATTAAGTGAAAGGCTAGTGTCGTATAGCGTGGACAAAGAAAATAACATAAATTGAAAATAATTCAAGCGGAACACGGAGATTCAGTGAAGTTCTGCTACACACAGCAGGAGAAATGTCTTAAAACCCAGTAAGATCAAATTTCGCGGGCGAAACTAGAAAAACGGAAAGGAAACAGGAAGAAAGTAAACCAAAACTATGGTTACAAAAAATGTGTAAATTGCTGTAAACCAAAAAAGTTAGAGATGAATTATGTTTAAAGGAATGCGCCGCGTACCAACTCTGCGACTGCGAAAATGAAGTGGACCAGACCGTTGGCTTAAAATGCATTCTGTGCAATACCTTTAAACATTACAAATGCAAAATTTTAGGAAAAATGGACGGAAATGATGAATAGAATGAATAACAAAATCAGTGGCTTTTATGGCTTCGTGTGCGTCAAGTGCCTGGAAACCACAGAGAATTATTGCAAACGGGAATGGAGAATTTGCAATAGAAGGAACTATTACCCGAATTTCACCGGCAGAAAGAGAGGAAATAATAGAAAACGCCTGCACAAATGAAAATGGGACTCAGGAGACCAAGGGAAGCTCGCTAGAGGGAGGTGCAGAAGTAACCTCAGTCGAAGAAATACCTCCTACACAAACTAGAAACATGATGAATAAAAACGAAAGGACCCTCAAAAGTTAAAATCCCATTGAGTAGAGAAGAGGTGGTGCTAAAACAAAAGAAAGAAATGGACAGGATTCATAAGGAATCTAAAAGATGGACCATATGTGAATATTATGAAATAGGCTCGTGTAAATATGGTTCTGGATGCATATATAACCACCATAAAAATGTTTCTACATGATGAAGAGTGGAAGTTGCAGGAGCGGAGCAAACTGCTACTATTTCTACTCTTCTATGTGCAGACAATTAGGGAGAAAAAAGCCTAAATATACTGCAGAATGTCCATATTTTCACATTAAGGATATTCAAAGAAGAAGAAGAGAAATAACGGCTCAAACCCAAAATAAAAGAAGCAACAACAGAGCCAAGAAAATACATTTTTTAGAATAAGTGAGAACGATAAAAGAACAACTGTCCCTTTCAATGAGAAAAGACCGAACTCTGCGGATATATGTACCCCAGAAATACATACACCCCTTCCTGTCCAACACCAGCCACCGTTAATTCAACAACCACAATGGTATCAAGGGTCGCTTCCCCAGTATTCCCAACGGTTCATACCGAACGGGAACCGTCAAACTCGACCAGAAAACGACCATTCTCCAGGAAAACCTAGCACGAAGATTTTTGAACCCTATAATTTATTGTATATAAATACACAAGGCCTGTACACTGGATAATGCAGACGCCAGATTTCAATATTGCACAATTTAGCTCTGGGAAAAAGCACAGGTATCATATGCCTAACGAAAATGCACTTGTATAGATGCGACAAAGCTGTGAAAACTGCATCAAAGACGCTGAAACAGCATTACAGAACTAAACATATACAGAACGGATAGATTTGCTAGAAAAGGAGAAGGATGTTGCATTTACATGAAAAACAGTCGCATGTAAACTGAAGGTAAGCAAACCGAACAGCACAGTTGAAATTCTTATTTTAGAAGTAAAAGAATTGAACCTAATCATTATGAACGTGTACAGACCACCAAACACCAAAAAACGTGAATTCTAAGTCGTTACAAATGAAATGGAAAACATGTTAAAAATTACATAAAACTCCAGCATCAAACATTTTAATTTGTGGAGATTTTAATTTTCCATTCATAATATAGAAGAGAAATGACAGTTATATATGTTGGTTTCGTGGTAACATTATAAAAGATAATAGAAACCAGGTAATAATGCTATTAGATACCATGGAACATTATACACTTACCCAGAAAATCTGTGAAGCGACTAGAAAATAAAACATTTTGGATTTCATTTTGACAAATAACAAAGATGATGATGAATAAAAAGGTAACGCGCACAAATTTCTCTGACCACAACCTGATCGATATGCAATTAAAGTCAGCAAACATGGGACCAAAAACGTATTCCAGAGTCGGGAGAAATATTTGAAGGTTTAAATACATATATTAAATACTCACGACGGAAGAAATCACTCGACGCAGGACAAATTCTACTTCCATTAAAGAACACGAACATTGCATCTTTATTCAGAGGAGGTAACAGAGCTAAGCCTAAGAATTATCGGCCAGTATCTCCAGGTTTGTACGCAGGATTTTTCAAGGGGGGGGGGGTGCAAGGCTCGTAAAATTAAAAGGTGTGAATCATATGAAAAACTTTTTCACAACAAAGTATCCACAGTTGTGCCAAAAACACAAAAATACACAAAATAAATATTCTTAACTTTACTAAACATATTCTTGCTATAATGTTTAACCTATCACACTACTCACTTGACTAGATCTACAAAAAGAGCACAACTCTGTTTCTCACTGTAATACTCACCGTTGTGCTATAAGAATAAAAGTACAGAAATCTAATATTTTTTACTAAACTTCTTATTTTTATTATAATGTCCAATATATCATACGAACTGCTTCATCCGATTTAAGAAAACGATAAAAGCGCAAACAATGACAACAATGCGTGGTGGAAGGAGGGGGTGCTCAACCCTTGCACCCCCCCCCCCCACCTTATAAAGAAAAGAATTTACTCAATCCGAACCAATGTGGCTTCAAGGCTGGAAGATCATAGGAGTAAAACGGACTGATTTTGCTAAAGCCTTCGATAAATGTGATCACGGAATTATAGCACACACACTAAAGAATACAGGAATTACTGGAAAGCTGGGACGATGGATACTTAATTATCTGACCAAAAGAACACAAGAGTGATAGTAAATACAGTCAAATTTGAAGTATCCGAAGTCATCAGCTCTACCCCAGAAGGTACAGTATTAGTTTCCTTAATGTTTGTAATATGTATATTAGGGTGACAGTTAAAAAGGTCGTAAATTACATTTTTGTAAATTTCATGTTCTCACCTCTAACAATGGTTAGGTTGGTGGCAAAAATGATGTATGTAAAATTTGAAAACATTATTTTTACTTTTAGAGGAGCTCAATGAGGTCAAAGGTCACCAGTTCAAGTCCGGCACAGAGCCTACTTTCCTTCCCTTTTCTTTTCTTTCTTTTTCAAATGTGCTGTATCCACTGATATACAACAATTTATGCTAAATTAGAGTTAGTAGAGCATAGTATAATACAAAAAAAGTGTTTAACAACATCAAAGCAGTCTGAGTCAATCAGCCAAAGTCTTCTTCATGGCATCAGGGTATCGTCGTCGGTGTTCATGTACGACCTGAAGCACAAACTGCAGCTGTTCTTCATCTTTCGTCAGCAATCCACAGTACTCCTGTATAAGCGCCACGCCTCGCTCGGCGTGGTCGTTAACAACGCTCAGGGTGTTCACCATGCGCTGGGCCAGCTGATAGCTCTGCAGTGTACTCCATAAGGCCTCATCTTCTTATAGAAATGTGGTCGGAAGTTTCAGCAGCTCGAACAGCGATAGCGACCTCTTAGATACGAAGCTTGCCAGCTGCCGCTCTTTGACGGTCTTAAGATCTACTTGAGCTTTTTTAGGTGGTTCCTCATCACTTGGATTACTCTCTTGAATGGTCTGGACCATAATGCTTCTCGTTGGCTGGTATATTGTCGTCGAATAGCGAGAGGGCGACAAGCTCTTCTGACAGGTACCATAAATGGGAGCTGAATTTATCAGCTGCGACTTTAGCAATTGCCGGGTGGACAGTTTCATATGCGACGAGGTCTTTCATGAACTGTAGATCGTTGGCAGGAGCAGCAGCAGCACTTGGTGCTGTGAACCAGGCCTTTATGTAGAGGCGAGCTGTGAAGACACAAATGTCACTTAGACCTCGCTCTTCCCTTGGAGTGAGTCGGATCTGGGAGCGGAAAAGCCAGATCTTGATCGTGTAGATTAGTTTTGCCATCCAGCGTGCTTTATGGATAGTACCTGGGCCCCTGAAGCGCACATCTCGATCCGGTTTACCACTGAGGAAGATGAGGCACAGTTCAAGCAGCTCTTGGTAGTCGTCTCTGAGCTGATGCTTGGGAAGCTGGTGGCGGATGAAATCAATTGTGCTTTCCTTAATATCTGAAAGCTGTGCGGCAGTTCTTTCATCAGAAGAGTCTTGATAGCGACTTTGGTTGATAGATGGCCACTGATCCTTGAAACGCTTGAAGATGCCAACATTGGGTGCGTTAGACTCTCCCATGCACTGCACAAAGACAGCACTGATGACAATTTCAAAGATATGGTGGCGACAAGCTAGGAAAAGGTGGTTTCGCCCCCAGACTCTGTTCAATGCGTATGCAAGCTCCATTAATCCTTCCTGTATTTGAGCTGGTGGTGTCGAAGCTCATCGCAACTACATTTTTGTCCACTCCTCACTCCTTTAGCGAATCACAAACGGCCTTGGCTTGCGCTTCGCCGGTTCCTGATCGAATTTCAGCCACAGTGAGCAGCTGCGAGACCCCAACTCCGGTGATTATAACTGGGAGGCGTTCAACGTGCTGATTGCCAGTGATGTCGGTGAGAAGCTTCCCGTCCCAGTGCACCACCAATGGAACGTCTGCTTTGAACTCGTCCTTCAGCTTCTCAGCAGTCTTCTTTCGCTGGTTTCGCCGACTTTGCCTGATCGTTTCCCGATTAAGAGCAAGATCACTGATGTTATGACCGAGATATTTTACTGTTTCGGTGACAATCATCATTACCTTCCTATCAGAAACTTTACATCGATCGAGTATAGCTGTCATCTTTTCTGTGGTGACCAACTTTCTTCCGCGCTTTGTTGTAGGCTTTTCGCTGCTCGGTCCTGGCTCGCCATGTTCCAGAACTTCGGCTTCTGTTTCACTGCTCGAGCTCGATGATGTAAGGATGACAAAGGAAGTGGTCATCTCCCGCAAATAAAAATGTCAGTTTTTAGATAGAAATTAGGGCAGAGAAATCCTAGCTACTACTGTATAATATTGAACAGCGCCGGCCTTAGGATATTTCGGGCCCTGTGCAGAGTATACTGTACGGGCCCCCCATGACACAAGTCAAATTGTTTTCATTGCTAATCATTTTATTTTAGTAGATTGTTAACAAGTACAACAAGTAAAATTTAACTATACAAGTGCACCTGTAACAGAATACCAACGAACCAACAGCCTTTACTATTATTACTACTTATTACTTTATTATTATCAAATATTTAAACTATCATAAGAGGTTTCAACCAGCGCCGGCCTTAAGATATTTAATTAGGAATAGGATAATTCAATTTAATTAGGATATTCAACAAAAGTAAATACACAAAATAAAGTTTGTAAATATAAAAAAAGAAAATAACTTAATCAACTACAAATGAATATTTGGCAATTGTAATATAAGAATACTAAAACATAAAAGAATTAACTAGATTTAATAAACATAAACCAATTGCAGGTATATATAAGTAACAAAAATCTTTTCATTAAAATCTATCTACTGTTTTAAATGACTGAGAAGAAAAGAAAAATCAAGCTAATACACAAATATATATTACACAATATTACACAAATATATAATGTTTCTTCACAGAAAGGGAACTTTCCTTGCTTTCTGTGCTGCAAATTCTTTTATTAATTCACTGTAGTCGAGAGTTCGTCCAACTAAATGTTCAACTGATATCAGTGCCAAGCCAGTCAGCCGGTCCTGGACCATTGAAGAGCGCAAGTAATTCTTAATAAATTTCTGTGAAATTTTCGGGCCCCCCTAAGTTGCGGGCCCTGTGCGACCGCACGGTTGGCACACCCCTAAGGCCGGCACTGATATTGAAGCATTGTGTAAAATTGTAAATCTACGAAAAGAGTACTATAAATTGAGTATGTAAATTTTACATTTACAAATATTTGTAAAATTTAAGTAAAGCACTAGAAAAGCAAAAAGATACCTCTGAGGATCGTTGGTGGTGACGTCTTTCGTCTTCCTCCAGTCGTCTTTTCACACTCCTCTTCTCCTTTTCACGCAAAGTGACGTCCAAGCCAGTCATACAGCCACGTCTTCCCTTCTCTCTCTGAGCGAGCAGAACTCGCGGTCTTTAGGAATTATAATCAGAGCGATATCGAACAGATCATCGAGAACATGACAGAATTTAGCCTCATTGTCCTTCTGTGTTCTCGTCTGGCGCGCTTTATTCTTTTTAAGCAGTCTCCAGTCATCAAACAACTTCTCAAGCTTTTGCTGGCAGTGCTGGAATGCTCTCGTTGGAATTCTTGCTTTTTCCCAGAATTCCACAACTTTGCCGATCACAATCGATGATGCTTCGCGCCTTGTTTTCTTCATATCGAAGTGTTGATAGAGGAACAGTACAAGAGACTGCCTGATGGATGACAGCTTTGAGCCTGTGAGATCGGAAATCTCGCTACCCAGCAAATATGCTTTAGTTGTATGAGTACGAGTGTTAGCCATTATGAGAACTCTCTATATAGTCTCTGTCTATCTATAGTTTATCTCTAGTATATCTGAAACAAGAGCCAAATAATATTATAATTATAAATAATAATTAGATTAAATTATAAGTAAAAATTATAAACCTGTCATAATAATGTCGTCTTCTACTTTTACATTAATAATTGTTAATTTACATAGTATTTAAGTTAAACTTTGAAGTCTTTAAATTGCTTAAAGTTTAAAAGTAGTTCAATTTCTATTTTACATGTATTGTTTTTACCCTAAGTGTCACCCTAATGTGTGTGTGTGTGTGTGTGTATATATATATATATATATATATATATATATATATATATATATATATATATATATATATATATAACGGGGGTTAGACAAAATAATATGAACACCTTGATAAATGGCGGTTTTTATTCTTAATATGGAGTTGGTCCTCCTTTAGCGGCAATAACAGCTGCAATGCGTCGGGGAATTGATTCATACAGCTTTTGGACAGTGGCTAGAGGAATCCTGAGCCATTCTTCGAGCAAACCCTGCTCCAGTTCCTCCAAAGACGCCGGCGGTGGGAATCGGCTTCTGACCTGCTGCTCCAACTGACACCACAGATGCTCGATAATGTTAAGATCCGGGGATTGTGGAGGCCAATCCAAGCGTTCTACTTCACTAACATGTTCTTCAAACCAGTTTTTAACGACCCCAGCGGTGTGGATTGGTGCATTATCATCCTGGAAGACGGCGCCGCCATTGGGAAACAGCGTTTGGACCATGGGATGGACCTGGTCAGCCAATATTGACAGATAGACCTGGGCGTTAACCCTACCATGCAGTACTACAGCTGGGCCAAGAGTATTCCACGATATTGCTGCCCAAACCATCACAGATCCGCCTCCATGCTTAACGGTTGGGGTCAGGCAGTCGGGGTCATAAGCATCTTTAGGCTGTCTCCAGACGTAAACACGACCGGAACATAGAAATAGCGTAAAGGAGGATTCGTCAGAGTAGACTACATTCTTCCACCGGTCCATTGACCAATTCTTATGGTCATTACACCATTTTCTGCGCCGCTCAATGTTGATGTGCGAAAGGAAGGGTTTGGCAATTGCAGTCATCCCATGGTATCCAGCTCCATGGAGCTCGCGACGTACAGTTCTGGTCGATACCGGGCTTGCAAGATGCTGGTTAAGCTCTGCCGTCACTTTTGGAGCTGTGGTCTTATGGTTCTTTGTCACAATGCGCTTTAGCACCCGGCGGTCTCGATCACACAGCTTCTTCTTGCGTCTACTATTGCATTTGTCGGTGCTTGTCTTTCCATGGTTTTGGTATGCAGACATGACCATAGAGACAGTTCCTCTGGATACATTGAACATCTGAGCGGTTTTCGTCACCGATGCACCAGCCATCCGCGCTCCGACAATTTGCCCTCTTTGGAAGTCTGACAGGTCTTTCATAACTGCTAATTCATAATTCACTCAGATCTGTAAAAACAACGTGAGGGTTATAACATGACGTATACACTCTCTGTTACGCATTTAAATAGGTTTGCCAGTCATTTGACCGTTTACTTTGTGTCTGAGCAGTCCGTAAAGATAACCGGTGAAATCGGCGGGTGTTCATATTATTTTGTCTAACCCCTGGTGTGTATATATATATAATATTATATATATATATATATTATATATATATAAAAGATTGGATTTATTAATATATATCATAATAATAATAATAATAAAAATAAATAATAAATCCAACTTTTAACTTTGCAAAAGGTTGATTGCACAAATTGGTTTTGTTGTAGTAACGGTTATCAAGGGAAATTTGGATTTGGATTCGCAAACTGAAATAGTGGTTGTATTCCCCAAAGATTTTATGCTTTTGTTTTAGGGCAAAAGCAAAGTACGGTAATTTTGGGGTAATTTTGGCTGCAAAAATAGTTCCTTTTCCCATTTCGAAAACAGAATAAATTTAATTCTATTTCCAGAATTTAAATTATTTTCATATTTCGTAAACTTTATTACTTTCTGCTTCCTTTTTAAGTTCAAACGAACATGTTATTTTCACCAACTGATATAACATATATA
This sequence comes from Bathynomus jamesi, assembly GCA_023014485.1. Taxonomy (NCBI): domain Eukaryota; kingdom Metazoa; phylum Arthropoda; class Malacostraca; order Isopoda; family Cirolanidae; genus Bathynomus; species Bathynomus jamesi. The sequence continues at coordinate 273,625 of JAJOZX010003036.1, forward strand.
TATGATAATTTTCAAACAGCTTCCAAGAGGTTAGGTGTGTTGTACCGGATCAGCAGTTTCTTTACCCCTACTCAGTCGCTGTCTTTGTACAAGGGTCTTGTCCGCCCCTATATGGATTACGCTTCTCGTGTGTGGAGTGGTTCAACCCACACCGCTCTACTTGAACGAGTGGAATCAAAATCTTTTCGTCTCACAACTTCCCTGCTTCTTACTGACTGTCTTCAATCCCTCTCTCTTCGCCGCAGTATTGCTTCTCTCTCTTTACTGTCGCTATTATAACGGACGCTGCTCTTTTGAACTCTAACTGCATGCCTTTCCTTTAAGGAGAGCACGCAATACCAGACCTTTGACATGCAGTATTCTCATTCCTTTTCTGTCCAACACTCTAACGCAAGGGTTAATCGGTATTTTCAATCTTTTCTCTATTGAGACGGTCAACTTGGTCAACTTTGGAACAATCTTCCTCAATCCATCTTTCCCCTTGTCTGTAATCTCCAATCTTTCAGATGTGGAGTATCCAGGCGTCTCTAAAAACTTGGACCTTCATTTTGGTTCTGTTCTTCCTCTATTGGGGGGGGGGGGAGTGTTTTGTGGGCATACGCCGTTGGACCCTCCTTGCATATATATATATATATATATATATATATATATATGTGTGTGTGTGTGTGTATGTGTGAGTGTGTATATATATATATATAATATATATATGTATGTATACAGGGTGTCCCATAAGTCCGGCATCATAGGAAAAATAATAAAAAAAGGCAAAACAAAAGCTTTATTTACAGAACGTGCTCAATATGTCCACCATTGTTTCATTACACAAGTTCAGACGTGATACCCAGTCAGCAAGCACATGGTGAATGATGTCAGGAGTAATGGTGTTATATGCCCCAATAATGCGCTGCCGCAAATGTTCAACACTCCTAATTTTCTCTGCGTATACCAGCGCTTTCAAGTGGCCCCAGAGATAAAAATCTAGTGGCGTGAGATCCGGGCTTCTAGCTGGCCATTCCACAGGCGCTCGATGTCATATCCAATGACCAGGGAATTGTTGGTACAGGTATTCCCTTACTTGGGTGCTGTAATGTGCAGAGCGCCGTCTTGCTGGAACCATGTTGGGAAATTTCGTTTTTCGTTTAAGACACTGGGAAATGCTTCTTCCTTGGCATACGTAGGTAGGTGCCTCCAGTGACATGTTCATCGAAAAAGAGGGGGCCTATGATGCGATCCTTCCAGATGCCACACCATTCCATCACCCGAGATGCACCTTGTTCCTTTGAAGAGGTATAGCAGTGAGGGTTGTTTTGAGACCAGTAGCGGGTGTTCTGTCGATTTACCTCACCATTTCCATAAAAAAACATCCTCGTCACTGAACAGAATGGTGGACAGGAAATTGGCATCCCGAGCATATTGTTTCATAGCCCATTCACAAAATTCCATCCACCGGTCGGGATCATCTTCGTTTAATTTCTGTAGGATCTGAAGTTTATATGGATGCCATTTGTGAGCCTGAAGAATGCGATGGATGCTACTTTTCGACACTCCTGTCTCGGCGGACAATCGCCGAAGAGACTTATTGGGACTTCTGTTAAAATGAGCCAGGATAGCAGTCGCTGTATCATCGTCAGTGGACCTCCTTGAAGGTCCACTGCGTGGTTTATCTTCTATGGATCCTGTTTCCTTAAACTTTGCAACAAGTCTGCTAACACAACTCTGTGTTATTGGCTCGCGGTCTGGATGCAGTCTGTTAAATTCAGCAGCGGCCTCTCTTTGACTCCGATTTCCTATGAATAGAATTATCTGGATTCGTTCTTCCTTGCTCACAGACATTATGGTCTGTAGAAAGAGAAAAATATGAATTATGGTTTGTAGAAATAGAAAAATATGAATTTCTTCTATGATGCCGGACTTATGGGACACCTATATATATATATATATATATATATATATATATATATATGTGTATGTGCGTGTGTGTGTGTGTGTGTACATATATAGTTATACATACATACTGTATATTAGAGATGTACCGAATATTAGTTTTATTTGGGTTATTTGGCGTTAGCGTAAAAAATTTAATAGAATTGTCTAAGCCAGTGGTCCGCAACCTGGGGTCCGTGAACGAGTTTCAGAGGTCCGCAGAAGACCATGGATATATTCTAATTCACACAAAATTAGAATATACAAATTATTTTCGCTCAGGGGTTCTCAAAAATAATCCATATTCTTATATGGGTCCACAAGTGAGAAAAAGGTTGCGGACCACTGGTTTAAGCCCTATTAAAATACAAATACAAAAAGAGGTAAAATTTTATCATTCTTCATCTTTTCCCGCACGGTTTGGATGGGGGAGGGTCATCTGCCGATTTTCATGAAAAAATTCCGTATATTAGTCTAAAACAAGGAAAATTGTAGAACACATTCAAGCTTCACTCTCCGTAGCAATACAAGGAAAGTTCTGGGAAAGCCGATCACGAGTCAGGGTCGTCAATGACATTAAACTTTTCAAAGCTTAGCCAAGTGACTCGGCGAAGTGATTACCACGTGTTCGTTCCGGGCCATTTGTGGTGCAATGATGAATCACTGGATCTCAACAGCTATGTGGACAGTCAGTCATCTCCCTTCAACCTTGTGTGGCACAATCATTATTTGTTGCATTAACTTAACTAAATGCTTTTTTTATTGGTGTAATGCTTAATAAACCGAACTAAAATCAAACGTTTAATGGACTGACTTAGAATGATGTATGATACAATAGGACCGTAGGTCACAAACCCTAAAGAAGTCTTTATAATACAGTGTTGAAAACGTAGAGGGCCTATTTGGTTCTTTCTGCACGATGTTAAATTGCATTTACCATTAAAATACAATTGGCTCCACCGTATTTTATTCAAATATTTTCCCTAGTATATAGTACGGGCACTCAACATATTTTGCCCCGCCCTTTTTTCTTAACTAAATAATAGACCATGGGGCCGTAAGTTGAACTTTCTGCGCTTCACATAACCGGATGTTTCCAGTTTGAACCTCCCCTCCTTGTGTAAAACCGCTTTTAAACGCCCTTGTATAAAACCGATGGTTAACGCAGTTTCGAAAATGGCGTCTGACAGTGATGTGTGTCGTAAACAGAGAGCTGTTATCGAGTTCTTAACCGCAGAGAAGGAAACAGTTGGAAATATTCACAAACGTCTACAAAACGTTCACGGAGATGCTGTTGTTGATCGAAGCACAGTTGCACGCTGGTCTGAACGTGTGAGATCATCGGGGAGAGGGAGAGCCAGCCTCGATGATGAGCCACGCAGCGGTCGCCCGGCATCGGCTGTCACAGCTCACACTATGCAACGTGCTAACAACATCATTCGATCAAATCAGCAAGTCACATACGAGGAGCTAGGAATTAGTGAAGGAAGTGTGAATACGATAATTCAGCAACTGGGATACTCAAAAGTGTGTTCACGGTTTGTTCCTCGCCAACTGACAGAAGCAATTTCTTTTCTTTGGGCTTTGTGATCTTCAGAGTCGTTGGTTCGATACGAGACAGGAGATGACTTCCTTTCACGAACTGAGAGTGGGGATGAGACTTGGGTACACCACTTTGAACCTGAAACAAAACGCCAATCCATGGAGTGGCATCACGCAGACTTCCCACGCAAGAGAAAGTTCAAAATGGCTCCCTCTGCAGGAAAGGTTATGGCCACCATCTTCTGGGACATGAAGGGGTGATTCTGGTGGACATTATGAAGAAAGGACAAACAAACAACTCGGAGGCATATATTGCTACCCTACAGAGACTCCAGAGACGTATAAAGCGAGTTCGACCGGAGAGAGAACTGGAAGACGTCCTTCTTTTGCACGATAACGCAAGACCACACAACAGTTTGCAAATAAGAGAGGCCATCACAAAAATGCACTTGACTGTGTTACCCCACCCTCCATACAGCCCGGATCTGGCACCTTGAGACTTCCATTTGTTTGGGCCAATGAAGGATGCTATTCTTGGAAGAAAGTTTGAGTTTCAGAGTGACAATGAAGTTGTTGAGGAAGTTAAGAGGTGGCTCCAGCGGAACCCAGCGGACTTTTACCAGCAAGGAATAAAGGGCCTTGTTTCGAGGTGGAGGAAAGCCGTAGAAAAGGATGGAGATTATGTGGAAAAAATTTTCCACATAATCTCCATAAACTTACAATGAAACTTGGAAAGAAAAAAAAGGTGGGGCAAAATATATTGAGTGACCCTCGTACTTTACATAAACTTATAGAGTACTCTTAGTAGTAACATTTCATTTTTATTCCAGGTTTGTTTTCTGTTATTATCTTTATACAATTACTAAAAGTAAGATGTAAATGAGTTGTAAACGTTGCATTACACGACAATTTTTTATGCCAACCAAAAGGATCCTAAATCTAAATGCAAAAAATGCGGAATGCTTATTCCTCGAGGTGGAAAGGATCCATCAAATTTAACTACAATCGAACTCGGTAATCCTCTTCGTAATAAACATTCTGCCGTTATGAGGGGGCTTTGGCAGAGAAAAAACTACTACTACTGATGCGTCGCATCCTCTACCGCCAATTCCAGGAATTAACAAGAAGGTTGAACCAGGCCAACAAACATTAAGTCGGTGTTTCGAAAGCAAAAACGTAAACGTGGGATATTAATTCAAATAAATCCCCAAAAATACACAAATTACTAGATAATTTGGGACCTCGTATTCTGAGAGTATTTTCCATCTTAGTTTTCATGGTCCCCCGTCCCACCACAGCTGGGTTATTCCAATGTGTCCTTATTTCATTTCTAAAGTTTGGCACATGTCCCTCGAGTATTTCCATAGGTGTACCATTGTTTATTGCTCACGTCGTCTTTACAAAGAGTAGAGTTTCAAGGATTTTAGTTATTTCGTTTCCTCTATCTTTAGAAGTAAAATTAAATTAGATAGCTTCTATGTTTGTAATTTCTCGTTTTTTGTATGGACTTGCAGGCCCTGTCAGAGGTCCAGAGAGGCCCGGGCCACTTCCAGCTTTTGATGCCCATGGCTAAACCCAATTATTACTTTCACTGCAAAACATTATATTCAAACCTGAAAGTTTCTAAATTTGAGGCCCCACCTTAAGCTTGAGGCCAGGCCAAATGGTCCTCCTGGCCCCCCTCTGATAGGCCCTGTGGACTTGAGTATTGATCAATATTCAATTACTGGTAGGATTACTCTTTCATATCTTTATAATTTAGGGAATTAAAAGAAAACATTGGCATTTTCACTCGTTAGAATGACCCTTTTAAAACTGACACAAAACAACGGATAGAAAAAAAATGACGATTTGTTTCATGAAAATGATCTAAAGTTACAATTTTCCATTCAGGAAGTGAAGCCAAGCACTTGATTTCAAACTACAAAGCAACAGCAAAATAGTAATAAATCATTTCATTCATATACTGTACATTGTACAAATGAATGGAACTTCTTATCAGGTTGAAGTTGACTGTCAAACGGATGGAAAAGGAAAACCAACTTCATCGAAGGGAACTCGACTTTCAAAGTAAAAAAAAAGAAATTAAGATTTGGACGAAGTACGAACGTATCTCGCAAAGTAATGAGAAAAATACCAAAAATGGGATCAAATACACTTTTATAAAAAATTAAAATTACTGAGTAAGAATCTCGAAGAAGAAAATCCGTGAAGCGTCAAATGTTCAAAGGAAAATCCACGAGTGAAATGTAATTTTGTGATTCATTACTTTGATCAAAAATAAATTTTAAAGATTCATTCGTAAAACCTCTTTTCATGTTCTCGGAAAGGTTTACAAATCGAGCTGGAAAAATAATTTATTTTTCATCATTTTTACATGAGGGACTATACAACACTTTTCTATTAGGTTCCGCAAATTATTTTGCTGATATATACATACATACCAGGTGATTACAAATGATCTTCCCGAATTTAAATATTTATTATTGAAAAACTAACAAAGCTACAGCGAAAAGTAAAATATACAAATGAAGAAGAACTCAAAAAATTTTATTTACGAGCTATTGAAGTTCAATATGAGCTATTTTTGTGGCTCTGTAGATATCAAAGCGGTATTCTGTTTCCCTCCATACATTTTGTAGCATATCATACTGAACTTTTCTAACAGCCTCACGTATCCTTTTCTTCAAATGTTCCAAAGTTGTTGCCATTGGTGGAACAAAAACTTAATTTTTGACGTAGCCCCAGAGGAAGAACTCAAGGGGGGTTAGATCGGATGAACGAGCCGGCCAAGGAATGGGCTCCCCACGCCCGATCCAACGATCAGGCAATTGCTCATTCTGGAATGTTGTAACCTCAATGTGGAAATGGAGTGGCGCAAAATCCTGCTGAAACCACACATCAACTTAGGCTATAGCTGTGGCTGATGCCCCAGCTGCTAGAGGACAATCTCGGTAAAGACACCGTTAATTGTTTGTCCAACAAAGAAGAGTGGACCGTACACTTTCTCAGCGGTAAGAGCACGAAACACGTTAACTTTAACAAATAAAATTTTCCTGAAATGTTCTTTATTTGTATATCTTGCTTTTCGCTGTAGTTTTGTTAGTTTTTTCATAATAAATTTTTAAAATCGGGAAGATCATTTGTAATCACCCAAAAAAAAAAAAAAAAAAAAAAAAAAATATATATATATATATATATATATATAATAATATATATAATTTATATATATATATATATATGATACACACAGACCGTGCATGGAACAAGGAACTCTTCTGGAAAATTAAATCCACTATAGTCCGAATAAGTAATGGTAAATGACAAATACCATAGTTTTCTTTCGTTCTACTATTATCACTCTTTCTTACTGCTTTACTCTCGTTTTCGCTGTCTTATAGCGTGACCGCCGCCATTAATTAAGATTTCGAACAGCAAAGTGAGGGACCGGGAGAAATTACAAACGATCATCACTAGTTTCTGGTTTGTATTTGTGCCGAAACAGTTAAGAAGGCGGGGGAAAGCGAGTGCGGATTCACCATTTTAATATATATATCATATATATACAGGGTGTTTCAGGAGGAAAGGTCAATACTTCGGCAGGTGATAGTATCGGTCTTGTGAGAAAAAAAGTTCATATGAACATGTGTCTAATTCTGAATAGTTACGGAGATAGAGCTGTTTGAATCTACAAATACAAAAGCATTGTTAATGGTAATCAAGAGAGAGAAACCAATTACTGTTTCTAACATTTAATGTTTAAACATTGGCATTTTGAATGGTATCAGATACAGAAATGACAAATTTGTTAGTTTACAATACATTTTCGAAAATCTCACCGTCAACCTCAATGCACTTTGCAACTCGTGTGCGAAGATCGCGAGTTGTTCGTCTGAGTTGATCTTGACGTTCCTTTATGCGGGCAGCAGCATCCAAAATGCGCGCGAGCAATTCGTCGTGTGTATCCACCTTTCTTTTGTAAACTTGACTTTTCATCCACCCCCACAAACAATAATCTAATGGAGAGAGGTCTGGAGACCTTAGTGACCATTGAATGGGACCACCGCGGAGATGGAGGAAGAGCTGCGCGCGCATCAGATTCAAACAGCTCTATCTCCGTAACCATTCAGAATTAGACACATGTTCATATGAACTTTTTTTCTCACAATGACCGATACTATCACCTCCCGAAGTAGTGACCTTTCCTCCTGAAACACCCTGTGTATATATATATATATACAGTATATATATATATATATATATATGGGAATGAACTCAGAATGGTTCCCTGAGGTTTTTTTATGATACACAGACCGTGCATGGAACAAGGAACTCTTCTAGGAAAATTAAATCCACTGTAGTCCGAATAAGTAATGGTAAATGACAAATACCAAAGAGGTCCCAAAACTATAGCTTCCCTCACAAGCTATCTGCAAAGCAGATAGGATCCAGCTTTGGGACAGGATCTAGGGTTTAAAGCAGCCTAGCCCAGCTACATTAAGAACCTCAATATAAGCAAAAGACTCGCTGCCTTCGCGTCAGATTGAATACATCAAAGAAAAAGGGGGTAACTATTATATTTTTAGCCAAAAACCAAAACTTAAACCTCAACTGGCAGAATTGAGCGTCCACTTTTCAAGGCACATAACATGTCCGTTTCTTGATGGGAATATAATAGTTACCCCTTTTTCTTTGATGTATTCAATCTGACGTGAAGGCAGCGAGTCTTTTGCTTATATTGAAGTTCTAAATGTAGCTGGCTAGGCTACTTTAAACCCTAGATCCTGTCCCAAAGTTGGATCCTATCTGCTTTGCAGATAGCTGGTGAGGGAAGCTATATTTTTGGGACCTCTCGCGAGTCACCCGTTGCCCACGTCGGGCTACCATCATGAAAAAGAAAAACTATAGTATTTGTCATTTACCATTACTTATTCGGACTATAGTGGATTTAATTTTCCCAGAAGAGTTCCTTGTTCCATGCACGGTCTGTGTGTATCATGAGAAACCTCAGGGGACCATTCTGAGTTCAATTCCATATATATACATACATACATACAGGGTGTCCCATAAGTCCGGCATCATAGGAAAAATAATAAAAAAAGGCAAAACAAAAGCTTTTATTTACAGAACGTGCTCAATATGTCCACCATTTTTTCAATACACAAATTCAGACGTGATACCCAGTCAGCAAGCACACGGTGAATGATGTCAGGAGTAATGGTGTTACATGCCCCAATAATGCGCTGCCGCAAAGGTTCAACACTCCTAATTTTCTCTGCGTATACCAGCGCTTTCAAGTGGCCCCAGAGATAAAAATCGAGTGGCGTGAGATCCGGGCTTCTAGCTGGCCATTCCACAGGCCCTCGACGTCCTATCCAATGACCAGGGAAGTGTTGGTACAGGTATTCCCTTACTTGGGTGCTGTAATGTGCAGGAGCGCCGTCTTGCTGGAACCATGTTGGGAAATTTCCTTCTTCGTACAAGACACTGGGAAATGCTTCTTCCTTGAGCATACGTAGGTAGGTGCCTCCAGTGACATGTTCATCGAAAAAGAGGGGGCCTATGATGCGATCCTCCAAATGCCACACCATACCATCACCCGAGATGTACCTTGTTCCTTTGAAGAGGTATACCAGTGAGGTTTGTTTTGAGACCAGTAGCGGGTGTTCTGTCGATTTACCTCACCATTTCCATAAAAAACAGCCTCGTCACTGAACAGAATGGTGGACGGGAAATTGGCACCCCGAGCATATGAATTATGGTTTGTAGAAATAGAAAAATATGAATTTCTCCTATGATGCCGGACTTATGGGACACCCTGTATATATATATATATATATCAAATATGAAATAAGCTTTATATAAAGAGAGAGGGGGGAGGGGGTTGATTTTGTCACTGTCATAAAATTGTTTTGTTAAAAATATTCCATAATATTTCACGGCTTCTTTCTTTGTGCTAAAATCTATTGCTTTTTTTTTTAAACTATTCATTTGTTTCATTTCCTTAAAAGAAATCTTAAGTAATTTTCCTTTTATTATTTTTTCTCCTCTGTTTATCTCTCTTGTAGAAAAAAACTTCATTCTCGTGAGTGAAAATACCAATTTTCTCTTGTTTCATGTTAATTTCAACCCAAAAGCTCATAAATTTACCATTTCCTAAAACCTTTCCTCATTCGGTTGCATTTTAGGATGGTAAAAATTTAACTGAGAGATTCGAATCCTTTTAAATTTCACTCCGTTTTTATCTCGAAGCGTTATGACGACGAACTACTCTAAAAATGTAGCAAAGTTTGTGGGTCTCCAATAGATTTCATCAATTTTCTTTATTTAGTGGTTCATTTGGTTTTAGCCACACCTTATTACCGCATGCTGTGATGTCGTGATGTCACGAGAAAGCTATATTAATTCTCGTATCATGTATGTCAGTTCATTACAATTGATCTTCCTTTCTCCAAACCTATTTATGCTGAATTTTTACTTCTGATATAATATAATATAATATAAATCGGACTATTTTATTATTTCTATGTTCATAACAGCATCACCCCGAGACTATGATGGGATTGTCTGTTGTTTTTCCATGCAGTTCAATTTAACTTCGAATTTTAACTGAGAAACTCTCCCGAATAAAGAAGTGATTCTGAAACTTTAAACATTAAGTTTAGAATAAGTTAATTTCACTGAAGTGAACTTTAACTTGACTTTTACTTTATTGAACTTCAATCTATGACCTAAACTGAGTTTTCTCGATGTAGATAATCTAAATTCAAATACACTTGCAAACTTTATACATCAAACAACAGTTCAGCAATATCATTTTACCCAAAGAAAGTCGCCATTAGTTTCCCGCCACACACACACACACACACACACACACACATAATATAATATATATATATATATATATATATATATATGTATGTATATAAAGTGAGTGTGTGGTCTTTAATACAGTTTCAAGCAAAGCAGCCAGGTTCTTGGCTCCAATTTTCTCTCCTTTCACATACTTGTCAGATGATCTCGGAATTACAAACAAATAATTATTTCACAGTTAATGATGCTGTCGGGTTCCTTGTCACATTTACTTGGCTCAGAAAACTTATCATGCTTCCTTAAACCAACTTTATCGCGCACTCATGAACTCTTTCTTACAGTTGTAAAATATTGGAACATTTTCTTTGGAAGAAAGAAACAGATTTCTAGTTCGTGCTGTTTTGGTGCTTTTATGGTTTTGACTGGGTTTTGCGACTTCAATGTAATTTTTTTTTTTTGTGGTGGGGCTTTTGTATGGACTTTATATTATTATTTATTATTATAAGTGTGTGTGTGAGAGAAACAATTCTGCTTTATTATTTTTAAATATTTTACATTTTAGAATTATAATTTAAATAATTATGAATGTAAAGTTTTTGAAAATTCATTTTCATTCGCTTTTGCGGTATGAAGACAAAGTTGAACTTGAATTTTTCTCTCGTGCTTGATCCAAAATGGTTGGGTCCATAGGTGGATTTACGTATAAAAGGTGTAGGCACCTGCTGAGGGGCGGCAAATTTTGTCGTATTTCAACATAAATAGGGCAAAGAAAACAGTAATAGAAAATAAATAACTTATAAGCACTAACAAATTAAATGGATTCACAAATAAGTTTTAACCTAAAGAAGAACAGCAGCCTCTAATAGGAAACTAGCGATATCAAATTGCACAACTAATAGCTGCCTTGAGGCGAGAAAATTCTAGGTACGCCTCTGAGTGGGGCCTATGATATGTATGCAGGCAAGTACATAGTAGTTCGCGCGCGCGCGCGCACACACACACACACACACACACACACACACACACACACACACACACACACACAGGTGTTTATCAGTCATTTTTGCTTGTAAATACCTGCTTAAGGTTGTACTGATGATGATGTATCCCCCAGTGAGCTGTTTACCAAGCCAAATCGATGATTAGACTGCCCTTCTTGGCCTTTTCACTCATTTTAAGGCAGTCAAACCAGCTTTTTTGGTCACTTCAGCCAGTCAGCTCCTTTACGTGGTTTTATCGGTTTCAATTCTCTCAATTCGCTGTCTGGTTGTACACTCGGGGTGAGGAAGGTTGTGTTCTTTTGTCATTTCTTTCTAAATAATATATCGTATATATATATATTATATATATATATGTAAGGAACAAGAAGACTAGTTTATATACAAACATTTAATTTGCAGAGCTTTCGACATTTCAAATGTCATCTTCAGTGCGAAAAAAAAAAATATATATATATATATATCAGTGGCGGCTTTACAGGGGAGGCATGGGAGGCTGTGCCTCCTCGGTTTCAACAGGCTATAAATATTTTTTTCCTAAATTGCAAAATTTAAAAATTTTAATATAATATAAGTTAAAAATTTTAATTAGCAATGGAATCACCCTCCCCCTTCGAATATAGTTGTTAAAAGTTTAATTTTCAATAGAATCACCCTACCCTCTTGAATATAACTGTAACCTTTAGCTATAATGGTCAAATTCAGCACGAGAAATCGAAAGGAAGAAGTATGCAGGAAAGCCTCCCTTCAACTTCTTGGTTGTCATGGCAACGTACTGATGCCACGCTTATATTCTGCTCTGTCAGAAGGCATGAATTCGTGAAATGGAGGCCCAAAATCACAAATCCTCCGCGAGCTTTATTATGGCCAGCCAGTGGGTGGAGTTAAATGGCTGTTGCCTAGCAACCAGATCTTCGGAGTCAAAATTATTGCTAAATACCACGTGAAATTGAATTTTTATTTAGTTATTATATTTTGTTTACACGAACCTGTTACGTTGTCATTCAACTCTTTATAAGTGAATTTAGTGTTATTTATATGTGATTTAATGTACCCAACGTAGGTATGTCAGTGTTAACTTGTTATTTGTACGTTTTTAAAGGCAATATATCAGAGTTTATATTCTTTGTGTGAACTTAACCCTTCAAAATGGAAGAAGTTACTGACATAATCGTTTCACTATTGGACATTTCTTTTGTTAGAAGAAGCGAAGAAAATAAAAGATACATTTTAAATAAAGGTAGATCAACTCCAAACATATCTTGTTCAAATAAATAAGAGCCAAAACAGAAGTTTTAAATCTAATTGATATGACAGATATAAGTGGCGGTGTGGAAGTTTGCAAAAAAACGGTTTGTTTTGCTGGTCTTGTCTTTTAGTTGGTGTGAAAAAAAATGTATGGAGTGACGAAGGGTTTCGTGATTAGAAGAACTTGGCAAGGAGCTTGGAGAAACATTCCACTTCGAAAGAGCACATTCAAAATGATATTTGTGTTAAACAGTTATCTAAACAGGTGTTCAGTATTTTTGAACAGCTAAATGAACACGCGAAGAGATCGAAAAATGAGTACAATGCAAAAGTAGCAAAGAACAGAGAAGTCTTCAAGCGATTGATTGATTTAACTTGTCTCCTCTGTAAACAAGAATTGCCTTTTCGTGGGCATGACGAATCGAAGAGCTCTTACAATCGAGGAAATTTTAAGGAAATCTTCAATGTAATGCTCAATCATAATGAAGAAGTGAAATCCCACTGGAAAAAAATGGGGGCCTTTACTGGCTTGTCAAAAACAATACAAAATGACATTATTGATTGCATTGCGGGAATACTGAAAGATGCTATACAAAATACTATAAAAAGTGCGCCATTTTTTTCAATTCAAGTAGATGAAACAACTGACAAGAATGAAAAAGCTCAATGTTCAATCATTTACCGTTGTGTTGATAGAAATGGACATATAAAAGAACATTTTCTAGGTTTTTATGATGTTGGACAAGACAAAAGTGCAGCAGGCATTTGTCAGCAGCTTGTGGAAATATTACAGCCATTTGATTTTCAAAATAAACTTATAGCGCAAACTTTTGACGGAGCTAGTGTTGTGTCATCTGAATTGAATGGGCTTCAAGCAAAAATTCGCAGCTATGCTCCTCAAGCTCTTTTTACCCATTGTTTGGCGCATCGTTTAAATCTAGTATTGCAGCACAGCTGCCGTAACATATCAGCTGTTAATGTTTTCTTTGGCACTTTACAAGGAATTCCTGCCTTCTTTCACAAATCGACAAAAAGAACAGCCGTCCTGACCGAATCGTGGGAAAACGAATACCAACCAACAGTGAAGTAAGATGGAATTCCAATGCAAAAATTGTCACGGCAATTTCCACTAAAAGGGTTAAGTTGATTGAGGTTTTTCAGGAACTCATGAATACCAATGATATTACAGGTAAAGTAATACGTCAAGCAGAAGCCTACAAAAATAAGCTGTCTGAATTTAACTTTGTATTATATCTTCTGGTCTTCCAAGACATCTTTTTGAAAACTGAAGTGGTTTATAATATTCTCCAAAAAAAATCGACAGATATTCAAATGTGCATGGATCACATATCTATTTGCCAAACGGCCATACAAGATATGCGAAATGACGAAACATTTCAAAAGTATATTGAGAAAACACAAACAGCAACTGGACATTCTTCTTGTGCTTCGAAAAATAGACGACTTGAAACCAACAATTCAACATCTTGCCATTATTGAAAGAATTTTTATGAGATCATTGATAATATTACTACTCAAATAAGGACAAGATTCTCGAACATGGCATCCTTAAAGTTTCTGCAGCGATCCAACTCAACCCAATTTGCAAATTTCCCCCCAAAATTCCCGGAAGATGCCTTAAATTCTTTGATAGCTACTTTGGAAACTTCTTTGACAAACAGTTTCTACGAAATGAGCTAATGGCTGTTTATGCAGAAGAAAACAAACATCTCTTTCATAAAACTGATATTGAAACTATATTGAATAACATTGTGGAAAATGACTTGTGCGATACACTACCCCAAGTTTATAGACTTTTCAGTCTCATTGCAACCAGAGCTGGGCACTTGCGGCATATTTTTCGGTACTGCGGTACTGCGGTACTACCGCACTACCAAACCGGTACCGCATAACGCAGTACCGCAAAGGATCGCTGAAAGTACCGCAGTACCGCTACCGCATTCAAATTTCCGCGTACCGGTTTGGTACCGGTTTGGTAGTGCGGTAGTACCGCAGTACCGCAAAATGTGCCGCAAGTGCCCAGCTCTGATTGCAACCATCCCAGCCACTACTGCATCTGTTGAAAGACGTTTTTCTTGTCTAAACCGCATTAAGATATGCTTAAGAAATATTATGGGACAGGAGCGACTTTCAAGCTTGGCATTAATTTCCATAGAAAAGGAATTACTAGTGAAACTATCGAATCAACCTTGCTGGTATGAAAATATCATAAATAGGTTTGCTGCTGGAAAAGAAAGGAGAATTGATCTTCTTTTCAAGTAGAAGACGTAAGTAAAACCAATTGATGATTTTTCGTTTTATTTTCTGATATTTTAATAACTTTACTCCATGTTGTTTAGTTAATTTATAATAACGGTTAGTAACTTAGCGGTAGTATCTATATTATGAGTAATTTTGTACAGATTAAGCCATCTTAATTTAAGTAATTTATTTATGGGCATATGCCATATATTACTATCCTCGCACTATGTAATAAAACATAGCAATAATTATTGGTGGGCCTCCCCACCCTCTCAGACCACGAGCCGCCACTGTGTGTATATATATATATATATATATATACACACAGGGTGTTTCAGGAGGAAAGGTCAATACTTCGGGAGGTGATAGTATCGGACATTGTGAGAAAAAAAGTTCATATGAACATGTCTAATTCTGAATGGTTACGGAGATAGAGCTGTTTGAATCTGATGCGCGCGCAGCTCTTCGTACCCCCGCGGTGGTCCTATTTAATGGCCACCAGGGTCTCCAGACCTCTCTCCGTTAGATTATTGTTTGTGGGGGTGGATGAAAAGTCAAGTTCATAAAAGAAAGGTGGATACACGAGACGAATTGCTCGCGCGCATTTTGGATGCTGCTGCCCACATAAAGGAACGTCAAGATCATCTCAGACGAACAACATGCGATCTTCGCACACGAGTTGCAAAATGCATTGAGGTTGACGGTGGGATTTTCGAAAAACGTATTGTAACTGTAAACAAATTGTATTCTTATTGATACCATTCAAAATGCCAATGTTTAAACATTAAATGTTAGAAACAGTAATTGGTTTCTCTTTCTTGATTACCATTAATAATACTTTTGTATTTGTAGATTCAAACAGCTCTATCTCCGTAACCATTCAGAATTAGACGCATGTTCATATGAACTTTTTTTCTCAGAATGACCGATACTATCACCTCCCGAAGTATTGACCTTTCCTCCTGAAACACCGTAAAACCATTATAAATAATTTAGGGGAACATTATGGGAAAATTTAAATTTGTTGTTCCTTATTCGACTAAGGTTTCCACCTCAAAAATCACTTTGCTGTATAATATATATATATATATATATATATATATATAAACTTTGAATTAATTTGTTTTAAATTCAGGTTCTCTTTTAAATTAATTTTTTCAAATATATTTTGGTAATTTTTCTCTTCCTTCTTTTGATTGTAAGTTATTGCAAAAGCAAAATGCCGAGTGGGCTGTGAAATATGGGTTTGGGGGATTTTAGGGGGTCATAGTTGTGATTGTGGACGGGGTAAGGCGGGACATCGCGCTGTCTGGACGGCTTGAGTATATTGACGACGGTGAGGAGTGTTGAGTGAAACCTAAACTTCTTATACAGCATATAACTTATATATATATATATATAGTTAACAGAAACTTTGAATAATTTTTAACGTAAAAATAAATTTATATTTCTTTTAAGGATTAACAAGCCACTAAAAGATTAAAATAACTAATGGCTACCTTGGGAGGTTTAAGAGAAATTTGCCACCATGCTACTAACACTTTTAACTTTCTTAGTTTGATATATAATATACTGAACATTATAAGTAAG